>OX411545.1:29200706-29800706 GCA_948146395.1 Fragum whitleyi | reverse complement strand
TAAGCTCATCCTGTTGCACAGTTGTGCAGTCTAATCTTACCATACATTGGCTGTCTTATTCTAGATATTTGTGAAAAAATCTTTAGGCAGATGCGCCTGATACATCCAAAAGATGGGTTTGAGTAAGCAAAATTTTAATACAGCAGGGTAAGGGATAAAGTATGTTAGAACCCCTTTTATAAAAATCCTGGATTCACCGCTGAATGAAAGCTATGTAGATTTTGTATTTTTAGTAATAGAAGACTACAGTCAAGAGAATATAACAGACACTCCGACAGATTCCTTGAATGAAGAAGAAGTCAGAGCTTTGACTCAAATTAAAACAGCCATCAGTCATCTCTTGGAGAATGTGTTTCTGATCACTTTGGATAATGGTAATTAGTCATGCATTGTTGTATACCCTTAACCTTTTTTTTGTATTCTGCAAAATAAATGACCTGGCAAGGCGTGGCTAAGTGGTGATGTAATAAGATGAGTTCATTTTTCAATATTTGGGGTCCTTTCAAAAATTAGTCAATAATTATCATTTAAAGCGTGTAAATAACTGTATCCTGAAATAACGAAATAGGGTGAACATGCTTAGCAAACTTTACCCATTTACAGATTGGTTACCAAAACCACGTAATTTCAGCTTGTCTAAGCTGAAGTTAAGAGGGTTTGGTTGGCCTACAAATGATTAAATGTTTTTGCTTCGACTATCTTTTAAAGTGAGTTTATATTGAAAAAGGCCAATTTACCTTAGTAGAGACCCGCTAATTAGGCCCCACCCTGCCAGGGCATTAATTATGGGTTGTACCAGTCTAAATTGATAAGAAGTTGTAGATGACAAAATTTATCATAAAATCAAGATCATGAACCACTTTCAGGCATCAAGCTCTGGACTACTTGATTGTGAAGCTGATTGTCTCCGTCTCAAACTGCTAAATGATTCAGATAAATCTGTTTTGGGTAGTCACTTAAATATAGCTTTGGTTATTCGCTACATGGAAGAAGATCGATCTGTTAGTAATAGTTCTATTTCTTTGTTGCTAACTTGTGTTAATCTGAACAATAATGATTATACCTCCTCAGCATGAGCATTATGGCAGCAAAAGTTGCATTTTCTGAAGCTTCAAGTGAAAATATAGCTTTTGTTTTGCTGGAAATGAAAGATTTATTCAAATCACACAGAACAGAAAATGTTATTTAATTTCCGAAATGCAAAAATGAGACTAAAAAAATGAAACAAAATTTGAGAATTCCCGGAGAAATTCTCTTCAAGCATGTCATTTTGCACATGATAACAAGGTAATGTGTTGAATGGGGCATGCTTTGGAACAACAAAAGATATATTTTCATTTGTTGCTCCACCACTCTATGAAATAAATATCAATCTTAAACTGAAACAAACAATTATCCTCTATTTATACCTTACAGAGGCAACAGATGAACCCAGTAGACCAGAGACTTGTGTCTTCATGTCCGGTCTGGCTGACAACATGGATGGACAAACGTGGCTGGATATGGAAACCATTCAACAGGTTAGTTTTTATCCAGACCTTCTTGTCCAGATATTATGCAAACATTTTGAGGGGTCAGTGCAACACTATTGTAAGTGCCTATATATTCATAGGCACTTACAATAATGTTGCGCTGATCACTTGATTTTAAAGAGTAACAAACGGTAGATTTATTCCCCTTAAATGAGAAGATATGACTTTCTGTTCAGTTTGTTATTTAGAATAAGCGATTCATGTAAATTTAACAGTAAAATCTCAGGTCATTTAATAATAGTTTACTGTAGTAGTTGTAAATAAATCAACATAAATGATGTAGTGTATGTTAACACTGTATTATTTTATTCAATAAACTGATTTTTGAATTACACTTTGCAGGAAACTAAATGAATTGATAGATATTGAGAAAACATTGTTTTAAATGAAGAAAATGCTTTAACCCAGCATTTTCTTCATTAAAGAAAATATTTCTCCCCATTGACACAAACAATATGATGACTTTTATCCTATATATAAACAAGTACTGTTACAAGATTTTCTCTGGTATTCACAGGTCTTACATCAACAGTTTATAGATTTATACCTGGAGAACTCCAGTTTTCTTGCTGGTGAGGGATTACTATATTTTTATGCCTCTGCATAGAAAGGTTGGGGTCATATTGTTTTACCATTTGCCAACTATCTGTCTGTCTGTTGGTTTTTCTGTCTGTCTGCAAAACTTAAAACCAAAAAACTTAACATTGGCAATTACTTCCAGCCTATTCAAGATACATTTGTTCATATTTGGCATGATCATACATCTCCATGATATTTATCAGTTGGTCCCATGTTCGAGGTCATATGTATTTACAAGATTGTCTCTCGTATTCACTTGTCCATGGACAAGTGACCTAGAAAAATGTACTTGCCCGCAAGTGATGAAGCCTGTGTCGGACAAGTCGGGCATGGGAATTCCACACCCCTGCTTATATATTATTTATTTGATTCATCTCCCTATTTCAGGCTGTATTTGAGAGGTTGCTACTTTCAGAGCCACAGACCGATGTGGTCACGACTACTACTGGAAAATCAACCAAAACTAACGGTGTGGGAGAGACTCAAGTATTACGATACCTTTTTCAGTGCTATGAAAGATGTAACTCAGTGGCTCAGATGAGTGAGGTAAGCCTAAATTTAGGGTAAGAATAAAACTATCGTTAGTGCCTACAAGTATATAGGCATTTAAAGATATCTTTTCAGTGCCAGGGCTTCTTTTCATTCTTTAACAGGGGACTCTAAAAGGCTATTTCCCAATTTAAAAAAAGCCTTTTTCCCTCATGTGGCAGAGAAATTTCCCAAAATTTGAGCTTATTTTTGTATTATATTGATTTATTGTCTTCTTAAAATTTTCTTTGATATTGCTATTAATTTTATCACTGATAAGACCCTTTAATATAGTAATGTATCATGAAATCTTGAAAATGAGGCATGAATTATACTTTTATTTGTTTCTTTGATTAAATTTATGTTTTCCAATTCTTCTGAAAACCATGCTAAAACTTGAACAGGCTAAGGCCTCTTCTCAACTTTTAAAAAAAATCCCTGAGTGCTATGAAAGATGTAACTCAGTTGCTCAGATGAGTAAGGTTAGATATATATTCAATCCCTCACAAGGTGACAAAATTTTAGACTTATCTAGATCTAAATATGAGTTTCAATTGATAAAACAGTGGCATTTATCATGGAAATTACTATTTGAAATCGAAAGAAATTGATTGCTTGGAGCATTATTTTTTTCTGAAATTGCTTTCTGAAAGTATCAAATCCTTAGTTGCTTCAGAAATTGGGATATTTATACAGTAAAAACCTGCTCAATATAAAGCCTTATTCGAAAATTTATAAAATAAAAAAAATCTTAAAAATAGATCCATCAAAAGTCTGAAGTAAGTAAGGGCCAAAAAGATGTGCCTTACAGGGCGCTCGAACCCACAACACCCAGAACATTAGCATGGGGCTCTACCAACTGAGCTAACAGGGCATCTGGTCATGAGTCTACCCACTGTTGACCACCACAGTCTTCCTGCTTTTAACCCTGTCCTGCACTGCTCCCAAATGGCATAACCCCAGCGTTCTCCCTTTACTTCTGACACCATTGAAATAACTAAGGGCAGAAAAGGTGTGCTGACATGGCACTCAAACCCTAGATCCCAGGAACACTAGCTTGGTGCTCTACCAATTTAGCTAACCAGGCACCTGGTCATGAGTCTACCCACTGTCGATCACTACATGTCTATAAGAGTCCAAAGTTTAAGAATTAATATACAGGGAGGTTATATTGTGAGTCTTGACCAGAAGCTGTTGGCTATTACAATGATAATTCTACCCCCACCTCTGAAGTAGAAGGGGGTATATTGGCTTCATCTTTATCATGTGTCCATCCATCAACCCGTCCTTTCATAGGCCTTTTGTTTCCGGAATCTAACTCAAGAAGGAAGTGACTTATAATCATGAAGCTTTATACAATTTTTTAAAAGCTTTATACAATTTTTGCCCATGACTCAAGGAGGTGCCCTGTTGTTTTGAAGTTGCAAAACTTGAAGGTCCAGGTCACAATTGAACTTTTCAGAAAACTGTTAACAGAACTGGGACAGTATTAGTTAGCGTTGTGACAGATCTAGTTTTTTAACATATAGATTTAATTGTTTAAACATTCAATGAATAGATAGATAATCTTTCCTATATAAGAGTCTTTCAGAATGCAACATCTGATTTACAGCAGCCAGATCTGTATGATGTCATTATTTCTTTTCTGATGCTTTACATGTATGAGTGCTGATATGACAAAAATAAAAATATGTGTTTTCAAAAATAAAGAAGCAGATGAGGTGTGCACTAGCATTTGTGTATTTTTAGCTCACCTGAGCACGAAGTGCTCAAGGTGAGCTTTTGGGGTTGTGTGATGTCTGTCGTGCGTCGTCCGGTGTCCGTCGTCCGTCGTCTGTCGTCAACATTTACCTTGTGGACACTCTAGAGACCACACTTTTAGCCCAATCAACCTGAAAATTGGTCAGAATGATTATCTTGATGAAATCTCAGACAAGTTCAAAATTGGGTCAAGTGTGATCAAAAACTAGGTCACAGGGTCAAATCTTAGAAAAAACTTGTGGGCGCTCTAGAGGCCATATTTCAAGCCCAATCAACCTGGAAATTGGTCAGAATGTTTTCTTGATGCAATCTCGGACAAGTTTAAAATTTGGTAAAGTGGAGTCAAAAACTAGGTCACTGGGTCAAATTTTAGAAAAACCTTGTGGACACTCTAGAGGCCATAAGCCCAATCAACCTGAAAATTGGTCAGAACGAATATCTTGATAAAATCTCAGACAAGTTTAAAATTGGGTCAAGTGGGGTCAAAAACTAGGGTGCGAGGTCAAAATTAAGAAAAACCCTGTGGACACTCTAGAGGCCATATTTTAAGCCTAGTCAACCTTAAAAATGTGTCAGAATGATTATCTTGATAAAATCTCTGACAAGTTTAAAATTCGGTAAAGTTGGGTAAAAAACTAGGTCACAAAGGCAAATTTTAGAAAAACCTTGAACACTTTAAGATTATTAGTCCCCCACCGGTTACCGGTTGGGGGACTATAGGTTTTCTCGATTCCGTCTGTCCGTCCGTCTGTCCGTCCGTCCGTCTGTCCGTCACGCTTTTGTCCGGGCTATATCTTCTAAACCATATGTGCTAGCAACTTCAAACTTGGTACACTTATAGATCTCATTGAGGAGAAGTGTCATGTTCAAGAACCGTTACTCTGCCAAGCCCACTTTTTGAGTTATTGCCCTTTGTTGTTTTTACCCTTACATTCTTGTCCGGAACATATCTCCTAAACTATGTGTGCTAGCAACTTCAAACTTTGTACACTTACAGATCTCATTAAGGAGAAGTGTCATGTTCAAGATCCATAACTCTGCCACACCCACTTTTTGAGTTATTGCCCTTTGTTTTTTTAAGCCTTACATTCTTGTCCGGATCATATCTCCAAAACTATGTGTGCTAGCAACTTTAAACTTTGTACATGTATAGATCTCATTGAGGACAATTGTCATGTACAAGAACAGTTACTCTGCCACACCCACTTTTTGAGTTATTGCCCTTTGTTGTTTTTACCTTTACATTTTTGTCCAGAACATATCTTCTAAACCATAAGTGCTAGAAACTTCAAACTTGCTACACTTATAGATATCATTGAGGAGAAGTGTCATGTACAAGAACTGTCACTCTGCCATGTCCACTTTTTGAGTTATTGCCCTTTGTTGTTTCTATCCTTACATTTTTGTCCCGTACTTATCTCCTAAACCATAAGCCCTAGCAACTTCACACTTTGTACACTGGTAGATCTTATTGAGAAGCAGTGTAATGCACAAGAACTGTTACTCTGCCACATCCACTTTTTTAGTTTTTGTCCATTGTTGTTTTTTATCCTGACATTTTTGTCTGGACCATATCTCCTGAGCCATCAGTGCTAGCAACTTTAAACTTGGTACACTTATAGATCTCATTGAGGACAAGTGGCATGTACAAGAATCATTCTTCTCCGCCCACTTTTGGAGTTTTTGCCATTGGTTGTTTTTACTCTTATATTTTTGTTTGGGACATTTTGTTCAAAACCTAATGTGCTAGCAACTTCAAATTTTGTATACAGTTATAGATCTAGTTAGTAGGAGATATATTATAAGAAAGGATTTTTTGTTATCCGGTGGGGGACTCCTGTATTGCATCGCAATAGGACATGCACTTGTTGATTCAGGTGAGCAATAAAGGGTCACTATGGTCGGCTTGTTGTTATTTATTGACACTTCCATAGTATATGCCCATATGAGTCATGTCCCCAGAAGAGGGTTAGTTGTTACGGGGAATAGTGCAAGGCTACATGATGAAACTACTTCCAAGACCTGCCATTGTTCTTTCTCATATTCCATGTGAAGTACTGTCACAGGGGCCTTGGGTTAACGTCTTATCCAAAAGACAATTAGTTTGTAAGTGTTCTAGCTTCGGAATTGAACCCACGATATTGACCTTCAATTGTGTTAAAGTCAGTTGCTCTACTGACTGAGCTTATCAGGCTGACAATCGCACTAACTGCACATCTGATCAGCTTCTAAATTTTGCTAGACATATTTTTTCCAAGAACTCTATTTTCCTAATCTGAATTGAACCCGTGCTTGGCATTTACAACAATTTGAAATGTGCGAGAGGAGCAAACATTTAGGAGCCTAGACAGTTACATACTGTAAATATACAGTTACCTGATGGTCTACAAATACTTTGAGACCTTATTTATCTAGTAAACACAGAGTAAAGACTCTGGACAGGCTATGGGGATGCACAGACTGGTCAGAGTCTTTGCTTTGCGTTTATTTAAAATTGTAGGAAATCTTGCGCACATCCTCTATTTATACTTTTCAATATCTTCTGTGGCTGGGCAGCCAGGATTTTGTCAAACCTAATTTTGTTTTAAATGGTGGATTTTCTCATAGAATGCTTCATATGTAAGATGTTTTACTTTCTACAGTTTAAATCTTATAAGGAAGAAATAGATGAATGTTATAAGATCATCCTGCAGAATACCACCACCTGTTTACAACAGCCAGATCTATATAATGGACAGGTCTTACATCAACAGTTTATAGATTTATACCTGGAAAACTCAGGTTTTCTTGCTGGTGAGAAATTACTGCTTCTGTATTTTTAGCTCACCTGAGCACATTGTGCTCATGGTGAGCTTTTGTGTTGTTTGAATGTCCATCTTGTGCTGTCCGTCATCCAATGCCAGACGTTAACAATTTAAGTGTTTACACTCTAGGGACCACAAATATGGTCCAATCTTCATGAAACTTAGTCAGAATTTTTGTCAAGTCACAAGAATGAACCCTATTGAAAATGGGAAGGATCTGTGCCATATCATGGGAAAAGGGGCCTTGATGACAATATTCTTGTTAACACTCTTGAGACCACAAGTCAAAAAAGTACAATTAAGACTTTTGCTGGAAAATTTGATAATTGTTGATTTAGATAAAGATGCGCAGGTGAGCGATATAGGACCATCATGGTCCTCTTGTTATTCTATTTGTCTAGTTGTGCATTCAGAATGAGTGTATGACTGTAATTTCTGCTGAGCCAGGCTAGCTCAGTGGTTACACATTTGGCTGTCTATCCTGGAGTCTCGAGTTTTATCAGATATATGACAAAAGTCAATTGGACACAAGTTATTTGTCACCCACAAATGGATAATTAAAAACAGAATAGAACTGAAAGATTAAATCATGGGTAAAATTAATTTTTCGTATTCAAGAGTCAAATCAGATTTCGTGTAAAGATATGAAATAAGCAATTGATCAGTAGAATTCTAAGTAGTATATAAGATATATATTGGAAAATTTGAGGGGAAAAAAACAGAATGACCCTTACAATTTTCTCGCAAAGAGTTCATTTTGATCAACTTGGGAGAAGAATCCAAGGATCATGGAAGATGTATTCAGACTTTGGGGGTCAAAACCCTGTTTAAGGGTCAAATAACAGTCCCAAATTTAGACCTGTTAGAAAAAAAACTTACAAGATCCCATATGAATGTATTTACCCCATCTCTCTACCTTATTATTGAAAGCTTCAAATGTGTTACAGATAAAGGTTCCATAGAAGAATTTTTCACAAAAGTTGCCGTAGAAATAGAGAAGAACAAGGAAGATGGGACTGTACTGTCTGTGTTTACACCAGCTCTCGATATTATCAAAGACAGATTCATGAAGGACTTTACGTTGATGCATCCAGAAGTTAGCAGCTATATAAACATTGTCATGTTCTTTACAAAAAATGAACCATTGGCTAAGGTATGTCATGAATGTATTAAATATTTTTATGCCCCCACATGGACAGATTGGGGTAAATTGTTTTACCATTTTCTGTCTGTCTGTTGGGCTTTTTGTCTGAAAAGCTTAACCAAATAAACTTCACTTTGCCAATAAACTTCAAGGCTGTTCAAAATACCAAGCTCATATTTTGTATGATGATAGATCTCGATGGTGGGCATCAACAGATACCAAGGTGAAGGTCATCTATCAAGGTCTAATTTTAAAAAAATGCTGTTTTGGGGGGAATTTGTGTCGCACAAACACATCTTGATGAGACCAGTCCAGCAAAAAGGGGCTATCTGAGTAGTGTGTAAAGACAGACTCAGTGGACTGTGCTGGTTGGCTATGGTTGAAACTTTTTGAATTGGCTGATTTTTATATACCCAAATTGAAAGACGGAAGGCATATTGTTTTACTGATCTATTTGTTTGTCTGTCGGCTGCTGTCATAGGGCAGTTGGTAGCACTTTAGACTGTCAATCTTAAGGTCCTGGGTTTGATCCCTGATGGTGATTTGTCCTTTCCAACTATTTGTCTCCCACCTATGGATTGTTTATCTGAGACCAATGTCGGAAAGCAGCTGGAGGCTAGAAAGGATGTAATGGTGGTATTGGAATGAGAATTACCAGAAATCACTTGTTGGGTACTTCAGCCTCTGAAATATGACTGAAAGATTGGTAACAGCGTCATAAAAATCCCCATTCAAATAAAAACCTATCTGCAAACTTAACATTTTGATGTAGCCTCAACATTATTTGGGTGACAGTGCTCATAATTGGCATGGAGGTTCCCTCTCCCTCTCTTCAATAAAGATAATTCAAGGTCAAGGTCCCATTTAGGTCAAGGTCAATTATCAAGGTTGAACTTTTGCAAAAATGTAACTTGCAAAATAAACATTTTTCCTGTAACTTCAACAATATTTTAGTGACAATATTCATATTTGGAATGAATGTTCCTCTCAACAAATACATCATTCCATGTCAAGGTAAAGGTCATCTATCAAATTCAAGGTCAATTATCAATATTTAACTTGTAAAAAAACTTCTATTTTTGGAGCATAAGTGTTTTACATACACATCTTGTTTGAATCTTGAATGATCATTCTACTTTCCTGTATAAGAAATTATGCAGTGTGATCTCCTGTTGATCTCTTATGGAATCTCAATCATCAGTAGCCTGGAACCCAACTGTAGCAATCCATTTAGCACTAAGAGATAAATGCCAGGATAATAATCAATTTTGCCTAATTTAAAAATATTTCCACCTGTAATTGTGCTGAAACTTTCCACAAAGCACAAAATTGTAGTTGAACATAGTTATTTGGCACATAAATGTCAACAGTAGGCATCCATATCAAATTTAGTGAATTGTAAATTGTATCAATGCATTGTGGGAAATGATGTTGAAACTTACTTTATGGAGCCCCATTAGTACCAAGATAATTAAATTTGAATTGAATGGAATGTTATTTAGGAATAACAAGTGTTCTTTTTCAGAAAATAGTAACTTTCTATCACTTTTAAAATCTTTTTAACTACCACTACTTCTTAAATTTCAACAAGAACGTTTTACAATTTCTTTTGGAAATGAAGGCTAGAATGTAGCACCACTCGAACATTTCTTGACATCTAAGATTTTCATAGCCTGGTTATTTAGGTAAACATTTTGAAGGTGGCATTTTTATGAAAATATCCCCAAATCTGTTAATAGATCGATACAGTAGATAGATCAATACAATGACATTTGAGTATAAAAACCCCTGCTTAGTTTACATTGAATAACATAAAACAAAGAAAAGCAGCCCTTACTCTATGGAAACAATGAGTTTACTATTTTGATAATTTCACTGGTTTAGTGGTAAAATAATCAAGTGATAATCAGCCATGAAATCTTGAAAGTGCATTTGAAAAAAAAAGCATGCTGCTTACAATGTATACTGATCATAGGTAAACAAAGTAGACTAAGGTCAGCCTGCATAGATGTGCAGCCTGATCTTAGCCTACACTGCCTGCTTTACACTTTAAAATTAAATTTAAAACATAAACCAGACTTGTTGAAATGTTAAGGGTAAATTGCAGTTTGTTTAAAACAAAATTTAAATTCAGCAGGATAAGGGTTAAAGAAGCATTTACCCCTTGTCATGCTGAAATTTCCCAATTAGAATTTTCCCATTTTGGCTGGAGATGTAGAGAAAGATCAGCTTGCACATTTGTGCAGTCTGATCTTAATCTATATCACCTAGCTTTCCTTTTTTAAACAAGAAAAATTAAAAAATGATTTTTTCCAAATAAATTCTTACCCACAATTAGTGCAGCCAGTGCTTTTAGCACTTTGATTTTATAGCATTTTTATGCCCCCGTGTCGAGAGATCGGGGGGCATATTGTTTTACTCATGTCTGTCTGTCTGTCCGTCTGTCTGTCCGAAAACTTAACCCGAAAACTTAACCTTTGCCTTTTCTCCAAAAGTATTTGACATACAAAGCTGTACACCAAAGTCAAGGTCATGTGACAAGGTCAAGGTCATGTGACAAGGTCAAAGTCATCTGTCAAGGTCAAACTTTAAAAAAGAATGCTGTTCTGGGGGCATTCGTGTTTCACAAACACATCTTGTTGTCAAGGCTTTTCATTTGGCATTACAAGTGTTAATATTTCCACAGGCGTTTATGGAGTACAATGCCCCAGCAGACTGGTCTAAGGGTAAAGACTATGAGAGAACTATTCTAGGAGGGATCCTCAAGCTTCACTGTCTTCCCCTGCCTGATAAGCCACATGAATTCTTCCAGAACCCCTCCACCACCTCAAAACAGGAACACAGTATTACAGAACAAAATATATGGCTGGTAAATATTGCACATTTTTATTTAAGTAGTGATTTTATCATGAAATGCGCTCCTTTTGTGGATGTGGTGCATTTCTCATCAATTGCTGTAAGAGGAACTTACTCATCAACAGAACCAGCAAAATTCAGCATTTAGAAATAATTAAGCTCTTTATGCTCTTCATTTTACCTAAAGATTAACTTGAATCAATTGATTTTAGTTACTTATTTAGACTTATTTATTTTCAATTGTGACGAAAGCTTTTGCTAGTAGAGATACTCTCAAATACTCAACCCAGATATTTCCAAGTCTCTCAAAGAGAAGCAGTGGCTTAAAGCAACTGCTAAATAATTTTGCAGCTTGTATTGCTTTATTTGGCCATTTGCCCGTAATAGACAGCCTGGTGAATCTAGAATACCTTCATGTCATTAGTTGAGTGACTCTCGGCCATCTAGGTGGTCAAATATTTATTTTGGTTTATCAAAATTATGACATAGATTAAGATGAAGAGAAGAATTTGTTTTCAATTATGAGCCTGAAAAGATTGAGTATGATGAACTGTTTGGATATCTTTTTTATTTTGTCTGGAACATAATACCAATGATTAGTTATCAAGGAAGAACTGCCTAAATGATAATAGAAATGACAATGGACTTAGAGCATTGATTCTTAATTAATGCAAAAATTCATATTCATAAAATTTCTAAATGCTTTCTATTGGTCTGTTTTCAATTCAAGGAACATTGAATCTACGGTTGAACAAGTCTGAAATTGTTTGTTTTGTATAAAATGAGTAGGACAGCTAAAATTACCAAATGTTGTCATTACGATAGGTTTTCCTGGTGAAGGGATCCAATATATTTAGCCACATTGATGTAAATGATCTGTGGATGTTGCATTAGTAACTGTCTTAATCAAATTGACACTTAGATTATAATCAACCCTTTCAAAAAATATTTTTTCAAAGCATTAGCTCTTTACAATGGAACAACTGTGATTTAATATATTTGTAACATACAGTCAATCTTGCTGGAGTGACCACGTCTATTAAGCGACCATTTTCATTAGGCGACTGTTTTTAAAATCCCTTCTTCATATCATAATATATCAAAAAGTATGTATAGTTGGTCCAAAAATTATTCAAAAGGACTCCTATGTTGTTAAAACTCACAATTCTAGTGTGTTTTAATAAACATGGGATTATTGAGAAATTCAAAATTACATTCATATTTAATAAAAATTTTGTTAGGGATTTGCAAAGAAAAAGTGAACTAATCGACCATCCTCTTAAACGACCACTTTATGGTGGCCCTGTTAGTAGTTGGTCAAAAGAAGTTTTACTGTATATGGTATGCATGGAACAGAGATACATATATGGCCATTCATTTATAATTTCTCATAGCTCATCAAATGATAGATCTGTATTATTTTATCTAATTTCTATATAGTCCCAGGATTTTATTCCAAGTGATTTTAGTCTTGAGAACACATTGTGGAAAGAAAAGAAACGTCACATGACAAGCAATTTCTCCTTATCTCACAATTTTTACAAACATTTAGGAATGTTTCATTTCTAAATACACACACTTTTCAATGTCTTCTTCAACCTCATTCACTTTCGACCAGTCTAATACTTAAAAAATATGACAGAGTTGAAACAAATGACATATCTCATTTTGTATAAAGATAAAACAAAATAACCTGTTTCCTATAGATGTCTAATATTCTTGTTTATTTTTACAGCCAGTGTCAGGTATATGTAATGGGATGTATGAGATTGTGTATGCTATAATCAAGATATCACCAGACACAAGACACAGAATGATGTCGTGGTTGGGAAAATGTATCCATGCTAACTCAGGTTTGTGAGAACATTTTCTATAGAATTCAAAGGGCTTTCAAAACCAAAAGAGCTAAGATTAATAGTATTTTGTTGGATAAGAAATGTACTAGTTCGCCGAAAACTAGCGTAGAAGAAAATGCAGAGGTACAGATAAGAGGGGGTAAAGCCAGTCTGAATTCTTTATACCCTCACCTACAAAGTAGAGGGGGTTTATTAGTTTATACGAATTTATTTTTAAGTTCGATTGCAAAGAAAGCTTTAGCTTATAGAATCGCTCTCAAACACTCAATCCTGATGTTTTCACGTCCCTGAGAGAGAGGCAGTGGTTTAAACCCACTGCTACCCATTTTAACAGCTGGGTGAACTGGGGTTGGCCATCAAGTATTTTGCCCATAAAAACACCCAGGCGACAGTGGGGCTCGAACCACGGACCTCCAGGTCACAGGTCAAGAACATTTACCACTAGGCCACTGAGGCAGTCGAGGCAGGGGGGTATATTGGTTTCACCATGTCTGTCTGTCTGTCCATCATCCGACCATCAGTCCTACCTTTTTGTTTCCATACTCTAACTCAAGAACCAAGTGACCTCTTTTTGAAACCCTATGTTGTGGGTACTCATTTGAATCTTGAAAGATTCAAATGAGTACCCACAATATACCATTTGTGCAAGTATACATGTACTTAAAATTATCTAATTTGAAATCCAAAATACCCCCACCCAGAGGTCCACCAAAGGTGAATTTTGAAAATAGTTATATAGAAAGTGACAATAATCATTCTAGATTCAGAATACCTGGTAATAAAGAATAGTATTGATCCTGGTCATACCAGGCAAAACATGCAGATTGTTCCTTTTGGCACGACAGTTCATAAATATTTCCATGTAACTTTAACAATACATGTATGTAACTTACCAAGCTGATATTTGGTATGCAAGAAAAAGCTTAGGAAAGTCCAATCATAAGAGTCGAGGTCATATATTTTTTACATTTTCCTACAGCCTCAAAGTATCTGATGTACAGTAGATCTACTCATTTTTTAAATGAAGTTATACCTCATCAATTCTCACTTAATAAAGCACATTAATTTGGTCAATTTTTAGCTTCGGTGTTTTTGCAGTAAACCCGGGGTATTGCTATTGCCTTGGTGTCGTCCTCGATATCTTTGATGTCCTCATTCTTGTCAAGCCGAAACATTTTGTTATATGTTCGGTACTATAGAAGGCATGCAATTGATACTTGGCACAGATATTCACTATCAGAAGAGCAACCTATACTATCAAAAGGGAGTACTCTAGATGCAGTTGCGCAAATAATGCCCCTCTCCTGACTCACATTTTTCTTTCTCTTTCCAGGACTGAACAGCAAGTTGACACCTGTAATTGGTGCCCTTGTTATCCCCCGCCGTTTTCGGCGAAGGGGATATAGTAATGCTCTCCGTCCGTCATTCTGTCATTCCGGTTCCATCATTCCATCATTCCGTCCTTCCGTCACTAAACTTGTCCGGAGCATATCTCCTAAAGTATAATAGCTATTTACTTGAAACTTTATGGTCGGATAGATCTTATGGAGGAGAAGTGCAGTGCATAAGAACTACAACTCTTGCTTGCATAATTTTGGAGTAATTGCCCTTTGTTATTTTTAAGACTTAGATTTTGTCCGGAGGATATCTCCTAAAGTATAATAGCTATCAACTTGAAACTTTATGGTCGGATAGATCTTATGGAGGAGAAGTGCAGTGCACAAGAACTACAACTCTGGCTTGCATAATTTTGGAGTTATTGCCCTTTGTTATTTTAAAGACCTAGATTTTGTAGGGGCTTAATTTCTTGAAGTAGAACCCTTAATCTATTAGGCTTCAGTTTACTATCAAGCATTCCTTCCGTCACTAATCTTGTCCGGAGCATATCTCCTAAAGTATAATAGCTATCAACTTGAAACTTTATGGGTGGATAGATCTCATGGAGTAGAAGTGCTGTGCACAAGAACTACAACTCTTGCTTGCATAATTTTGGAGTTATTGCTCTTTGTTATTTTTAAGACTTAGATTTTGTCAGGAGCTTATCTCCTAAAGTTTAATAGCTATCAACTTGAAACTTTATGGGTGGGTAGATCTAGTGGAGGAGAGGTGCAGTGCACAAGAACTACAACTCTTGCTTGCATAATTTTGGAGTTATTGCCCTTTGTTATTTTTAAGACTTAGATTTTGTCCGGAGCATATCTCCTAAAGTATAATAGCTTTCAACTTGAAACTTTATGGTCGGATAGATCTTATGGAGGAGAAGTGAAGTGCATTAGAACTACAACTCTTGCTTGCAAAATTTTGGAGTTATTGCCCTTTGTTATTTTTAAGACTTAGATTTTGTCCAGAGCATATCTCCTAAAGTATAATAGCTATTTACTTGAAGCTTTATGGGTGGATAGATCTTATGGAGGAGAAGTGCAGTGCACAAGAACTACAACTCTTGCTTGCATAATTTTGGAGTTATTGCCCTTTGTTATTTTTAAGACTTAGATTTTGTCCGGAGCATATCTCCTAAAGTATTTTAGCTATCAACTTGAAACTTTATGGGTGGATAGATCTCATGGAAGAGGAGTGCAGTGCACAAGAACTATAACGCTGGCTTGCATAATTTTGGAGTTATTGCCCTTTGTTATTTTAAAGACTTAGATTTTGTAGGGGCTTAATTTCTTGAAGTAGAACCCTTAATCTATTAGGCTTCAGTTTACTATCAAGCTTTCTCGGTGGGGGATGGCCATGTCCGACATGGCTCTTGTTTTCAGTTATTTCTATATCACATGTGTATTTCCACACAGCTACAGATATAGGGAGTTTTTTGGATTTCAAATGAGATTATTTCAAGCACAAATACTATGTAGAGCATACTCATTGGAGTCGTCTTATCAAGACGATTCAAATGAGTATCAACAACATAGGGTTTCAATGAGAAATAAAGATTTTGACTGGCTTTACCCCCTCTTGTCTGTACCCCTGTTTCAATTTTCCAGGTAGAGCAAAGATATGGTCCACCCAGGCTCCACAAGTATTCAACCAACTCTACTGTTCTGACGGGTTCAGCTTGAATCTATGTTCCATTTTATTAAAACTCTGTCAGCCATTCTCTGAACCATGTTCTCCTAAACTGCTGAAGATTCAGTCTAGCTATGTCAATGCTATTACTGCTGATGATGCTGATAGTAAGGAAAAGTCTATACATGCTGAAGGTAGATTAAATTGAAAATAATCATTTGTTTCAGTGTAAGATTGATTTATGTTTTCATGGAGTGAACAACAAAAGCTTTATTTGGAAAGTAAAGCTTTTGTTGTATACTCATTGAAATATTAATTGTTTTTGGAAAACAAACAATTATTTTTTCTTCTTAAACGCAAAAATGAGTCAAAATGTGAACATTTAAGCACAAATTCTTTAAGTATGTCATTCTGCATGTGATTGCTATCAACACTATTGCTACTGATGACACTGATAGGAAGGCCAAGTCTATAAATGCTGAAGGTAAATTAAATACAGTCTAACCTGTATTAAGCAAGCAGCTTAAAGACAGTTGAAAAGGTTTTGCCTAAGACAGGTGCGTATTTAAGACAGGTTGCATAATGAATGCAGCTGGCTGCTAAGACAGGTTAGATTGTACAGATAAAGGGTGAAATAATCAGATTTCTGTTTTCAATAAAAAAAAATTGATTGACCTATCTGACCTATCAAATTAAATAATTTCTACCGGGGTGAAGTATGACCTCTGTCATTTTGCATGATTTTGTGTTCCAAACTATTTATTTGAAAGGTGACTATTCTGAACTACTGCTTGAACTAGGTTGTCCACATGACAATTGGCTGTTTGTTACATGTCAATGAATGTATATTTTCTTAAAAAAAAAAATAAAAAATGAAAAAATCCACCAATGGGTTGATAAAAGAAGACATATATAGGATAGCAGCTGGAGGCTAGTGAAGGATGTAATGAAACAACAGGAATCCATTGTTAGGTGCTCCAGTCGCTGCAATATAACTGAAAGATTGTTTAAATCAGCATGAAAATCCATTCGAAAAAACAAATCAGACTTTCATGTCAGAGGTCAAGCAGCAGGGCCAGGCATTCTCTGTCAATCAAAAAATCGATTGGATAGTTTAATTACTTATTTAAGAAAACACATTGCACTTTTTGGCATCCTTTTGAGAACACTAACAACAGTTTTGCGCTGACCGCTCAACTTATACATGTAGGTACTTTCAATAGTTTTGCTCTGACTCATGGATATGTCAATGGTTCAGTGAAAAAACTGTTTAGCGCTTAGTCATCAATATACTTTAGAACAAGCTAAAGCAAGGAGACCTGTCTCATTCCTCTAGAATGCAGAACACCCCAGACAGTTGATGAGACATAAACTTAAATAAAAGATCATTTGATAAAAGAGTGGTCCTTTCCATGTATTCAAATTCCCTGCTTGCAAGGCCTCATCAACATGCAATAGCCTTACCAAAAGCTAGTAATTAGATTGATAAGACATTACTTATAGTATAAAATGTCAGGGGTTGAGCACAAAACAATTGTAAGTACCACTTTATTTATATGAACCTAAAATTGTTTGTGCTCATCCCTCTCAAAAATATACTACTAGAAACTTATTTTATTATACCCCCACCTACTAAGTAGAGGGGGGTATATTGGTTTCACTATATCTGTCCATCCGTCCATCCATTTGTCTGTCCATCTGTCTGTAGGCCTTTTTGTTTCCGGACTCTAACTCAAGAACCAAGCCACCTAGAATCAGGAAACTTCATACAAATGCCGCTTATGACCCAAGGAAGTGCCCTATTGTTTTAAGTTCTCAAAGGTCAAGGTCACAGTCCGCCTGCTGGTTAGGGGTAAAAGTCCACTTTGCAACAGATCTAGTTTTACATTGATCCTTTGATATATACGATATTTCAGGCTTGAGCAAGGAGACCTGTCTCATCCCTCTAGAAGGAAGAACACCCCTGACAGTTGATGAGTCATACAGCTTTATAACAGAGTGTTTCTTTCTGTGTCATCAAGCCATTAATCAGGGATTCCATGCTGTGCATGAGAAGTTCATCAAGATTAATCAGGAATTACACAGAATACAGCAGGCCTATATGGAGATGCGGGCACAATATCCAAATGAGGAACAGGAACCTATACGGTCATTCAAAATGCAAATGGAGAAAGGTAAGATATCTATCACATATAGGCTGTTACAACTGTTTTATATTGAGCCATCGATATAGACGTAAACCCCTTTAATAATCTTCAGATTTTCATTCCGCCTCACCTGTACCCTGTCTGTTTGCAAAACTTAACTTAAAAATTAAACATTTTCCCATCCAAAACTCCAACATTATTCAAGATACAATTCTCTTATTTCATTTAAAGGTTCCTCTCAACATTTGGCATCTTTGAAGGTCTAGGTCATCTGACAAGGTCCAGGTCAATTATCAAGGTCTAAGTTTCAAAAGAATTGTCAATCAACACATTTTGTTAAAAAAGATTTGAATGCATCTAAAGAAATATGGGGAATAAAATGACCGTTAACCTTTTTTATATTAATGACATTCATTTTCATTTTAAGAAGGGCTGGTTCAGTGAATAAATGCTTGTCTATAGTTGTTAAACTTGCAGCTAGTCTTTTCTACTTAGTAGAACCAGCTAAATGATACAGTACACAAAATGTATAAAGTATATCAAAATTAAGAGCACTCTGAATCAACAAATATTCTGTAATTCTTTCCCATACAAGATCCACTTTTCTACTGCTTTTGTACATCTTTAGAAAATTGCATGGCTACAAATATATAACTAAATACGCTGACTTTGATTAGTAGTCTTTCTTTTCAGCTAAAATTTTTCTATTACTTTGTTTTCTATTAAAAGTATAATATTTTCTGTTGTAGGAATGACCTTGTTCTTGAGTATAAAGGCAGCCTTGACAGAACCCAGAATGCTAGACATGGCCCTCAACTTTCATATAGCAACTTCCACCTGGTTAGTGCAGGTAGCCAGTCTAGGTGATGTCACAAAATTTGAACCAATCAAATTCCCTTTACCAGAGGAAGTTCCACTGGCTCTTACATGTATCCCAGAATTCATCATGGGTAATGTGACAGATTTCACGATGTTTCTACACAGATTCAAGGATGAATTATTTGAGGTCAGTATTCTTTTATTTGACAATGCAAGTCTTTGTAATCAATCTATTCCAAGAGGCTAACATAAAAAGACATTCCAATACAATATTATTTGAGATATTTTCTTATACTGATTTAAAAATATTTTTCTTCTAGCACTGGGTCAGATTAATTTGTCACAAATAGATCCTCTTGTCTTCTATAACGACTAACTATCTGAGATATCCTTGTATTTCACATGTGTAAGATCACATTCTAAATGGCATCATGGCAATGTTTTATCTAACACACATTTTCGTGGCACTTCTGTCATCAGAGTGTTTCAAAAAATGGTTTTTAACATACAAAATGGTGTTAATGTAAGAAAAAGAATATGTGCTACTTGTACAGTCGATATTGCTCAAGCGACCACGTCTACTGAGCAACCAATTCTATTAAGCAAACGCCGTAAAAAGTCCCTTCACTGCGAGCAAATTCTCTGAAAAAGAGGACATTTTTAACGAAAAATTTGTTATTGTTTTATCTTATGTTGTTGGAACCCATTAGAATTGTCTCAATAAGACGATTCTAATGGGTTCGAACGTCATAAGATTCAGTATGGCTTGACCAAAAATCTATAAATACTATCAAAATGAACACTAACATTTATCATATTTTGTATTTAGCCACTATTCCAATAAACAACTGATTTTTGGTGATCCCCTTGGTGGTCGCTTAACACAAGTTTTACTCTATTTATTTAAGACAAGCTGATCTTAACCTTGTATATAATTGAAAAGGCTCAAAAAGGCTCGCTTGATAAATTTTCAATTCTAGACTCAGTCAAGATCAACCTGTCTCAAATAAATTCTCATGACAGATCCTTTATGATTCAAAGGGAATCTCATTACAGACTTTATAAGATATGATTGTGAAACTTTCAGACAAGTGGTGACCGTCTAGAACACTTTATGACCTTGATCTTGGTGTTTATGGGGAGCCCAGACAGGATGAAGAATCCCCATTTAAGGGCTGAGCTGGCTGAAACTCTTGCTGCACTTCTTCCTCAGAACCCAGACTCACAGCAGGCTCAACAGGGTATACTGTCAAAGTGAGTGATAACAAGATGTTTGTAAAACATGTATGCCCCCAATAGAAGCAAGTCTATAGCCTATTCTTTGTCAATCAACAAAGGGTAATAACTCACAAAATATGGTGAGTGGAGTTATTGTTCTTGTGCACTGCACTTCTCCTCAATGAGATCTATCTACCTGGGAAGTTTCATGATTCTAGCTTGCATATTTTTTGAGATATGCTCAAGACAAAAAAAATCAGTCCATGGACACAACTACTGACCCACAAGTGCAAAGCAATATACCCTCTCCTCTTCAAAGGGGGGCATAATTAAGGTAGTGGACCTGTAAAAGTTCTGCAACATTTCGGAAGTCACAAAATTTTACAGTGTTTATCGAGGTTTCCTAATGATTTTATTAGGAATCCCTGATTTACACTGTTAAAGTCCATGATTTCCGAAACGTTGCAGAACTATGACGGATCCACTATCTTAATGGGTTGAACTACCTGTCTAGAAGTAGAATTTCTATTTAAATTATGTGACATTTTGTCATAATTTGACAGATTTGAAATTGGGTACAGAATTTTCTTTCTTAAAATTACATATAAATAAGAACATATCTTGGTTGCTATCAATGAAAATTGCTTTGAACTTTACATACATATTCATCATCACAAATACAATAAAAACTATCGGGAGGGCTAACTCCAGACTAAGGAATTTCTGTTCCTTTATTGACTTAGATTCTTTTATGCCCCCAGCATCCATTAATCAGGGGCATATTGTTTTTTCCTGTCAATTTGTCCCTTAAAATTTCCCCTAAAACTTTTACATTTTGCAAGAACTTTTGATTCATAAGGGTTAGAGTGGTCATATTTCACATGTGTATTGCTTATGACGAGACAAGATCAAACTACAGTATCTAAAGGAAGGCAGTGGTGGAGTAATTGGTGTTGCACAAACACACCTTGTTTATACTAAGCGCTTGCAGTTGAGCATGACCCTTGTCACATCAAATTTTGTATCCCCAATCAAACATTCAAAAGTAAAGTGTCAGGCACTGAGAGAGTGTGCTCTTGATTGCACTGGAAACTGTTGTCTTCAACTTAAACTTTTTTTGAATTTGTATAATTGTTTATAATATATCCTACATTGCGGGAGTGAATTAACCCCATTGAATATATTTGATATTACATGGGTGTTACAGAACAAATAATATAACTATGCAATTGAGCTAAGAAAGGATAGCAAAATTTCTGTTGTGAAAATGATTGAATAATTGATTACTGACTTCATTTTGCAAATGTCATTATATATTTTGCAGAATAAATTGACTTGATAAAATCCTTGAGTTTCTGGATTTATCTCAAAAAATCATGTCTTGTTATAAATAGAATATAAAATTTTTGCTCTTAAATTACAACATTTATTAAAATTGTCATCTAAATCAGATAAAAACTGGGAAAGCCTTGTTTTCATCTGTTTATAGATAACTTGTTTAATAAATTCAGTTTTCAATGACCACTCATTCAATATCCTTTAGATATTTTGTAGTCTGATAAAAGGTAAGATGTCTGTAATATGTATAAGAAATTGATTCAGTCTACTGAACCTGCTTTTAATTTAATTCCTTCAATGTTACAGATATTACAGAGAGATGGTGTTTGAGAAACATCCATTGATTGACAATCTATCAGAGAAACTGTTAAATGTGTTTGTTACCATAGAGATGACAGGACAAAGTGTGCAATTTGAACAGAAGTTTAACTACAGACGACCAATGTATCAGGTCCTACATTACATATGGGAGAAAAATTTACATAAAGAATCAATTAAGGTAGGATTTTATTACTGATGGTTCAGTCAATCCATTTATCACAGGTTCCTTAGAATTTCAAAAAATTTTACTCATTCCACAATGTAGACAAAGAGGATAAATATTATTTCTCTTTTGTTTATGAAATAATTTCATTTTGCGGCAATGTGTGTATGAATAAAGTCTGATGGAGGAGGAGTTATATGAAAACGGTAAAATCCAAGGGCAGAACTCGAGGAATTGGCTTCCCCCCTTCATACTTTATTCATGGACACATCAACGCAAAAAATGAAATTATATCCATTTTAACATGATCGCATATCTGAAGTTAGATTTCTTACCCTTTTCTGGTTGTAAAATAAATGGACAAGTAATGATTTTGACATTGGGAGAACATGTATTTCATAGAAAGCAAGGCATATCACTTAGCAGGTTATATGACATCAAAGGCATCAATGTTTCCGATTACATTGCCTATAATAAATGGGTGGAGCTACCTGTGTACACAGTAGAACACATGACATATGAATTTTTTTGCAAAGTAAAATTCCATGTAATTTCTTTTTATTTCATATATGTATTGTCATCTTGCTATAATTTATAATTTGGACCAAAAAAATAAAGAAAATTTATGTAGAATGTACAAGGCGATTTTTGGACCATATAGGGTGAATCATTTTATATGATAGAAAGAATTTCTCAAAGAATCTGCTGAATGGAATTTTATCTAGAGACAATCAAAATGTCTGTTGTTGAATATTATATGAGAAGAAAGTAAATATTCAGAACCAGAAAAATCTTTCAATGTATAATGACGCATCATTGTACAATTATTAGTAGTAAGGATTATGAATTATAAAATGTTTTAATGATATTGAAATGTGTTGGCTTCAGAGACTTGCTGCAGATGCTGAGAGAAACATAGAAAATCCAGACGCTCCATTGTTCTTGAGATTTATCAATCTTTTGATCAATGATGCCATATTTCTACTTGATGAAGCTCTAGACGTAAGTTCTATACTTGATATTGTTGAATTGTTATTTGATGGAGTACTAAGCTCAATTCTTGTCTACCATTTTCAACATAATTCTGCCGATAAGTGCCTTGGTTATAGACCTCATTGATTGCCATCAACAATTGTCATCTGACAAGGTAGATCTTCTGAATTAATGCTATCTAGAGGGCATTAATGTATCACATACTAATTGTTGATATAAGCTTTCTGTGTATAACTAGAAAAATTGACTTTGGAAGTTGTCTCCACAACCAGGGACCCATATCATTCGGAACATCACTCGGCCATTTCCATAAACTGCAACAGACCTCGGATGTATGTAAGGCGGATGGGTATGTAACAAAATCTTGCATTTTGTTAAGTGGAAATAGTGTAGATTTATAACTTTTACAGTAAATAACTGCTGAAAAATCTTAATTTTTGAGAATGACGAAACATTCTCAAAAATTAAGATTTTTTCAGCCGTTATTTAAGAATCTAAAGATATTTATAAAAGGATTTGATGGTTTCATGTCAGTGACTTAAACTAGTAACATTGGCTACATTGAATGTTTTCACTCACAGTTTGGAGGGCTTACACCATTTTAACTAATGTAATCGAGTTTCCAAGGTTTTCCCTTACCTTTTAAAAATAGTCCGTCTAAGTACATCCGAGGTTGATCGTGAGATTGGCGGAATGATGTTCAGAATGGGGCCCATATAAGAGGGAGTACAGCCAATCTAAAATCTTTATTTCCCAACGAAACCCCTTATTGTGGGTACTCATTTGAATCATCTCAATGAGACATTTCAAATGAGTACCAACAACAAAGGGTTTAAGTTAGAAATAATGAATTATTTAAACTTGAAAACCCAAATTACCCCCTATATCTGTAGATCTGACAACTGTGAATTTACCTTTCTTCCAGTTTATGAAACAACTGAAAGAAAAACAGCAGATTAAAGATGGTCCGGAATGGGGGAACATGAACCAGAGACAACAGCAGGAGTTTGATGCTAATGTACGCCAGATTGGTAACATGGCACGCTACCATAACGTGATGGGGAACAAGACAATATATACACTACAAATACTGACCGATGTGATAAAAACTATATTCTGTCATGAAGTTATGGTGGACAGGATTGCTGCCATGCTGAATTACTTTCTCCTGCATTTGGTAAGCATGACCATAGTTAATCCTTTGGTGTATTTTTTATCATTTAACAGGTAAATGGTTTCAGAAAATAATGAGATGTTGATGCAATTTGAATATAAGCTATCCTTAATAGGGTCCATTTATATTGTGAGAATAAAAGGAATTGCTGGTTACAAGTGTTTTTCTTTTTTTTTTCAAAATCTGCCTTCATAGCACAGTGGTAGCGCATGGGACTATTATTCAAAAGGTCAAGGATTTGTTTCCCAACGATGGCACTCTCCTTTCCGACTATTTGTCTTCCACAATTGGGTTGATGTGGAATAGCAGCGGAAGGCTATGATAGGATATTATGGTAGTACTGGTGTGAGAAATGCCGGGAATCCATTGTTTAGTGCTCCAGCCCTCACAATATAAATAAAGCATTGGTGAAAGAGGCATAAAAGCCCATTCAAACAAAACAAGCAATTTTTCTCTAAATTCCTTTGAGTATAGAGAGGATAGAGCCAAGGACTGATCAAGAAATTGTTGAAATCAGTATTACAGCAGAAAGAAATAACAACAGAATAAATTTCCATTTTGAATTAGAAAGAAAATTAGCAGTGTGACCTAGACTCTGTTTTTCAACATATGGCCACCTATGTTTAAATGTTGTGACTTAAGCTTTATTCAAGCTTGGTTGTAGAAAATCAGGCAATATTTTCAATACCTTGTTATCTTAAGTTTAGAAAAGGAAAGATGTTAACATTTGAAATGATATTTTAAGGACGCTGAGACTATGCTTTTTCAACCCTTGTCATGCTGAACCTGGAATATTCCTACTGTGGCATAAGGTATATACAAATAACAGCCTACACATATGTGCAGTCTGATCTTAGTCTATACCACCTGGTTTTCCTTTTGAATCCATAAAATTGAAAAAAAAAATTGCACTTTGATTTAATGCAATTTTGCCAAGTGTTTTTTGTTCAGCATGACAAGGGTAAAGAAAACTTAAAGAAAGACTTTCAGTTCTTCTTTATCTATCTTTATTACTAGGTTGGGCCAAAACAAAGAGACCTGAAAGTCAAGGATAAAAATGAATATGAATTCAAACCTCATGAACTCGTATCGGACATTACAAAAATATACTTACATCTTGGTGAAGATGAGAACTTTTGTAAAGCTGTATGTGGTGACGGCAGGTCATATACGGACGATTTGTTACCAAAGGCGGTGAAAGTATTACAGAGGATTGGGAGTCATCCGTCTCATGTGTCCGACTTTGAGGTCCTACATGAGAAAATATGTGTGAGTATTTCACGCAAGTCATTTGGCCTTTCTCTTTACCCTATTTTTGTCATATTTTAGCCTTTTAACTATTGTTGGAATCAGTTTTGTTATTTTTCACATTATTTTTTTCTCACAAAAGACAAAACTATTTGAAATTCATATCATATTTCGCAGCTTTGTTGAATTTGACTAAATTTTGATTGTCATAAAAGCAGAAATTTAAAATTTTACCATTATTTTAATTTACTTAACTTGATGTTCATCCATGTAGCCATCAAAACCTTGCCACCTTACCCGAATGCAATCTGAATCATTGAAAATGTTTATCTTTCCAATGATGAAAGAGGTATTCGTATTCATTGCCACAAAGGTTACAGGGTAATCCTGTTTGTAATTATACCTACCCCCTTCCCTACCCTTAAACTATCCTTGAGGGGTGTAAAGGAGTGAGCTTTTTGGTTGGTCTTTCTGTCTATCCTTCGTCTGTCCATCTGAAGCATTTTGGTGTCTGCTGGACAGGTATCACTCAAACTTTACAGAAGTGATCAGTATCAAGCAGAATGTGCATGTTCTATTTCTGGTTACCATCCATTGACTTTTGACAGTTATGGTCCTTTGATCAAAAATGGCATTTCATTATAGACAAGGACTTGTTAGGGTTATAAGTTCTGCTTTGCAAAATTCTAGTTTGTTTTATTTAATGCTTATTCATTGATGTTAGATGCTGATGAAAGTTTAAGCTGATATATTTACTCTGAATGCTTAATTTAGAAATTTTCACATCCCTGAGGGAGAGGCAGTGGCTTAACACTTTCCTGTTTTACAAAATTTTGGACCTGTCCAAATTCAAAGGTTTTGCAGACGAAAATTTAAAGTGGATTTAATATGAAACAGATGTCTGTAATTTGGAGAGCTTTATAATCTGTTTCATTGAAGGCTGAAGCTATTATCATGAGTCTGTGCCCAGTGTCTGTCATGTCCTAAGCCTACAAATTGTAGGCAAAATTAGCATCTGATAATTCTATCGAAATTATCTAGTGATGAATTGATGGGAAATCTTAATAATCCGTCAAAAAGCATTGAATATAATATAAATGTCAATGTATTTTACAGGCAATAGGTAAAGCTCAGTTAGAGGAAGAAGAATTATTAGCAGACGCCCCTGAAGAGTTCCTGGACCCTATTATGGGGACCCTAATGAGGGACCCGGTGTTGCTCCCTACATCAGGACAAATTGTGGATAAAGCTGTGATATCTAGACATATCCTCAGGTAGGATGGCTTGTTTAAACTTATCAGAATGACTTGTTAGAATCAGTTCCTGGACCCTATTATGGGGACCCTAATGAGGGACCCGGTGTTGCTCCCTACATCAGGACAAATTGTGGATAAAGCTGTGATATCTAGACACATTCTCAGGTAGGCTAGCGTGTTTTAAGGCTATGTTAAAATCAGAATAATTAGTTACTTGAATACCAGTCACAGATATTTAGGGTAAAATAGACTACGGATCTAAATATTGTAACAGAACAGACCCATCTTGGTAAGACGATTAAAATGTATCACCTGTCTGGTTGTATCAACAATGTCTTTATAAACAATATTGGGGATACAATTTTGGTCAATTCTATGTATAAATTGGTCAGTCTATCATGAGAATGAACCCTGTTAAAAATGGGATATTCCAAGGCAAAATCATGTAAAAAGAGGTCTAAGTGACATATCTTTGTTAACCCTTAGGGACTACGAATTCGGTCTGATCTTCATTAAAATTGGTTAGATTTTTTGGATAGTCATATGGATAAACCCTTGAAAACTGAAGTTTGAGCTAACTCTATGAGCTCATTCAAAAATTTGCACTAACACTCTAGGACCAACTTGGCCCTTTTTGTTTTGTGGTAAGCAACAAAAGCCTCTTTACTAGAGGTAATGCATGTTCAACATAGTCTCAAATTTCGTTAGAAAATTATACAATTATCCAATCAATCAAACTTCAATTTGGTTAAATATTTTAATTATAAAACCAAACAAACTCTTCCATTGGTCGAGAAAATTCAATTGTAAATGGTATGAAATTTTGCCTAAAGTATGATTCTATTGTTTTCAGTGATCAGATGGACCCATTCAACAGAGCACCACTAACTCTAGACATGGTAAAACCTGATGTAGATCTGAAAGCTAAGATTGATGAATGGATTAGACAACAGAAGCTGAAAAACACATCAACCACTGGGTCAGAAACATCATCATGACACAGGGAGCCTTACTGGTCCACTTGGACCTCTTGTTTGATGTAAATGTAATATCATACAATAGAATTTTAAGATGGACTCATTAGATAAAGCACCATCAACACATCAACCGATTGCACAAATGTGGGATTTGTTTGGTTCTGGGATTCATGCAATTGGTTCAATCCATAACAAGACAACAAACTTTTAGACTGGTCCAAATTCATAGGAGTTGCAGACGACAAATTTTAGTTGATTATGTATTTTAAAGTGCTTGTCTTCTTGGGAAGAAAGCATTTTGGACAAAGAAGAAATTTCGACTGGCTCAGTATGAATCAGTTGTGACTGCCTATAAATGTATAGGCAGTTACAACTGTTTCAGGCTGAGCCATCAATGAGGAGAATGAGAAAAAGAATGCCAATATGAAATAGAGTTCATCTGGTGAATCAAAGGATTGATTTATCCTTAACCAGGACAAACTTTTAGACTGGTCCAAATTCAAAGGAGATGCAGACGACAAATTTTAAGTGGGGAACTTTAAAGTATACTTCCTTTGGAAAGAAAGAGTAATGGATAATGAGGAAATTTTGTGTAATAAGCATTTTCTTTATTTTCCATTGTTTTTAGAAGCTATTTATCTGCTGCCGAAGGTGGACGTATATTGGTATCATCTTCTCTGTCTGTCCATCCGCCGTCTGTCCGTTCGAATATCAGTATGAACGCACGTACATTACAATCTTGTGAATGCAAACTCCTTATTCATTTATTGATGGATTGGGATGAAACTTTAAAACAAGAGGGCCGTTGGCCCTGGGTCGCTCATCTGAGAAAAAAGCTTCATTACCTAGGTATGTCCATGCAACCAAAGAAAAAGAGATTTTCACTTATTCAATCAGATAACATTTGAAATAATCCCCCCCCCTCTGCTCCTCACCTAGTCATTATTTATTTAAGCTTTTTTCATAAAAGGTCTGTGATCAGCTAATCAATGCCAGATATACAGGCTGAGTCTGAGACTTTTAAAGTTTTCTTTAAAGAGTTGATCAATCCATGTCAAATATAAAGGCTGTAGGGATTCAAAATTCTCAACAAAGCACTCCCCCTCCCCCAAGATGCTCTGCACCTAGTGAATCTACAGTCATGATTTTAGCTAATTCAATTGATGTCCATATGCTGATCATTCATACCAATTTTCAAGTCTGTAGGACTCCTGGTTCATTTGAAAGTTTAAAGATTTCAAAAATGATCCAAAGTACTATCCCCTCCCCAAGACACTCAGCACCTGGTAACCCTACAGTCATGATTTTAGCTATTTTTATTAATGTCAATATATTGATCACCCATTACAATTTTCAAGTCTGTAGGGTTCCTGATCCAGGAGAAGAATAAGGTTAAAGATTTCAAAATTGATCCAAAGTACTACCCCCTCCCCCCTAATGCTCCGCATCTGGTGGCCCTACATTCATGCTTTTAGCTATTATATTTAAGATCCATATACTTATCATCCATGCCAATATTGGAGTCTAAAGGGCTCCTGGTTATTTTAGAAGATGAAGGTTAAAGTTACAAAATTTTCACAAAAGTACTACCCCTTCCTCCCTGGTGCTCCACACCTGGTGGCATTACAGTCATGATTTTAGCTATTTTTATTAAGGTCTATGAGCTGATCCTCCATGCCAATTTTCAAGTCTGTCGAGCTTGTGGTTCAGAAGAAGAAGAAGGTTAAAGATTACAAAATTTTCACAAAAGTACTACCCTCTCCCCCATGGTGCTCCGCACCTGGTGAATCTACAGTCATTATTTTAGCTATTTTTATAAAGGTCCATATACTGATCATCCATGCCAATTTTCAAATCTGTCAGGCTCCTGATTCATCAGAAGAAGAAGGTTAAACATTACAAAATTTTCACAAAAGTACTACCCTCTCCCCCCCTGGTGCTCCACACCTGGCAGCCCAACAGATATGGTTTTAGCTATTTTTATTCAGGTCTATGAGCTGATCATCCATGCCAATTTTCAAGTCTGTAGGGCTCCTGGTTCCGAAGAAGAAGCAGCTTGAAGATTACAAAATTTACCCAAAGTACTACCCCCTCCCCCCTGGTGCTCTGCACCTGGTGGCCCTTAAGATATGATTTTAGCTATTTCAATTCAGGTCTATGAACTGATCATCCATGCCAAGTTTTAAGTCTGTAGGACTACTGGTTGAGAAGAAGAAGAATTTTAAAGATTTTCTTAAAATTTCACTGTTTGTTGCCATAGCAACCAGAGTTTTTCATGGATTTCAATTCTTTTAGCTATTTTTGAAGGGGACCACCTAAGCAACATTTCTGTAAAATTTGGTGTAAATCGGCCCAGTAGTTTAGGAGGAGATGTCGTTTAAAGAAATTGTTGACGGACGACGACCAGACGACCGACGGACGGACGCCGGATGAAAGGTGATCACAATAGCTCACATGAGCACTTCGTGCTCAGGTGAGCTAAAAATGCTCCTAGTCACCTGACCTTGCCATTGCCGAAATTCAGCCGTGTCATGGAAAATGGGGCCTGCATGTCAAACTAGTTGAATGCATCTTCTCATTAATTTATGGACTGATTTTGATGAAACTTTCCTTGTTACTTGACCTTGTGCACGCCGCCGTCATAGTGCAGTTGGTAGCGCGTCGGAGTGTCAATCTAGAGGTCCCGGGTTCGATCCCCGACGGCGGCACTCATTCTTTCCGACTATTTGTCTCTCACCAATAGGTTGATAATCATAGACCTATGTGAGATAATAGCTGGAGGCTAGGAAAGAATGTGGTGGTTGTACTGGTGAGGGAAATACCAGGAAACCATTGTTAGGTGCTCCAGCCGCCGGGATATAACTGAAATAATGTTGAAAGCGGCGTTAAACTCCATTCAATCAATCAATTGACCTTGTGCATATTGTCAAGGTTTGTTGAAATTCAGCAATATCATGGAAAGAAGGGCCATGTGCATATTGCCCTTATTTAGTGAACTATGCCATGTCATGGAAAAAGTTGCCTTATTGTAAAATTAAAGGAAACAACTCTCGATTTAAGCGTTGATTTGGTTGATACTTTCAAAGGGTAATCTGCATCTTGTAAACAGGAGCATTCTTAATAAGATGCAACATCACAGTAAAGGGGGCTTTCATTTTAATGATAATCTTTGTGTCAATGGCACTCTTGTTTTACTCATGGGCATCAAAAAGAATGGTTTTGGGGAGAATAAAATAAATTCATAAATCTGTGGTTCCTGTGAAAAAAATGTTACCTGATTTTCACAGGTCATTTTAACCTTGGTTAGAAAAGAAATAATTTAACCCTTTGCTGTTTAATCCCTGCTTTTTACATGCCTGTGATTTTATGATTGAGGAAACGTTGTGAAAAAAGAAGAAATTGCTTCTGACAAGCAATTTCTTCATTTTCCACACTATTTTCTTCCCTACAGAATGGTTATTTTTCAAATTAAGTCCACTTTAAATTTTCGTCTGCAAAACCTTTGAATTTGGACAGGTCCAAAATTTTGTAAAACAGGAAAGGGTTAATATAAGTTTCCATTGATTTATGTGCATTCTGATTGGCTGAAAAATTGGTTTTATCCCTCAATGAAAACAATTTTGAATGGGCAGCTATTTCTAAAGCTTGTTGGCAAAGTAGTCCCAAAAGAAATTGGACTTATGGATAAATTCTTCCATTTTGCATAATAAAATTAAATTATGAGATATGAAGAGATTTTTTTTTAAAATTTCAAGGAGGTATGAAACTAAAAATCTAATCACACTCATGCATGAATCTGCTTTGCATATTCATACAGTGTGATTAGGTTTTTAGTTTCATACCTTAATGAATTTTTTAAAAAAATCTCTTCATCTTTTAAATATTTTCAAGCTTACATAGGCTTACGGATACCTTATAATTGTTAATTTCACGACTTCACTTTTATCAGCCCTACTTTCAGGATGGCAAAACATTTGCAAACATGCAAAGTGGGGCAGCATTTCTTCAAATGTTGCCATATGTTTTCATCCAAAATGAAGTGCTGCTTATTCATAGGTAAAGATAAGAGGGGGTAAAGCAAGTCTAAATCTTTATATCTCAATAAACCCTATGTTGAGGGTACCCATTTGAATTGTCTCAAGAGACGTTTCAAATGAGTACCAAAAACAAAGGGTTTAAATAAGAAATAATGACATTTTTGAATTTGAAAACCAAAATACCCCCTCTATCTGTAGCTCTGTTATTTCTTTTAAAATCAAGAAATGTTTCAATGAAATCAAGTGACAGGTCTTTCTTTTCTGGTTTATGAATGTAACTGGCCCTTTGTTGATTAGTATTTAGAGGTTTAAAATTATTGTTAAAAGCTGTAATGATATTTATGTGGATTTGTTGTCTAAATATTATAAGAATAAAGTATAAATAGATTTTATATACTTGTGTCATGCATGCAGTTGACAGCACTGTTAACTGCAAATTTTAAAAACGGCTACACTATCCATCCTTCCAAAGTCAACAGTACTTCATGAGCGCAACTAGGATTTTGTGTTTTACATAGGCGTATCTAGGACTTCTAAATTAATACACACTCAGAAAGCAACAACTAAAGAATATATAGGATAAAGGCGATATGTGAACTGTGGCTTAAGATGAATGCCCTGCATCCAATCCCTTTTCAATGATTTGAACATTGGTGAATAATCAAAACAACAAAACTACAGCTTGAATAAGCTGTAGTTTCGATGTTATGATCATTCATCAACGATATTTTTTAGCAGATGATTATTAGTCCCCCACCGGTTACCGGTTGGGGGACTATAGGTTTGCTGGATTCCGTCTGTCTGTCTGTCCGTCCATCTGTCTGTCCTTCACACTTTGGTCCAGGCTATATCTTCTAAACCATATGTGCTAGCAACTTCAAACTTTGCGGGTGGATCCATGTGTGTGACACATGCCTAGTTTGTAAACAGTCGTAATTGATGGATCAAGGCAATACTATTTCAAGAGCCTTTAATTTAGGATTCAAGACTAAGAGTCTGAGGTTCCAAGACTCTTCCTAGGTAGGACTTCTTTAAGGACTCATTTGGACTTGATCATATGAAAATATTGCAATAAACAATTGAACTCGGCAATTTCTTTTTTAACCCTAGTTTGCTTGTCAAAATTTTAGATCTGTTCATATTTTAGATCTGCTCACATCGGAAGATGTTGCAACCTTGGCTTGCATCTCATAGATCTAGTGTTTTTTGGCTCGGCTGTTTTCAGAGAAAGCCCGAGGTATTATGATCACCTTGGTGTCATTTGTGTTGGTGTTGGCATGACAAATTTCAACCTTGGTCATATGTCTATTGTTATTGGAGATATCTTAATGAAACTTGGAATGGGGATTCACAATCACAAGAGCTATCCAGACTATCAAGGGGGATTACTCTGGAGGTAATTTTGTAAGATTTATGTCCCTTTTTGTACTTAAATCTTTTGCATTCTCCAGCACCTGCAGCAGAGCTTTGCACCCCTAGGAAGTGGTCTTGTTAAAAAAAAACTATTTTTTCTGGGGGAGGACTTGTGGAAAAGAATAAATAAATTGTTATCCCATCAATGGGTGGATAACCGAAAACCTGCAGCCCGTTTTACAACACATCTTACTCTCATTTTTTGCGTAAGTCAAAAATTCAAGATGCTTCTACAGTAGTAACTAAATATGGAATTCTGCCATGCATCATCTCATTGGGATTGTCCTCTAAAGACGATTCAAATGAGATAAAGCAAGACATAAACTAACAATGAATGAAAACATCAGATATGATTTGTGATTTTGACTAACGATCAATTTTTCGCTCACCTGAGCACAAAGTGCTCAAGGTGAGCTATTGTGATAGTAGAACGTCCGTCGTCAGTCGTGCGGCATCTGTCGTCCATAATTTCTTTAAACATCTTCTCCTCCTAAAACAGTAGGCCAATCTTGATGAAACTTGGTAGGGATCTTCCTTGGGTCAAGCTCTACCATAGCTGTTCAAATAAATGAAATCCACCTTTAACTTTCCCTTTACCCTTAACAAAAAGGGTGAAAATATGAAAATCTTCAAAAATCTTCTTCTCTGAAACCAGAAGGCAGACAGCTTTCATATTTGGTATGTAGCATCATCTAGTGGACCCCCACCAAGTTTGTTCATATCAAGACCCTGGGGTCATATTTGGGCTCTTCCAGGGCACAACCCTTTTTACTTAGAATCAAAAGGCGAAAATCTTCAAAAATCTTCTTCTCTGAAACCAGATGGCATACAGCTTTCATATTTAGTATGTCGCATCATCTCGTGGACCTCAACCAAGTCTGTTCAAATCAAGACCCCTGGGTCACATTTGGGCTCCATACAGGTGGATCCCTTTTTACATAGAATCAAAGAGCAAAAAGGCATATCCTCCTTGCTCTTGGCTGAAAACATTCCATGGTATTGATCCTATTTAGAAATTATCTCCTTGTTGACATCTGCCTATTTAATTAATGTGATGTCCCAGGGGGTCAAAGAGACTCAGGTGAGTGATCGAGGACCATCATGGCCCTCTTGTTTCGTAAGATGTTTAGTAATACGGGCCCCTGGGATGCAGCTTGAGAGGTCTGTAATGGAAATACTGAAACTAGAAATTCCAGGAATCTATCGTTTGGTTACAATATAACTTAAGAATTATTTAAATTGGCATTAAACCCAATTCAAACAAACAGTTCAAACAAGCAATGTTTTTCTTTCTATGCTGTTTCAGATAAAGAAATTGGGAATATCATGACTGTGTTTCTTTTGTAGATCAATTCAGTCACAAAGGTCTGAATTAATATTAGGCTAACAAAACATTGTACCTACAACTTGACAATGGCTACCCATCATTTGCATTTCAATACTTCTTGAACAAAGTATTTATTAGGGATGGGAACAAATAGCAAATTTCATATTCAAATATTCATTTTGAATAGTTTAGACCCATTCAAAATTGAATATTTGAATGTTGTTTATATCCAATTTCTATTCCTTTTTGTGTTTGAAATTTTATTTACTTAAACAAATTATAAATCATATAAAATTTTAATTCATTTGATTTTTTTATGACTTTTATTTTCAAAAAAAAAATGTTATCTTTAAATATGATTTATGGAAATGAAATTGAAAATTACTTAATTCTGGTAGCCCCTACCCGAAACATCTTGAATCTCAAAGTAGTTTTGCCTTTTGTTTCTCTCACCCTGTGGAATGGTGAATATATTAAGAGAATCTATGCACATTCAATGAAATTGATTTATTTGTCCTGATTTTACTTTATATTAACTTTTTATCTGACTATATAAAGCAGTAAAGTGTAAAAGTTAGTGTGGAGGGACCAGGAGAGATGTTTTCCGAGTCTTTACAATTTTTCGAATTTCGACAGACTTTTGGGCGATATACTCTGAATTTTTGTATGATAGAAACGGACATACTGGCAACAATATATTAGACTAACCCTAATCTGAAACATTTGTTGAAATCTCGGTGAACAGACAAAGCTTCATAACTATAATGTGATTTTAATGAAAGAGTTAACAAGACAAATATGTTGCTCGCCAAGAATTTTTGGATGTGCACTTGACCTATTGATTGTGTCAAGACAATATTAATTCCTTCTAATCCAGTCAAGAGGAAAATTATTGTAAAAATACTGTTTTCAAACATATTTTGTTCAACAAATAGGTTTCACACTCCAAAGGTGTAATAATTAACACATTTAAATTGTTCGATGCATACAACCAATATTCTGGAATTGAAAGAGAAATGAAATCTATTCGGTATCAAAAATCTCTTTAATAAAAATGCAAAACAAACAAGTAGGCAACATGATTTCAATATCTGGATAATTGGCATCAGAAAAAGCACACAAAATAAAACATGATCAACAAAAATCTCATTCAAAATTAATATGCAGTTTATTTTGCATAATGTTAGCTAGAATTTTCTTTACCCTTTTCAACAAACGTATGTCTTATTATCTTAACCCTTGTCATGCTGAATAAAAAAAAGTTGGCAAAATTATATATTAATCAAAGTGCCGAAAGCTCTGTAATCTCCTACTTGTGAGTCAGCATTTAATTTTGAAAATATAATTTCTGAAACTTTTCTGGTTTAAAAAGGAAAACAGGTGGTATAGACAAAGATCAGACTGCACATATGTGTAGGCTGATGTTTATCTATAGCTCTTGCCAAGGCAAGAATATTCGGGGTTCAGCATGACAAGGGTTAAATTAAATCTAGGATTTTAATGCAACCCTGTTATCAATAAAGACACTTATGACAGTTTTGCGGTAAGTCCTAGAATTAGTTATTATATGTAAAGCAGAGCACAAAACAGGTGTAACTGCCTATATGTTTATAGGCAGTTACAACTGTTTCATGCTCAGCCATCGTTTATACGTACATTTTTAGGGAATTTACCAAGGATAATTATATCTTATTGAAAAAGATCGAAATATTTTTCATTATATAGTCATTGTTTTTCTAAAATTTGTAACTACAGCTTTGATCAAGCTGTAGTTTCGAGGTTTTAGAAAAACATTGATGATATGAACAATAAAAACTTATATTTTTTAACAATTTCACCTAAGGAGACATTATTGTATGATGGTCAAAGGGTAAAGATTGTTGATTGATTGATTGATGGAATGGAGTTTTACGCAGCTTTCAACATTTTTTCAGTTATATCGCGGCGGCTAGTAAAGATTGTCATGAAAGCAAGAATGGCTGAATCAGAGTTCAAGATAGAGGGCAAGATTTTGATTTCATAATTATTACTATTTTTACTGGTTATTGGTCAGTCTAATTCTTAGTTGTTGTTACTCATGTAAATTTTTGCTTTGCAAAGCAAAAATTTAAAAGAGTTCCAACAAGGTAGAAATTTGAAAGGGAAATGACAGAAATAAGATCACTCCCTCTTATCCCAATCTCTGCTATATTATGCAAATAGGCACACATTGAGCAAAAAAAACAAATAAACAAGAATTACACATTAAATCAAAAGATATCTTAAATAGAATGCTTAAGGTAGTAAACCTGTAATAGTTCCTCAACGTTTCGGAAGTCATAAACTTTTCAAAGTATAAATCTAGGCTTCCTCATGATTTCATTAGGAAACCTCAGTTAGTATTGTCAAAAGGTCAAGAGTGCTGTAAGGTTGTGGAACTATTAAGGGTCAACTACCGGTACCTTTAACAGAAAATTTTGCAAACTTTTGTGATATCTCAAGTATTACTTAGGGCATATTAATAAAAGGTACGTATTGAAACACCAAATATGATGAATTTTATGGGTATAATCTTTTGATAATTTCTCAGGTTTGGGAATGGGATTACCAAGTGATTATCCACCAATATTTCTTGATAATCTACCAAAATTCATTAATGAAGAAAATTTAATTTCATTAAATCACATAAATATAATGCCTCCTTTAATTTCTATTTTTTTCACAGAGTATTTGTAATACAGAAAGACAGTGTAGTCAACAATCACTAGCTGACCTCAGCCCAAAATGGTCGTCTGCTCACGCCGGAGTCCATGCATCAATTTATCACCAGAAACTCTCTTGTTTTCCTCTCGCCATGCTGGTCCTACAGTCTCACCTAACGAATTAAAAGAAAAAAGATCAACATTTTAAGAAAGCAAAAGATCAACATTTAAAGATTTAACATTAATTTCAAGTTTAAGCATGGCTGTTTTCAGAGAAATTTGAGGTACATGTACATGTATTTCTATAGCCTCAATGATGTTTGAGCATCATGTGAAAACTTAAATATTTGGTCACATGTATTTTACCTGTCAATAAAGTAGGGACGAGTAGAAATCTTGTACCCGGGTGCCTGAGATCCTTTTTCCAAAGGTTACTCCAGTACCCGTTGATTACTGTCCATATATTTATTTAATCAACTAAACACAAAGGGGCATCCAGTATTACTCTAAAGGGGATTCAAAACATACAAATTCCTACACGGTTTGGGGGGTACAGGTGTAACTGAGTCTATGACTCATGTATAAGTAGCCAGGACTCTCAAAATTATCTAATGTAAGTTTGTAGGACCTGGAAATGAACTTCAGAAGAAGAATTGAAGCCTGTTTCTTTTCTGAAGTTGATCCCCAACAGAACATAGTGCTTATACAAGTGTCGGGTAACAGGTTATGATTCAGGACCTGGGGATGAACATTACCCTATTCTATTCCTGGGTACTCAATACTCCTCCAAGCTCTACCTGTCAATCCTAACAAGAGCATTGCCTACTGGTGCCTACACTCAGCAGTTGAGTGCTTGATGGTGAAAAAACTCTAAATGGAACAAGATGTGTTTGTGAAACACGAATGCCCCCATAACAGCATTTTTTTCAAAGTTTGACCTTGACAGATGACCTTGACCTTGTCACATGATCATGACTTTGGTACCAGCGGATGCTGATCATTGAAATCTATCATCATGCCAAATATTAGCCTTGTATCTTGAATAGGCTTGAAGATATTGGTAATGTTAAGTTTTTTGGTTAACTTTTGCAAACAGACAGACAGACGGATGGTAGGAGAGACAGACAGACGGACAACGGTAAAACAATATGCCCCCGATCTATCGATGTGGGGGCATAATAAAAAGGGCTATAACCTGCACAAAATGCATTTAAAGTCATCCCCCTTGGTAGTATATGTTGTTCTTTTGATGGTGAACGAGTCTGCCAAGTTTCAAATGAATGCTTTCTGAAGAACCAGAGATATCACAAAATGTCAAAGTTTTCACACGACGACAACAAAGATGGTGCCAAGGCTATAGCAATACCTCGAATTTTCTCTTAAAACAGCCAAGCTAAAAATGCATAACAATCTGGAAACTCTGTAAAATAAATGTTTGAACAAGGTGGAAAATTGTCACAAGATATGCCGTTATACTGCTGTATTGATCACCAAGTATGAAAACCAACTTAGGGAAACAACTTAAAAAGTAAGCTAGGTAGAGTAACAGTTATTGTGCACTGCAGACTGTAATCATGATAAGAACGATACTGCCAAGTTTCAAGTCAATCAGACATAAGTTGACAGAGTTATGCTCCAGACAAAGAAATGGATGCAACATAGACACGACGGATTATCACATAATATGATCTGTCTTTTGACAGGCATATAAAAAGAATTGGTTCCAATAAAGGTCCATATTTCGGAAACTGTTTCACAGCTAGGAAAGAAGAATGATCATTCTATTTTTTAGAAAATTGGCCAAGTGCCAAAAGTGTCAATCCTTCAAATAAGCCTGCATTATGCCCCTTTTTGGCCCAAAAAGTCTCTTTTTGTTTCATTTATACACTTGGAATATTATGTTTACTATCAAAAGAGTAACCCATACATTCTAGAGAGATAATTAGAAACATTTTAGTATGAAGTGTTTGGCTTGCTTGACTTATTATTTTTTCAATTAGGATCCACAATGAAGTGCTCTTGATAAATTTTCAACAACAAAAAATGAACTCATCATTAGCTGTTTTGAAATCAGCCCTTGTCATAATGGTTAAATCATGAAGCATATTTTTTGTCTAGGTGGTATATTCCTTTAAATTTGAGCTTAAAAATGTAAGAGACTGGTCTCTAAAGATAACCCTTAATGCAATTAATTTCAAATAAACCTAGAGGTTATTTGTTACTTGAATAAAACTAATGAGGATTTTTGTTGATTATCTAATGGCAGCCCGTTCACTGTTATTTACTTTGCGTTTTTTTCCATTAAATTAAATCAATGTTTATACCCTTGATAAGACAAAGTGTTTACAAATAAACTGGAATAAGCCTGTCTGCCTGTCTGATACACTGAGATTATTTCATATACCATATATTGTCTTTTAAATGCCAGTGTTCTATAAAATAATTACCTACCCTCAGTTTAAGTCATCATATTTGCAGGAACAAGCATATATAGTTAGAACCCTTGGTTTAGGAAGATGCAATTAAGTCAGTGTTGTGAATTTTGTCAAATTTAATACTAGCCATTCTCTTTTCTTTCTTTTTTTTTTTCCTTGAGTCTGACTAGTTTAACCATTGTCATATTGAATTAAACTAGAGGTGCTAAGATGAGCGCCTGATTCACTCCACAGGCCTGAATATCCTGATAATGATTATTAGAGGATGATAAGGCTGTGTAAAAAAAATCATGATCAATGAATAACATTTTGAAAATTGACCTCTGCCTGTTAAACACATATTTTTCATCCAATCACAATAATTTTGTGCAGTCTGATAATGGGTCACCTATGGATCATTCCAGTGAAATTTGATTGAAATCCAAAATTAAAAATTTCAACACTAACGGAATGTTACTCCACAAAATACAATGTACTTTGTCTGCAAAACTTTGATTGTAGATCTTTTGGCTTTTCATTAAACACTACTAAAAGGATGTTACTTCACAATAATTGTTTGTCCTCAAAACAAAATTCTAACTAATGATGATAAAAAGTTAAATATTCAATCCAATATATTTGTTTTATTCTGCCCAATGCCTTAGAGTGCAGTCAACTAAACTCTTTTTACCCCACTCTGAACCTCAAAGGGTAATCAAATATTCACTTTATATGTTGAATTGTCCTCTGCCAATAAAATATATGCTGTTCAACTAATCAAAATATTTTTAGCAAACTAATACAACTTCGCAGAAATAAAATCCCTATGATAATTGGTTGAAATCCATCTGTTTAGACTTTGAGAAAGTTTGTTTTCTCTATAGTGGATAATCTGCCATATCTGAAGAAATTATCTCTACCCATGAAAGACATATTTTTTCATTTGATCATAATATTTTTTTGTGGACTGATAAAGGATCACTAAAGAATCATTCAAGTGGAATTTGGTTGGTATTGGTTGGTATCCATTAATTAGATTCTGAGAAAATGATTTTCAAAGTTTTCACTATATAACATATAGAGAAATGTCCTCCGCCCATAAAATACATATTTTTTCATCTGATCAAAAAAAAAATGCAACTCATAAAGGGTCTCTTAAAGATCATTCCAGTGAAAATTGGTTGATAATCACCAATTGGTTTTTGAGAAAAGTCATTTATTACCATACATGGAAATTAGCCAGGCCTAATACAGCCATGATTTTCAACCAATTTAAATTCTTTGAAGGAATCTAATAGAGGGTCACCCAAGGAACGTTCCTGTGAAATTTGATTGGAATCCATCCAGTACTTTATGAGAAGAAAATTTTTTAAGTAAAAAGTTTACTGAGGGAAGGACGCACTCACAGACACATGCACAGACAACGGACACCCCGCCATGACAATAGCCCGCTGGCCTTTTGGCCAGTGGAGCTAAAAAAATGGGAATATTGTTGTAAAATTAAAGTGCTGACAAGTGCACACAGGTAGCAACAATGTATTGCAGGTGCTCTGAATGATGCAAAAACTTAAGCCAAAAAGGGGAATAACTCTTACAACAAGAGTTGTCCGTGGACAACGTAGCTCGCCCAAACAGCTGCTTGTCACAAACAGCGCTTGACCGAAGACTGAAGTTCAAAGTGGTTTCTTTCAATGTTAAAGTCCATGATCTAATATATATCTGTTTGAGTAGTAATTAAGAAATAAAAAAAAACTTTTTTGTTTTAATTGCATGTATAAGGTTAGGGTAAGGTGAAAGCCTACAAGCAGATGAGGTTACCAATGGAATTTCTTTGTATCAAACATGAAGTTTTTCTTTAAAAATTTTCTATGTCCACAAAAGGTCAAAATCAAGGTCAAATTGTGAAGGACCTTGGTCTCTGTAGAAGCCTATCACCTAGTGAGTATGTGTATGAAGTAATAATGTCCCTGAGTAAAGCATTTAGAAAATATAAGCAAGGTTAAATTTATGGTTAAAGTTTTTCAGTTTAAGTTTTTCCAAGTCCATAAAAGGTCAAGGTCAAGGTCAAATTGTCAAGGCCCTTGGTTTCTGGTGAAAGCCTTTCATCTGGTGACTATGTATATGAAGTAATGATGTCCCTAGGTTAAAGCATTCAGAAAATATAAGCAAGGTTAAAGTTTTTGGTAAAAGAATTTCGGTTGATGTATTTCGAAGTTCATAAAAGGTAAAGGTCAAATTATCAAGGACCTTGATCTCTCACAAAAGCCTATCACCTAATGAGTATGTATATGAAGTTATTATGTCCCTAGGTTAAAGCATTCAGAAAATATAAGCAAGGTTAAAGTTTTTGGTTAAAGTTTTCATTTAAAGTCTTTCTAAGTCCACAAATGGTAAAGGTCAAGGTCAAATTGTGAAGGACCTTGGTCTCTGGTGAAAGCCTTTCATCTGGTGAGTATATATATGAAGCTATGATGTCCCTAGGTTAGAGTATTAAAAAAATATATGCAAGGTTAAAGTTTTTGGTTAAAGTTTTTCTAAGTCCACAAAGGGTCAAGGTCAAGGTCAAATTGTCAAGGACCTTTGTCTATGGTGAAAGCCTATCACCTAAAGTTTTTTTGGTTAAAGTTTTTGGTTAAAGTTTTTGGTTAAAGTTTTTGGTTAAAGTTTTTTTGAAAGGGTCAAGGTCACAGTCTAAAGGTCATTTCGACATGGATGTTGGTCTCAAATAAAAGCCTCTGCCCTTATGAGTCTTTCTGTAAAAAATAAAGCCTCTAGGATAAATTGATAGAAATAAAAAACTTTAACCTAATGCGGACGCCGACGCTGACATCCGAGGGTATGACAATAGCTCTTCCGAGACTTTCGTCCCGGGCGAGCTTAAAAGGCTTTCAAAGTTATAATTTTTGATAGTCTAGATAGCTCTTGTAAAGGTGAACACACATGCCAAGTTTCATGAAGATACCTTCAATAACAACATAGATATAAAAAATCTGGATGCACTAATTGTGGGTCAGTAATTTTGAGGGGAAAATAATTTCTAAAATTTTCTGGCTAAAAAAGAAAAATCAGGTGGTATAGAAAAAGATGACTGCACATATAGAATGTCTGTTTCTCAAACTCCTATGATTGTGCAGTGAACATGTTAAAAATGTTGCTTTTTAAATTGATCATTGAAAATTGTTTTATTTTTTCAGAGAGTTTTCTCAGACCAAAATGACTACCTGTAGTGTTTTTGAAGTTTTAAAACAGTCTTCAATCTATATATAGTTTATTCGTAATAAAGGTATTGACATAGTTCAAGTACAAATTCACAGTAAAAATACATTTTTACAATAAAGAGTTATGTATCTAAAATTTTCAACATGTAAATAGGCTAAAATTTAAAACGTCTATTACAAGTATAAATAATAATTTAATAAGAATTACTTTTTAAGAACTATGTATATACTCCACTACAAGGATGACACAAAAAAGATACAAAATCTTATTTCCATTGTGGTCCTTTAATGGGAATATAAGCATAGAAAGGCATCTTGTTACGCAAAATTATTATTTATATAAGAATTGAAAGACATTGTTGGAAAATAAATAAATGACTAGTCAAATCACAGCTCGTAAAAATACAATGATGTCAAATGCGTAAAAAATGTCATTTGAGTAAAAAAGTTCTTAGTTGAGATTTAAAAGCATTTAAATTCGAAACATCCTTAAGAGAACTTGGTAAAGCATTCCATAATTTAGACCCATTAAAAGCAAATGTTTTCTTTCCAGTAGAGCCAACCTTGGGTAAAATAAAATCGCCAGTGGAATGGGAGCGTGTGTTGTAAGAGTGAACTGCGTTAAAAGAGACAATATTATCATTCATGTACTCGGGACTTAAACCATGCTTAATTTTGAAAACATTGCACAGAATTATCTGTTCAACTCTTTTTTCCACAGGGAGCCAATTCAATTTTTTAAAATGCTCAAGACTAATATGTGCAGTATGTTCTAAGTTTAAAATAAAACGAATCAATTTATTCTGAGTAGTCTGAAGTTTATTCTTTAAAGATTTACTGAGACCATTGAACCAAAATGAACATGCATAATCGTAATGACATTGTATAAGAGAGGTGGCTATCAGTTTTTTTGTCTGCTCAGTAAGAAAGTTACGTTTTCTGTACAAAAACTTTAACCGTGCGTTTGCTTTTTTCAAGACTGAAATAGCAATATCATCACCAGACAAAGACTGATCTATTGTAACTCCTAAGTATTTAACTGAGGATGAAGATTGTATTTCAACTCCATTACAAGAAACCTTTAAAGATGAATTTGACTTCAATTTATATTTTGAACCGAAAATAATTGTTTCTGTTTTTCCAAGATGGAGAGAAAGTTTATTGTCTATTAGCCACTCACTTACTGAGTTCAAATCTTTACTAAGCTGACTTTCAATTGAAGCCCTTGATTTATTTGCAACTAAAATAGCAGAGTCATCAGCATACAACAGAAGTTTATTTTTTATAACAGCTGGCATGTCATTCACATACAGAAGAAAAAGAAGGGGACCTAAGATAGAACCCTGTGGGACCCCGCATGTAACAGATGACGGTTTTGAAAAAGTTCCAGAAATATCAACTAGTTGCTGTCTGCATGATAAATATGACTTAAACCATCGGATAATGTCGTTACCTAGGCCTATACATCCAAGTTTCATGATTAGTATGGAGTGGTCTACAGTGTCGAATGCTTTTTGGAGATCTAGTAAAGCCATTCCTACTAGGTTGCCCTTATCCAATTGAAATCGAACAAAATCAGTTAAGTGAATTAAACATGTATCTGTTGAAAAATTTCTTCTAAATCCTTCTCTGCAGTTGATCCTAAAAAGTACATATCTATACAATACCTTGTGTTACTGAGCTTAATCCAGAGAAAATTTAACATTTACACAAAAACAAGAGGAAAGCTCAAAAGAAAATAGTCCATATTTAAAGCAGGGACTCCCAAAATTTATGCAAGGACCTCTTTAGGCCTAACTATAGAGTCCTTGGGACCCCATTTTGTATATGTGACACTAAAACCCTGCTTACCTGTAAGAATATTATATTGCATTCTGACTGGATAATCTCGTGACACACCTTGCCCTAACAGCGTCCCTAGTTTACCGTGGATTCGGGTATACTGGGTGAAATAATTCGGAGAACTGTTGTCCATCTTGATTGTTTCTTTCATATCAGCACCTTCTTGTTGATCTATACGGTTGACTAGTGAAGTTAAATGTAATCTATTGGCCTGAAAGTACAATAATCTTATTATCAGACCACAAAAACTTACAATGGTCCAAACTCAAAGAAGCTTGAATGTAAAAATTCAAAGTTCTTTTAAAATTGTATGGTAAATGCCTTAAGTGGATAAAAATATATTGATTTACTTGAATGGGTTTTAGGCTGCTTCTAACAATCTTTCAGTCATATTGCTTTGGTTGGAACACATAACAATGGAATTCTGGTATTTCTCACACCAGTACTACCGTTACATCCTTTCCTAGCCTCCAGCTGCTTACCCACATAGATCTTATCATTATCAACCCATTGGTGGAAGACAAACAGTTGGAAAGGATGAACGCCCCTGTTGGGATTCAAAAAGAAATTGTATTTACATTTTAGTTCAAATTGCTTGTACAAGCAACTAATAGAATAAACTATTGAGACATAGAATTTTGATAATCACTTTGAAAAAAAACTTTTTGACTCGTAAGTTTTAAGATAAACCTTACCAAAACATTTGCTGAGACACATTGATGGTTAAAACTCTTTTACCAATATAAGCATACTTAGAAGTAATGAAAAACAAGAGTTAAGCTAGCAGGTGAAGTTTGCAATGCATTGACAAGGGAAAAGGGGGGGGGGGGTTAGATCATACAGAGGGACAGATTGCAAACTGCTTTTTTGATATTTGCATATATAAAATGTGGATTTAGTGATAATCAGGGTAGTAGAATTACTGATTTTTCCTGTTTGTTCCCATTCACCACTTGTCCAGGTTCTGATAGAACTTGCCGATAAAGATTGAAAAAAAAATCAAATTAATTTCTAGAAAAGATTGCTTTTAGAGAAGCATTTTCTTCTTTAATAACAATATTTTCTCCCCTTTACTATCAATAGTAGATTAATCTATCAAAGATCAATTTTGTACCATTCTAAGATTAACCCTCGCATTTACTTGTTTATGAGCAAAAAATGTACTTGTTCACAAAAGTCAGGCATAGGAATTTCCAAGACTATCTTTGTGTGTTAAATAAGTCAAAATGTTTAAAAGAAAGTACAGACAATACTTTGAAATTGCAATTTCAAATTATTTCAGTGAAATAAAGAAATGAAATCAAAAGAGAAATTCAACAAGAGTGTCGCACTCTGCTATTGGATACTCTGGTTGGTGGGTAAAATATCTAAGTAAAAAATAGGGCATAATTCACACAAAATGAATCTAGAATCCCCCCCCCCCTTGAACAGACATGTTGGTTTAAGTTTCAACCTTTAGTAATACCAGAGAAATCATTAAATGTAAAGTTTTAACAAGTGGACTACGACAACGATGCCTAGGCTATAGTAATAGCTAACAAGAGCACTGCCTACGGATGCCTACAAACAGCCAAGCTAAAAATAAAAGTAACAACATTAAAGTTGCCATATTGGATCCATAAACATCCAACTTAGTCAAAAACTTCAAAATAAAAAGTAACAACGTAAAACTGTTGTGCCATATTTTGATCCATCAACATCTAAGTCAATTGATTGATTGATTGAATGGGGTTTTACGCCGCTTTCAACATTATTTCAGTTATATCGCGGCGGCTGGAGCACCTAACAATGGATTCCTGGTATTTCTCACACCCGTACTACCATTACATCCTTTCCTAGCCTCCAGCTGCTATCTCACATAGGTCTACGATTATCGACCCATTGGTGAGAGACAAATAGTCGGAAAGAATGAGTGCCGCTGTCGGGGATCGAACCCGGGACCTCTAGATTGACAGTCCGACGCGCTACCAACTGCGCTATGACGGCGGCTAACATCTAAGTCAAACAACAAGTTAAGAAATACAAAGTAACAACATAAAACTTGCCATATTGGACCCATAAACATCCAACTAAGTCAAAAACTTCAAAATACAAAGTAACAACATAAAACTGTTGTATCATATTTTTATCCATCAACATCTAAGTCAAACAACAACTTAACAAGGTGCCAAATTGTCACAAGATACGCCCGTCACACTGCTTAGTATAAACTGGGGGTTTAAATAGAATTGAGGTTATTTTGAATGAATGTTTTTTGCACACATGAAGTTTCATGATCCTAGCTATTATACTTTAAAAGATATACTCTGGACAAGATTCTTGTATGAAAAACAACAATGGGCAATAACTCAAAAAATAGGCCAGGTAGAATTATGGTTCTTGTACACTGCACTCCCCCTTGATGACATCTATACACCCATGAAGTTTCATGATCCTAGCTATTATACTTTTACAGATATACTCCGAACAAGATTCAAGTCTGAAAAACAACAAAGGGCAATAACTCAAAAAATAGGTCAGGTAGAATTAGGGTTATTGTACACTGCACTCCCCCTTGGTGAGATCTATACACCCATGCAGTTTCATTATCCTAGCTATTATACTTTTAGAGATATACTCCGGACAAAATTCAAGTCTGAAAAACAACAAAGGGCAATAACTCAAAAAATAGGCCAAGTGGAGTTATGGTTCTTGTGCACTGCACTCCCCCTTGATGAGATCTATACACCCATGAAGTTTCATGATCCTAGCTATTATACTTTAAGAGATATACTCTGGACAAGATTCAAGTCTGAAAAACAACAAAGGGCAATAACTCAAAAAATAGGCCAGGTAGAGTTTTGGTTCTTGTGCACTGCACTCCCCCATGGTGAGATCTATACACCCACGTAGTTTCATGATCCTAACTATTATACCTTTAGAGATATACTCCGGACAAGATTCTAGTCTTAAAAACAACAAAGGGCAATAACTCAAAAAATAGGCCAGGTAGAGTTATGGTTCTTGTGCACTGCACACCCCCTTGATGACATCTATACACCCATGAAGTTTCATGATCCTAGCTATTATACTTTTACAGATTTACTCCGGACAAGATTCAAGTCTGAAAAACAACAAAGGGCAATAACTCAAAAAATAGGCCAGGTAGAGTTATGGTTCTTGTGCACTGCACTCCCCCTTGGTGAGATCTTTCCACCCCTGAAGTGTCATGATCCTAGCTATTATACTTTAAGAGATATACTCCGGACAAGATTCAAGTCTGAAAAACAACAAAGGGCAATAACTCAAAAAATAGGCTAGGTAGAGTTATGGTTCTTGTGCACTGCACTCCCCCTTGGTGAGATCTATACACCCATGAAGTTTCATGATCCTAGCTATTATACTTTAAGAGATATACTCTGGACAAGATTCTAGTCTTAAAAACAACAAAGGGCAATAACTAAAAAAATAGGCCAGGTAGAGTTATGGTTCTTGTGCACTGCACTCCGTAATGATGAGAAGAACACAATAGCCAAGTTTGAAGTTGATCGGACTTCAAGTGACAGAGTTATGCTCCGGACAAAGAAGTGGACGCCGCCGGACGCCCGGACGCCTGGCTGCCCGGACGCCGGACGCCACGGGTGATCCCATAATGCGTCCCGTCTTCGACTGGCGTATAAAAAATACAAAGTGACAACATAAAACTGTTGTGCCATATTTTGATCCATCAACATCTAAGTCAAACAACAAGTTAAGAAATACAAAGTAACAACATAGTACTTGTACTTGCCATATTTTTATCCATTTATGTCCAACTTTGTCAAAGACAAAAACTAAATTTTATAAAGCCTTAAGCTTTAAACTCCCCAATATTTAAGTTATGGTTGAATTAATAACTTTGATTTTTTCTTACGGTTAATTGACATATACAGGTGTCAGTTTTAAAAACCCATTGAATAAAAATCCTTTTGAAGAGGCTCTCTATACAATAATGTTCAATATATGATTAGTTTTTAAAGTACCTACCATAGAAGTAATTGACTACGTATGAAACTTAACCATAAAGTTCATTACTTCAGAAGCAAGGGTCAGTGCAAAGCTATTATGAGTGCCCATATAAATATATAGGCACTTACAATAATTTTTAACTGACCCCTTGAATTATTCTGTTCACTATGAACCATACTTGTAGTTCTTTAACCCCCTAACCTTAGGGCTAACTTATTTCAGTACCTTTCAAGTACCGTTGTTGTTTTTTCAGCTGGAAACCAGCCCTGCTGACAAGATGTTGCAAACCGTTTTCAAATTATTCACCCTCTTTGCATGCAAGTGCATGTGCAAAGCAGGGTAGTTTGATGACAGCTTGCACCATTCGTCATCCTAAACTAAGGGTTGGTTTCTGGCTGAAAAAACAACAACAACCGTACCTGTCTGGACCAGAAATAAGTTGGTCCTTAGATTGTTGAGTGCTGGATAACTAGAGTTGTAGTCCAAGGACAACTGGTGTGAGCCCAAAGATACTCTTTTTTGGGGATTTAACCTTGAGATTATGACCTTGCATCTGTCGAATGTTTCTTTCAAATGGGAAATCTACATGATGGAAATTTAAACACTGTCTTGTGCCAAGGTTTTTTTTTTGCTAACTGTCCATATGTTTAATCCGGATAAGCTTGACATTTTTTAAATATTTAAGCTTGACCTTTATGTTATTAAAAAATTCTAATTCTTTCAAACAGCAAATTGACTCAGAGGTTCACTACATGATGTTACTTACCAAATAGGAAAGCTGTCTACCTTCTGGTTTCAGAGACAAAGATTTTCAAAGGTGGCCAAGGCAGAGCCAAATTTGACCCTAGGGCATGACATGAACAAACCTTATAGAGGTCTACTACATGATGTTACATACAAAATATGAAAGCTGTCTGCCTTCTGGTGTCGGAGAAGATTTTGAAAGATTTCCTCTTTGTTTCCATGTTACAATTGGCATGTGCCAGACAGAGCCCCACTTTAACCACTGGGGCATGATATGAACAAATTTGTTAATTTGAGGTCCACTAGAACCTATCATGATACATACCAAACATGAAAGTTCTCTGCCCTCTGGATTTCAGAGAAAAAGATTTTGAAAGTTTTTCCTCAACTCAACTAGGGGAACATCCCAGCAAAGTTTCATAAAGATTTGCAGATCAGTTTAGGAGAAAATTATGTTTAATGAAATTGTGTATGACAGACGAAATACAATGGACCATCACAATAGCTCACCAAGAGCAGGTGCGCTGAAAATTTAAATGAACTTACAGGTATAATATCTTTTTCTATAAATGTTCCAGTATAGTGAGTATTCCATTCTGGTCCATGCTGACTCTCCTCTGGTGGGTGAGTCAATCTGATCTGGGACTTGTGCATTGATGGACACAGGGGTGGTCTTCGAACTGGATTTAATATTTTACTACCACTAAAATTCTGAAAAGAGAAAAAAACGAATATTACAGAAATTGTAACTTAAAACTTGTCATCAAAGTTCTAGATGCAATAATTGTGAGTGAATTATTCATGACAATAAAACGTTTAAACTTTCTTAGTTTAAAAAGGAATATCAGGGCCCGAGGTTATAAAATCAATTCATAATTTTCTCAAATTTCAATTCAAGATTAAAGCGGTAATTCTGATTCAATACTCATTTTAATGTCTCAGCATAAAAGATAATATTAATAAGTTATTATAAATAACAACTAAATAATATCATCTTTTATTTTCAAACATTTATTTAAATTTAAAATGTGAGAAAATTTAAATTTAAAATTTGAGAACAGTTGTATAACCTCAGGCCCTCGTGGTAGAGAATAAGATCAGCCTGCATAAAGTAAAGGTCTATAAGTCCTGCCTAAGTAGGAGTATTCTGGGCTCATAATGGCAAGGTAAACAATAATTTAAATTCATCAATAAATTAAATGCCTTTTGACTACATTACAAAACACTTAAAATTATGGTCTTATGAAATTCAACCTTGCTGTTAGACCTTGACCTTGAGAATAAATTGATTGTATGAAATGAAAACCAACTCCTTTTATAAGATTTGGATCAGAAGGCCAAGCCAGCAATGTTTGACGCAGAGCAGACAAGAAAAAGAAGTCGGTTTAACCACTGCCTCTCTCTCAGGGAGTGTTCAAGGGATTCTATAAGCTTATGCTTTTGTCACAATCAAACTAAAATAAATTTATATAAACTAAGAAAAAGCATATCGAAATTCTTAGTGAAATGTCCCTGCTAATTGCCAATTTTCCTTTGTACAAGTTAGACCTTGATATAGGACACTGGCCCTGAGGTTGGTATGTAAGAGCAAGATAAAAAATCCAACTAAATGAGATTTTTTAAGGCGTCATAATGAACAATTTTTGATTGCAATGATTAAATGAATATATCTAATGTCATCAAGACTACTTATTTGAGCCATTGTCAAGCAAGTTTCGTTTCCTCATTTAGAATTCATAAGATTCTTATTTGGGGCTAAAAAATCTTGCTCTACCAAAAGGTTCATCTTAAAAAGTTTAATTGGAATGTTAATATTCTCACTCTAACGAACCCACCTCTTATAAATAACCTAGACTTTCAGTTTTGAAATATAATTGAAGTTCACAGAAATATGGGCCTTTAAAATTTAAAAAAAAAACAATCTTGATATCCAGCAAATTGAGTGCCTTAAATGTCAACAGCCCTAAAGAAATAAGCATTTTTTTTCTTTTGTCAAAAGGAAAAGCTGTTCCACTACGAAGTCAAAATAATCAATCCTATTCATAATCAATTAAGGAAATTATACCATTTAAAAGAAACAATCATAGACAACATGAATATTATAATTGAGATTTTTGTCTGATTGTCCATAATCATTTCCATTTTGACCCTTTTCCTGCTAAATTTTATATTTTCTTTTTTCTGACAAATTGCCAGTATTTGGGACATTTCAATCAGCCTGACTAAATTTTTTATTAAGAAATGAAAAGAGTACTTGTTGATTTAATGGAGGTTTGAAACTAAAAACCTAATCACACTGCATGAATATGCAAAATGAATTCATAAATGGTTGTGACTAGGTTTTTAGTTTCATACCTCCATAAAATCAACATATATTCTCTTCATATCTCATAATTTAATATCATGAACAGAAATTTAAGATTCATCAACAAGGAAACAAGTTCATTTTTGGAGTACTTTTTGAAGAAGCTTACAAGATAGCTGCACACTGCAAATTATTTTCATCGAGAAATAAAACCAATATTTTAGCCAAACGGAATGCATGAAAATTAGTGGAATAATCTTAAATTAAATAATTAACTCTTGTCATGCTGAACCTGGAATATTCCTGCCTTGGCAGGAGCTATAGACAATCATCAGCCTGCACATATGTGCAATCTGATCTTTGTCTATGCAGTCTGATCTTTGTCTATACCACCTGTTTTTCCTTTTTAAACCAGAAAAGTTAAAGAAATTATATTTTCAAAATCAAATGCTGACTCACAAGTAGATAATACAGAGCTTTCAGCACTTTGATTTACATATAATTTTGCCAAGCTTTTTTATTCAGCATGACAAGGGTTAATAATTGGAAAGTAGGTAGTGCAGGCTAAGATCAGCTTGCACATCTTAATCTATAGTCTGCCAAAGGTTTCTGTTCAGCATTTATCTGAACAGCAGTATCAGGTTTTTTAGTACCTACAACTATTTTGCATTTTTCTTCTGATGAATAATTTCAGTGTTAACCCTTGTCATGCTGAATAATTTTTCGCTAAAGATTTTCATAAAAAACAAAGGGCAAAAAGCACTGAAAGTACCAACTGTAGGTCATTTTTTATTTGAAAAACTAAATCTATTGACAAATTTGGTTTGAAAGTGAGAAACAGGTGGAGTAGACTAATATCAGACTGCACTTATGTGCAGACTGATGTTTGTCTATGGTTCCTGCCAAAGCAGGAATATTCCAGGTTCAGCATGACAAGGGTTAAAATAAAGATTGACCAGTAGTAGACAAAACTGTCATAAAAAAAGTTTTCAAAACTTACCTCTCTTTTACATGGCACAAATATAAATCACAAAATAATGGCAGCTTTATGCAACCATGATAAAAACTATTTTTTTAACAGTTTCATAAAAATCTATCAAAAATTTTGTAGAATTTGCATTGAAGGGGTTGTTACTAATTTACGCATGCTAATGGTTCCCTATGTACCCAAATCATTAAACCATTAGCCTAATTAGTCTATGGTGTCAAATTTTATGGTGACTCTCTTTGAAATGCTAATTGATGAATTAATAAATTCTATCTTTTCTAATTAGGTTTAACTATTTTGTTGCTTTTTTCATTTAGATAAATGAATGAAAAACTCGATTTATAGATATCTTTTTGAAAAGTATCATTTATAAAAAGTTAAAAAAGTTACTATATTCCCAGTTTATCCAAGTAAAAACAATTTCAACTGCCTTAAGTTGAAAGTTTTATTTCATTGAATTAAAGTTCATTTTTGGTGCAAAACATATTTTTTGTGATATATTTATAATAAGCTTTATTAATTTAAATTCTGATCAAGAAAGAAACTTGATGAACTCATGATCACTCTTATATGCCAACCGAGAAAGGCAGATCAGTAGAGTACGCATTTTAAATTAGCTAGCTTTTCATAACCTGTTCAATTAGCAAAAAATACTTTTTCCACTAAAAGTTACAGTTCTGAAATGAACTTTTTCATTTAATTGTATAGTGTGTGAGTACTAGAGAAAAGGCAAAAAGACATTTTATTATTTAAAAAAAGAAGAAGAAAAGTTTATTTATATTTGGACATAGATCTAACTGTAAAGAAAAAAGAACTTAAATTTTAATATCCTAAAAAATAAGTATTACCTGTTTGAAAATCGAAATCCAAAATCTCCAGGATCATAAATACCCCATTAAAACTAATAACTGAAATATTGGACAGTAAAATGTTTGTTTGGTCATGACCTTTTTTTTTTTAATTTAATCCTTTCAAGATTACTTCTTATAGTGAAAGGGAGATAACCCATTCATACAGATTTCTAAGGTCAAAAGAAAAGAAAAACTTGAAAAAAAAAAGGATTTAAAAGAAATTTTGATACTATCACATTTGGTACTTATCCCATGACAGGCTGGTTATATGAGACTTTTTTTGTTTTACCTTTACAATTATTTAGTTTTCATTAATTATAATAGGTGGTGTAGGCCATTGATCTGATTGCATTTAAGAGCAGGCTGATCTTTGTCTGCATAAGCAAAAAATTGTCTATACAGCTAACATAAGAATATTCCAGCCTTGCATTTAGGATAACAAAATTATTGGGGTGCAAATTGCTTAACAAATTATATCCAGCTTCGAATATGTGCACTTGGGCACAAAGCAAGGTATAAATTGCAGACAGTTAGCACCATATTTTGTCATCCTTAACACAGGATGACAAAATGGTGCAAACTGTTTTACAAATTATACCTTGCTTTGAATATGTTTATTTTCTGCAAAGCAGGGTATAAATTGCAGACAGTTTGCACCATTTTTCATCCTGAATGCAGGATGACAAAATGGTGCAAACTGTTTGCAAATTAAACCCCACTTTGAAAATGTGCAATTGCGCGCAAAGCAAGGTTAAAATAGCAGACTGTGAGTTAGCACCGTTTTGTTATCCTGAATGCAGAGCTGGTTTAACTTGAACAGAAATTAATTTGAATCAACATTAATTTTTTCACCTGAGAAATGTTAATGCTTTTTACAGAGGAATAAAAATCAAGAAACTTTAAACAGGCTGTAGCTTGTCGGTTTACAATGGATTATAATGTTTTTTCTCAACATAGAAGTGATTAATCTAAGAGAAATATTTAAACTTATTATGTTCATTCAAGGATTATGGGCAACTCTCAAGCAATAATACTTAATTTCAATATTTATAAACTAGCTTTGAAATTTTTATTTATTTATCATACTGTTCCAACCCTTTATAAATTAGAATAAAGAATCAGACAATCACTTTCTCTTTGACCCTTACCTTCATGATTTCATGTGATATAACTTTAAGACAACATCCCAATTTTGAAACCTTATGAGCAGCATTACTTTTCTTAATTTTGACAAAATTGTCTTATATCATAATCATGATCACCCCAGCTCGAAAAAAAAAATTAAAAATGTGACTTGTCACGTAAAAATGGACCATCTGAGAAGTGTGTAAAGTATCAACCCTGGTTAGACTGCTCAATGTGCGAAGATTGACCAAGATCGATACTTTTCATAATAAACCCTTGTCATTCTGAATAAAACCTTCACAAAATTGCAGTAAAATCAAATAACTGAAAGCACTGGAATTCAAGAATATCGGGCAATGTTTCTTTTGATATTCAATTTTGTAATCAATAGGTGATATAAACGAAGATCAGACTGCTCATGTGCACAGGCTAAGTTTAGTCTATAGCACATATTTATACAGGAGTATCCTGGGTTCAGCATGACAAGGGTAAATTGGGGTTTTCTTTATCTAAGATGATTATTCAACCTTTCTTTAAAACTAATTTCCAAATCTTCCTTCTAGTTGACCTCACCTGGATACAATCTTTTTTTTTTAAAGTCTATTCTAAAGAGATCCCTTATGGTCCTTTTTACCATGATCTCCTTTTTTAAGAGACAAATCAGGTGCTATTATTTTGAAACCTATATCGTTTGCTCAGTGAGAAACAGTTGTAACTGCCTATGAATATATAGGCAGTTACAACTGTTTTGCGCTAAGCCATTGATATGTACAGTAAGTATGGACCTTGCAAAATGTAGTCCACATACATAATGATATGACAAGGAATCCTTACTTAAATTCAAGCTCACTTTACTTTAACAAAACTAAAAAAATCATCCTGCAAATTTATATCAAAAATCCTTCAGTAAGGATAACATTAAGAGTGGACGAAATCAATCAAATCAATAAGTTTATGAAATGAGATTCCATTATTGAAAAAAAATTGAATAAGAATAGTGGGCAGACGACAATTAAAAATCTCAGCAGGGAGTATAGCTTGACGTCTGCATCAATAGATAATGGGTTTCATGTTAAATACTGGGAGTTCATAAATATTTTCTGCAACTTTTTCCCCTTTTTTGAAAATTTTGGATGAGACAAAATTGAAAATGGTAGCAGCTAGGTGACAATGAACTAATTGAGGTAGAAACTACTTTTTGGAAAGGAGAAATTTCTTCATGTGACAGAGTTGTAGAGAAGTTTGTTTGCAGCAAGGTTATAGAGGGTAGCAGGAAGTATGCAAGAACAGTTTGCTGCTTATATATGGCAAATGTTTGCGGAAAATTTGCTGCTGCTGTAAATTTGTTGTTTGAATGCATATGAGCTTTCTTGCAAACTTTTGCTGCAAATTTGATGCAAACTGTTTGCGAGAAAGCTCATTTGCATACCAAAAATGAAATGACAGCAAATGCTGCAAATTTGCAGCAAATATATGCAAGAACCAATTTATTTTGGTAAGGGTTAAATTTCTAGAAATTATACTTTTTTAAGTATAAAATCACCTGAAAATGAAATCTGGCACTGATCAGCAAAAGAGATTTAGAATGTTAAACAAATTTTCAAAAGACTTCATAATTCATTAATATTTTTCATGGCTGCCATGCCAAAGGAAACATCTTTGTATTTGTGACAAAACAAAATATTTACTGAGATTCTGTTTCCTGGACATAGAAATCAGTGAATGCAAGTAATAAATAAACATTTTCCTTAGCAATGTCAGTTTCCAAGCTTGAACTTTGATTGTTATTTACCCTTGAGGTAGGTCATGGACAAGACCAATTTTGTCACTTCACCTTCAGCTGTGACCTTGGGAGCATTTAAAAAATGCTAGGTACAAATCAAAGGGGAAAATGTGGCAAGTAAATTTCAAATCCAACCTTAAATAAAGAAGACAATTAGCAGTTTTGTCATATAGCCTTCATCTTTGACCTTGACAATAAGTATGATTTTTCCACAAAAAACACTTTTTTTTTCATCCATTAATAACACTGATTTAATTAATTTCCCCTGATTCATCATTTTGTTATCATAGTTTATTTTGCTATTCATTTTTTGTGTGTGTGTGTGTTTCACCATTACCATTTTTAAACTTTCCATTAATTTTTTTTTTCATTGATAACAAAGGCAACTTTGTAAAAAAGACTATTTTCATGTTATTTTCTTTTGAAAATGTCTTAATGTTCAACCTTCATGAAATAAAGATATTATTATTGTTATTATTATTATTATTATTATTATTATTATTATTATTATTATTATTATTATTATTATTATTTATTCAAAGGGGTAAACAATATTATTGCAAGTTATTCAGGCATCATTCTCAAAATGTTGAAAGCGTAGTACAATGTACTCTAGTCAAGGTAATTTTTGACATTTGACATTTAGCTGTTGCCATGATCTTGGAGGATATCCAAACTCTTTTGCATGACACTAAGAATTTCATAATTTGGGGAACCTAAAATTGAGTTAATGACAGAAAAATGTCAGAGGAGATATTTGCCTCAGCAGATAATTGGAACCTAAGAGCCTCAAGATTTGCGATTAAACATGCTGCCTGTATGGAGTATTCCACAGCAATATTTGTCTTTATTTTCCTATCTAAATGAACTGTTGCATTATGCTAGATATGGAAAAGTTTTACCTTTACCCTAATGAATTTAATTTCAATTTAAAAGTGCTTTTTTTTAAAAAAAAGAAATTATTCCACCAGTCCTGCTTAAGTTTTTCATCAGTAATAAAGTAGAAAGCAAGCATTGTAGGTTAAGATTAGACTGAACATCTGTGCAGGCTAATCTTAGTCTATACTGTCTACCAAAGCTATGAAAGGGAATAATTGTCATAAACAGCATGCTAAGGGTTATTGCCTTTATTTGCAAGAGGAAGGATTAATAGCTCAATATGTCTTGTTTGCAAATATTTTATCCTCCTTGAAAAAGCCCATAATTCTCTCTATATAAAGCGGCTATATTAAGGGGATCAATAACAACTACCGTATTTAAACAAAGATACTATATAAATATCAAATATAGGATCATAATAGCTGATAACTGCAATACTTGAAATCTGTGTGATTTTCTATTGTGATTTTTAAAACCCTTTTTTCTTACCCAGATTTGAACAATTTTTATCCAGAAGCCAATATTGCCACCTAATGAATATAAACAGGGTGCATTTATAGACTTAACCCTTTGCTGTTTAATCCCTGCTTTTTATGTGCCTACGATTTTATGATTGAGAAAACATTGTGAAAAAAGAAGAAATTGCTTCTGACAAGCTATTTCTTCTTTATCCACACTATTTTCTATCCTACTGAACAGTTATTTTTCAATTAAATCCACTTTAAATTTCCGTCTGCAAAACCTTTGAATAAGAACAGGTCCAAAATTTTGAAAAACAGGAAAGGGTTAAAAGATAGTTAAGGTTAATGGCAGACAATCTTCGTTGTTACAAATATAGATTAGGTTTTGTTTATTTTTGTATTTTCAATCAAATTAATCTGAAACTTGAAAAAACTGTTTTAAATGAGATATTTTGAAAATCAATGCGATAGAAAAGATACATTTTCTTTCCTATTTTATCTATTTTTTCAGAGATATATGATATTAACCCTTTGCTGTTTAATCCCTGCTTTTCACATGCCTGTGATTTTATGATTGAGAAAACATTGTGAAAAAAGGAGAAATTGCTTCTGACAAGCAATTTCTTCTTTTTCCACACTATTTTCTACCATACTGAATGGTAATTTTCCAAATTAAATCTCTTTTAAATGTTCGTCTGCAAAACCTTTGAATTAAGACAGGTCCAAAATTTTGTAAAACAGGAAAGGGTTAATGGTACATCAAAATGGCTCAAAGTATAATTCAGATGTGGCTTTTTCATGAATGGATCCAGAAATTGTTCTCGAGAGGATCCAAAAGAAAATTTTGTACAATGTATTTTATACACTTATAAAATCATACAAATTCTGTCTGGCTTGTTGGCCAAGTCAGTGGTTAGTGTGCTTTGTAACCAAAATATTGGTTGCAGGTTTCGATCCCAACCAGTGATGGGTAGTGTATTTGGGCTGGACACTTACACTACAGGCGGAGTTCAAGTCTACTGAGTTGTAAAAGTGGGTAGGAGTGGTAATAATCTGTTGCCTCTCTCTATATGCATAAGATCTGGAATGAGTTAGGACCATAATGGAAGTAAGAGTCTTTCGACCCTCTATTGTGTTATCTTCAAGTAAAGAAACCCGCATATTAATTGCTTACTTTGTACTTATACAAGGAATGGTTAAGCGACACTTAAACCTGCAAAGTTATATTCATGCTTTTTTTTTCTTTTGTTTTGACTCCTTGAATCAGTTGTTAACCCAAGAATTACATGTTTTAAAGGAGCTGGGGCCTATTTTACTAAACATCTTATGATTATATTTGCGTAAGTCAAAAATCAAAGTTGCTTCTACAGTAGTAACTCAGTAAGTAATTCTGCCATGCATCATCTCACTGGAATTGTCTTCTAAAGACGATTCCGATGAGATGTTTCAGTGCAGAATCTAAGGATTTATGAAAACACCAGGTGCAATTTGTGATTTTGACTCACAATTTATTTTTTCGTAAGAAGCTTAGTTAATCGGGCCCCTGGTGACACATCAATTTCTATAACTAGCATGATCAAGCTCTGATACTGTGTGTTTCATATAAAACTGATTACCTGTAAATACCCAGTAATCAAACTCAAATTTGTCAATAAAAGATATAATTTTAAGATTAGAATTGTCATAGTTTGTTGGCTTGATGTTCAAACCAAGATAGAAGACTATATATAGAATTTTTCATTAGTTTTTATCCAAATAATGTTACCCTTTTTAAGGTAGTAGACCTGTAATAGGTCTCCAACTTTTTGGAATTCATGATCTTTAACAATGTTAACCCAGGTTTCCTAATGAAATCATTAGTGCCCGCTTGCAGGCTACTGCTTGGCCCAAAAGGTAAAAACAAGTTGAATCCGAGTTCAGATAAGCCGGACTTGAACCCGAGATGATCTCCACTTCATGACCATTTGCCATAACGGTTTTGAATCCAGTTCCAGACAAGCCAAGGTTTGAGCTATAGCTTGTATTGTTGTGAATTCTTCTCTCGTTAATGGCTCTTGTCAATGCGAAAATTGTCCGCTAAAACGTACCAGATCGCATGTGTATTAGAAACCATGTTAATTTTTTACAGTAGGAAATACATGTAGTTACATTTTTTTCTACAAAGGAAACCAAAACTTTTACTCTTACATGTAATTTAAATATTTTAGTTACAACGACAATTTGTATTTGTTTCTAATCTTTTCGCCGAACAATACGCGTGATTGTTTGAAAATCAGGCTTGTGTCATTTGAATTATTACCAATTTGACAAGAAATTATGTATTTTTCTTTCCGAATGAAAAAATTTTAACCAAGCTTTATCATAACTCTAAATAGATAACCAAGTTGTAAGACTTTTATCACTGCGATTTAATTATTTATGACAGTATATGCAGTTAAAGCAATCTTGTCAGAGTATATTCTTATAAAACTTTTCTATTCACAAATAGTAATATTTTACCGAGACTTAATTTTGAAATTCAGTATTAAATAATTTCATAAATTAAATTGGCCTTACATTAAATTACTTTACTTTATTCAAGAATTATTCATATATAGATATAAAAGTCGGGCTCAACCAAACCACCTAAGGAGTAGGTTTGGCTGAACCCCGGATTAAACGGTTAAATCGATACAGTTAAACAATGTGCAAGCCAACTGAGGCTCCATTGAGAAAAAGACATGTCTTGGCCAAACCCGGGGCTCAGCAAGTGAGTGGTCCCGTTATCCGTTATAATCCCGGGCTTAAACGTAGCCTGCAAGCGGGCACAGGAGTCCTTGGATAAAAACTGTTATAGTTCGTGTCTTCCAAAATGTTGCAGAACTATAACAGGTCCACAGGTCAAAACTATTCAACCATTATAGAATGATGTACTTAACTTAAAGTGAGTGATCAATGATCAATTTTGTATCGTCATTATTAGCCAGAACAGAAGAACATATCATTTAGTATGTCCATATACAACAAGGTACAATGAAGACAATATCACTGTATTAAATTGATGGCTCGGCGTAAAACAGTTGTAACTGTACTGTTACACAAGGAGTCATCGATATAAGAGAATATTACAAAATACTTTAGGTAAAACAAATTCATGAAAGCAGTTAAAGTGACAATACAATGTAATTCTTAGATTTTCTTTGGGAATGTAGTTTTTTTTCCCTTATTGAAGCTTTAGTTATGATGTATAATCTATGATTTTTGCCCTGGTAGGGCGGGGCCGAAGTGACGGATTGTTGCACTTAAGGAAAAACAGCTTTTATTCAGAATGTCTTCCTTCTCTTGATAGTAGACATTAAGAAATCGAGACATTTAATCATAGGTTGGTTACCAAAGCCTGGTATTTTCAGCTTGTTCAAGCTGAAGATATGAGGATTTGGTAACCAAACGATGAAATGTGTTCACTTTCTTCAAGCATGTGAATCCTTTTGGTTAGGTATACAGTTTTTTGCACATATTTAGGATAATTGCAGACTCACCTTTGAAGGGACCCAAAATATTGAAAAATATTGAAAAGCAAACTCGCCAAATTACATCACAGTTAAGCCACACCCTGCCAGTTGGATAATAAGGCAGAATATAGTTATTACCACTCTAACTTGTATTCATCTAAAGCTGATTATGATAAATGTATTGTAAAAATTCTAATAGAGCCCTAATTCCCCTTTTTGGAGTTGAATTCCACCATTTTTGATGTGATTTTACAAAATATTGAAGCGTCTAATAAAGGTCCATCATGAGATACCCACGAAATCAACATCACACGTAAAAATTCAACCCATGTTTTATACACCTTTTCCCCAAACAAATGTTAATATTTTGCAGCACAGACTATGTTTATTTTGGCCATTTTTACACTTGCAAAAAAATGATTAGCTTAGCCTCTAATAAAAGCCAATCCCTTTCTAATGGAAATGCAATGATTCTAATCTAATGGAACCCAGGGGTTCTATTAGAGCTTTTTCGGTATGTAAATTGATGATAAATTTAACAGTTTTAGTTACAATTACATGCAGTGTTACATAATAAAAACCTTTTCTTTAATGCTTTTAGGTGGTTTATTGAGAAATAATGGTAGATTATCACTTGTTAAACTCACTGCAAAAGCAGTGAAATTATCAAAAACTTATACCCTGCTTTTGTGCATTTAATCCTATCTGACGTCATCTATGCGGGTCGAAATAAGTGACGTCACAATGAACGTTGCATAGCTATCACGCGCAAAATGACGCGCTTTACGAAAATATATCCTAGAAAATTCACATTTTTTTCTCATTTTTGCATTAAAGAAATAGAATCATCGTTTGTTTTTCGAGTGAGATCGATTAATATTTCATTTCGTGAAAAACAAAAGCTATTTTTTTCACTCGTGGCTCTGCCACTCGTGAAAATATAGCTTTTGTTGTTCACTCAATGAAATATAAATCGATCTTACACTTAAACAAACAATTATCCTCTATATAATTAATGTCTTATTTGCCTTATAATATTAAAGATGATGAAAGTTGTATTTTGAGACTGCCTGTTTGTAATGATGAAATAGTTTAGAGTTAGAAGAACAAAAGTTAATGACTTACATGTACATGTTTTAAGTCATCCACTGCTTTTTGCCTTGTTTTCATGATCTTTGATGGCTTTACATAAAATGCTATTTTCAAAACAATGCCTGCCTTAAACTAAACTTTTTTTAGCATTATTTTCAATTAATTTTTAAGTCTCATATTTCATTTCATATAATGATATAATATGATGTTCAAGTGCTTAAAAATCCTAACTGCCTTCTATTTTGATTAGGAATTTACCACATTTAGGCATTAACACAATTATATATTTCAATATCCTTGGCACAACTATCAAACATAAGATTTGATATTTAAAATTGACTTTATCATAGGAAATTTGCCAGATTTAGCATAGCAGGTTGCATGTTGCCAACATTGCATAACATATTTTTGCAAATAACATGTTACATGTACGTGTATTTTCTTATAATTAAAAAGAGATTTTCATGCTATTTTGTATGTGTATGTCAGCAGTACTATTTACTTAAGCATGTTCTTACAAAATATAAGTACCAGTAACCCCCCAAAATTTAACAAAACCAGTTTGCAAATTCAACAAAATTTCCATCATTTATGCATTATGCATATGCTCTAGATCTTAAAAAAAAAAGAGCCCAGACTTAATATATCATTGCAACACAGGCCATTATATATTTCATAAATTTTTATCTTTTTAATAAATTTTGAATTATAATTCGTTAGAAAAAAAGGCTTATGAAAAAAACCTCAAGTATAATGACTTTGAGAATAGTAATTACCCTTATAACTCATATACAATAACAATAAGTATTGAAAATTCTTATCTGGTAATTTGTTTTGTGTAGGTGCGCTAATTACTGTTTAATTACCTTTATTTGCCTTTTAACTTTCTGTAAATAGCCTGTTCATGACATTTGATACAATGAAACTTTGAAAGGGAATGCTTAATCTCTACATTTTTTGTAGTCCTGGGTCATTAAGTTTCTTTTTAGTGTGTTTGACTTTTGAATATCCAAAAGTTTTTGGTTTATTCTTGTTATTATGTAGAAAAAAAATAATTTGCCATTTTGACCACAAAAAACAAGTGTTCTTATTGGCAAAAATAACTCATTCATACCTCCACGAATAAAATTTCAAGCACCTATTTTGTATGCAAGTTTACAAGAAAGATAAATACAAAAAGATATGAAAATCATAAATGTACAAAACAAAGCTTTGATTTTGTTTGAATGGGGCTTTTCAACACTTTCAAAATCTATCAATACATGGCAGTGGCTGGAGCACCTAGCAATGGATTCCTGGTATTTCTCAGACCAGTATACTACCATTACATCCTTTCCTAGCCTCCAACCACGACCCCACATAAACCAACAAAACTTTATAATGATTACTGTTCATTGCTTATACACTATGATTTGAAATTATTGATTACACAAAATTGATGATGAGAGCACATTAGGCAAAAAAAAAAAAAAAATAGCTGTGTTTCCATAGCACGCTAGAACAAGAGAGGGTTGTTTAGTAGAGTAGATTTTTTTTTTTTTAATATTTGCTGCGAAAAAACAGGGAAGTTTATTTTTTTCTTTCTTTTTTTTCCTTTCTGTTATTTTATTATGATGTTTTGGATGGGCAAAGTGAGGCCACGGGCAATAACTTACCAATTTTGAGTGACAGAGTTACATTTCTTGCTTATGATACACCTTCAAAACATAATCTGATGGAGGGTCACACAAGGATAATTCCTGTGAAGTTTGGTTAAAATCCATTCGGTAGTTTCTGAGAAGAATTTCAAAGAAATAGTTGACGACTGGACGCACACATGATCTTTCATAACGTTAATTGAAGTGAAACCATGAGGTAGCCATGATCCTCAGTATCTGCAATCTATAACAAGTATGACAAGGTTTAGTATACAGGGCTCATGTTAGTGTTTGATATTGAGGAGGCATTGACTCACTTAAGAAATTCTGGGGGTCAAATCTGAATTTAAAGGGGTCAATATGACAGAAAAAAGCAAATCATAAGTAGAGTTTTACTAATTGTTTCTTGTAATGATATGAAATAAGTTTTTTTTAATTTGAAGCACTTTAGATTGTAATTTGAGAAAATCTTAGGTATAAAACCATGTTTTGAACCTTAGTAATTCCTCTCAAGGGGGTCAAAGTGACCCCCTTGCAAGAAATTTCTAGGGGTCCAATTCAGATATTTTCAGATTTTTAGGGGTCAAAACCCTGGTTTAAGGGTCAAAAACAAGCCCTGAATATACCATTTCGAGGTACAGATAAGAGGAGGTATTGCCACCTTTATTTTCTTTGAAACCTATATATGTTGTGTGTACTAATTTGAATTGACTTAAGAAAACATTTCAAACAAGTACCCACAAAATAAGATTGAAGCAGATAAAGATGTAATAATCCATTTGAAATATAAAAAAAGCCATTAGCTGTAGCTCCAACTGTTGATGATACCAGATTATATATGTGTTCAGGCTAATCTTTGTCTTCATGTCCTGTCAAAACAGAAATTTTACCAGTGCAAATGACAAAAATTAATTAATTTCTTGAAAAAATAAATGAGAATACTTGTAACGTACCTGTTTTGATGTTGTAAGATATGATTTTTCTGCTACCCAAGGCGGTTTTGCAATGACTAAAGTTGTTCTGTGCATCGGCCTTGTGCCCCGTATTCGGCCCGCATTTTGTGGGGCCGATCGAGCCCTTAACTGTCTGTCTGTGTAACTATACGGAGAAATTATGGGATAAAAACACCCTCCTTCAGTTAAAAGTGTCACTGCCCTTTTCCCCTGTCCATTTCCAAGGGGCCGGCCCCCGACAGAACCGGATGTCGGAGTCGGCATTTTTCGACCCCTTTTCAAGATCTCCAAGGATTAGATTGAGTTTTATTGTAAAATCAAAAATCGACAAGCGTCACATAATTTAACCAAATTAAATGACACCCAGCTGTTCTACATATAAATCCGTACAAATTTGAAAGCGCCTCTTAATCGATCGTAAATAAACGATAATCGGGAAACGTGTTCGGTTGTTTACAGACGACCCAATTACAATTTTGATGACGCTACGTCCGCATACTTCCTGGTAACTGTTGACATAAAATAGGTCTACGTCATTATGATCATTGCTTATAAAGACACATATATTGAATACCATCACCAAAAGGTTTATTCAAAGATTACTATAAACAAAAATGAATAGATCATTCAGTAAAGCTAAATTCTAAGAAATAAGAAAAACTAAAAGATAAACTTCTATGCGTATGAATATTGAAGCTTTTTACTTTCGGTTTCGATTTCGCACTGACGGAGTCACTCCTGTCAAGTTATATGAAGTGACCCCACCGGACTTTTGGCCTTCTTTGTTCTATATAAAATTGCACTCTTTTCCGGTGCTGTGGTCGGTTCCACAGAAAGGGTTGACCTTTGACCTCTTTAGCCCTTCATCTTCGTTCAATGTCCTACCTTAAAGTAAGAAAAAACCTCGGGAAACTCCCTTCAACTTTTGCGGTACCCAAGCTTAAGTAGAGGTACCGTCTTTTTTCCACCCATGAAGAGGACAGCTACTTTGGGTACGACCCCCACCCGTTATCCGTCCTTTCGCAAAGGAAATCGTACACAGAGAAGGTCAAATCAAGCGTTTAATCAAAGAAGAGATGCAAAACTAGGTGAAAAGAACAAAAATGAGCACACGGGTTACTATTTTACCCTCAAAAATAACGTTTCAATGTCCCACTACTTTTTCTAAAGGATCTACTTTTACCATACAATGACCTCCAGAAGAAAATTCCAGTGAGGTCACTCCATATGCTCACTTACAAACCAAGAGTAAATTCTCATTACAATGCTCTTTGTAAATTTATTAAATTATTAAATTGGTCATTTAAGGCATCAATACCAGATTGTTTATTTTGATTGTCATCGTGATGATTACTTGAAGGGATTTAAATTTTCCGATTTAAGTTAAATAGTGTGTCTGTATTCTGAATCTTCTTAATAGAGATTATCCACTTAGGTGGACTTCGGACATCGGATGTCTGACTTCGGACTTAGAGGGGTCATCTCAAAATGAAAGAAACAATATTAGTTTGTACACCATGATTGCATAAAAAGATGACGTATCTGATCATATTTTTAAGAGTGATTCGCTAGTATGGAGGTACAAAAACTTGTAAAATTTCGGACATGCATGTTTTTTAATCATTTCAAATATCAGCACATCTATCTCACCACGCTATATAACCAGTAACCTGTTAAATATGAACTTGATATAGTTTGTAAAGTGTTTTTAACTCAACTCCTCTGAGGTGAACCAGTGATTTGAAAACTGTGAGTGGCCCCCAGACATACATGTTCTACTAAATTTTATACTTAAAATCCTGAATGATTTAGCTTAGACCATAAATAATTACTATTCATCCAACTTAGGTCTAGTCTGATGCCATGTGGATTCATGAAAGGAGAGTGATTCCTTTTTGTGGATGTATGTGGACTTAGGCCCTTATAATAAGTAGCCATTTTTAACACGGTTAAACCTGACGCTCTGTCTCTTAACTTAAGCAGAATTTAACTGGTCCAATATATGTAATAACTATTTTGAAATTTAAGTGATTATGGATTGTGTATATTCCATTGTCATCTGCACTTTACTTAAAGTATGGATTATTAGGAATTCTCACCTTAAGATAACCTATTAAACTTGTTTTTAACTGGGGGCCTTATCTGCACTTTTCATCATTCTTCATCATATCCCTTGATTGTCGTTAGTTAAATCTAGTCAGCTTCATTTGGAGCTTTCATCAAACTTTTCACATGTTTTGTTAATTTTGTTTGTTACTATGTAGCATATTGACCTATACCTCGGTTAGGGGTCCTGGTCTTTGAATAAAAAACCTTGAAAAACCTTGAAACCTTGCTAAGTAATTTCTATACTGCAACGTAGACATACCAGTTTGTCTCTCTATTTATCTGTCGGCTAATGAACCCGCTAACTCATTTTCCTTTAGTACTTCAAAGCTAATATTTGATATGCAGCTGGCTTGTTTTAAGAGACAACTGGAAGTGGTCATTTCATTCAAGAGCAATGTCAAAACTTTGACCTTTATCTCAAAGACTTGTGTTGCATAGCAACCTGTTATTTTTGAAAGCGCTAGCGTTTCATTCCACATTGGTTGCTCGCTATAAAACAGTTCGAAACCGTGTGCGACGAGCGTATTATGGGATTTGGTCAACCGAACGCGGCATATTGAACTAAGCACAACAAATATCCTCTGAAAACATTTGATTTTGCAGTGTTGTAAAAAAGAATGATCATTGTCTAATTATTGTCTAAATTATCAAAATTATGCAGTTTGTAGGCCGACTGTATTAAATCGCACTTTGGAGATTATTCTACATAATCTTAATAACCTGCTTTCGACAAGACTGCAATGAACACTCCCAATTAGGTTTTTTTATTTGGGTTTTACGCCGCTTTCAACAATCTTTCAGTTATATCGCGGCAGCTATAACAACAACAATAGATTCCTGGTATTTCTCACACTATTACCACCATTTCATCCTTTCCTAGCCTCCACCTGCTATTCCACCTAGGTTTACGATTAATGGAAGACAAATAGTCGAAAAGAATGAGTGTCGCCGTCGGGGATCGAACCCGGAACCTCTAGATTGACAGTACGACGTGCTACCAACTGCCCTCTGATTGCGGATGAGGATATAATGCACTAGATAATGATCTTAATGCTACTGTCAGTCTACTGAAACGATCATATTTTTTAAAAGAAAATCGAGTAATCGTTTCAGCCAAATCATGGTATCATCGGCGTTGCTTGCGTGTTCAATCCGTCATGTGTCAAGATTTTTAAAAAAAAAAAATTATGGTATCTCTGAAGGCAAAAGTTTTAACTTCTACTAAATATTGACTGTCTAAAGAACAGCTCTTATTTTTTTTTAAATATATTCTTAACTTACTTTTGTGACAACTGTTTCCCATTCCTTTGTCTTGGATTTTTCAGCAATCGTTTTTCAAAGGATAGAAAAAAGAAGGAATTTAGTCAGCATAGAACATATGAGAATCAAGTGTAAACCCAATACAGCATTGTGCGAGAATAACGTAGTTCTTTATTGCTTTTCAATGGTTAAGCAAAACATAAAGGTCGATAAAAAAAAATTAAAAATCCCGACCCCGACCCCAAACAAGTAAAATTATAAAAAAAAATATTCTCTGCTTTCGCTCATTTCACTCTATTTAAAGTTATTAGATCATAGACAAAAAAAGAATCTAAATGCGTTAGTGATGACGTTGCATTGTACTCACACGCAAAATGACGCGTTCTGTCATTTTGTCTAAACTTTTAATCATTTAATCAAAGAAATAGAGTAATCGTTTGTTTTTCGGGTAAGATAGAAACATACTTCATTGCGTGACAAGCAAAAGCTATAATTTCACTCCCCCAATTTTAAAAAATCTAGCTTTTGTTGTTCAACCAATGAACAATAGATCGGCACTCAAAATAAGGTTTTTCCTCTATGTTGTTGGATTTTTGATGCGTCGGCCGGACGTAGGCAATTATACGACAAAGTTTGAATTAGCTGACATGACGACGTCTTCTTACTTGACCAGCGATAATCCACAAATTAGGATGAGGCAGATATTGAATATCGGTTTAAAAAAACGAGCCACCGAATAGCCACCGATACGCCGGCGAGGCGTCATTAATTTTGACGGAAGTCAAATGTCAAAACCTAAAAATGTACGTCTGCGCTGGAACAAAATCGACAGGTCCACGGCAGATGACCGACTGTAGCACCGTCGCTCGCCAGCGATTAGTGGTCGATACAGTTTGGACACCCAGTCGGGTCCCTTGGCAATTCTAATTTCGGAAAAGTTTAAGTAATGATACGAATTTTCGACACCCACGACTCTTACAGACTTTGTCGGTAAATTTTATACTGTAGATAAGTTCATCAACGCCTCGCCGATCTAACAAAACCACGTTACCGATATCGAATCGACTGATGCACCGATGACTGCCAGGCTAGTCGCAGACTCTAACCCCGAAAAACACCGTCGAATCGATTTGGCGACACTATCTTTTACATTTAGTGCATCCCGTTAAAAAGAATAGTAAGAGAAGAACAAAATGTGTCAATCTCAGTCTTTGCTGATTCGCAGGATGGCTTATATTGGAACGTGTTTACGTTGAAGATATTTTCTGAATCTAGAAATAATCGTTCGCTTTTGCCGTAAAACCATTCGGACAGGCCACTTTTAAGCTGACTTCCGCTGGATCCAATCTCTAATTCAAGAATTTGTTCGAGATGCAAAGACGTTTCCGAACGTTTTGAAATTGCTACCCGCTTTGTGCATTAGTGTATGTGCTCAAAGTGTAACATTTTTCGAACGTTTCTAGAACGTTTACATCTAGTAATATTACAAGTCCTTAACATCATAAAATCATAGTACTTTATTGTGAAAAATCGGCGAAAATCCATGCATGCAATACATATACATATACATGTTTTTATATTAGTAAAGGGTTACAGTTATAAGTTGTTTATGTATCTTGAGACATCCCCCGATATTTTAGTAAGTCAGATGTCCGATCTCGGAGTTCACCTAGGTGGATAATGTCTAATTATCTATGTGATAAGTCAGTTTGAAAAACCTCAACAGTGTTTAATTTGTATAATATGCCTATATGCTATTATCATTTATGTAACTCAAAACACAAAATAAATCTTACAGATGGTCAATTCACGCTCGCACACAAGGGGGGTTTGAGTACCAGCACAATGGGAGAATCGGAGGGGAGAGAGAGAGAGAGACAGAGACAGAGAGAGAGACAGAGATACAGAGAAAGACAGAGAGACACAGAGAGAGAGAGAGACAGAGATGGAGAGAGATGGAGAGGCAGAGACAGAGAGAGGCAGAGAGAGACAAACAGGAGAGAGAGAGACAGACAGACAGAGAGAGACAGAGAGAGAGAGAGAGAGAGAGAGAGAGAGAGAGAGAGAGAGAGAGGAGTGAAAGAGAGAGAGGAGTGAAAGAGAGAGAGTCAAGAGTTAAGATACTAAATCAGAGAGGGAGTTAAGGGGAGATAAGACTGAAGATAGAGAAAGAGAGAATCGTATTAGTCTGGTGCCACTGTCAACTATTAACATGTCTCGACGGTGTTACCTGTATAGAATCCCTTCATATATGGAGAACTACGATGTTCTATTAGGCATACCACATCAGTCTTCTCAATTTGTGCGAAATCTAAGTGGTCGAAATGATAAACAAATTTTTCATTGAATTCAGTTTATTTGATTTAACTATGACAAACAGCAATTCCAAAGAAATCGAATAAGCTTCTTTAAATAATAAGAGGTTATCTAACATTACCGAGGACAATACTGAATTCTATTGGATGAGTACTCTGCAGAACCAGTTTATATTAGACGAGGCAACAACCGACTCAAAATATAGACGGGTTCTGCAGGGTACGAACCCAATGAATTCCGTTTTGTACTCGATCATTTTAAATGACGTCTTAAAAGGACTTTATTTCACACCATACACTGAAAGTTCCTCGATTAACGATTTGCGACATTTGAGAGAGAATAGAACTAAATTGATCCTAAAAAGGGTGTCAAATGCAAGTCACCATGAACATGATCAAATTGAAACAAATAATTGTTCTTAAAAGGGAATCCACGTAAAATGTAAAATGTTTTACTTCAAGTGTCAAGTCGTTTAGTGCTTACTGATTATAATATGTAATTGACATAAAACAGATTGACTTCCCGTCGTAGCTTGAAATGTACATTTTCATGTTAACAAACGATAGTCTCAAGTCAAGAAACAACAACATTAAGTGTCTTTCAATGTAACTCGCATTCTCCTTTTACTTGCACACACCGTACAACCCGCGACGGAGAATCCTGCAAAATCGATTGCTACAGAGAACGCTGCTTATGTCAATTTTCCACGTGCATTAAAATGTGAGTATAAATACTCAATTTACTTACACGTGGAACAATTTCCAAAGGTACACGTTAAGGACTACTTTTTGTTGGTCCTAAAAGAAGTCGCTTACTAAAAGTTTTACCATTTAAACATGTCGGACATGGCCATCCCCCGCCGCAAAAGCTTGATAGTAAAACTGAAGCCTAATATATAAAGGATTCTTTTGAACTTTAAGAGATTTACCCTCTACAAAATCAAAGTATGAAAAATAACAAAGGGCGATAACTCAAGATTTATGCAAGCTAGAGTTGTAGCTATTATGCATTGAACTTCTTCTCCATGAGCTCTATTCACCCATAAATGTTCAAGTTGATAGCTATTATACTTTAAGAGATTTGCTCCTGGCAAAATCTAAGAATAAAAAATAACAAGGGGCGAATGCTCCAAAATTATGCAAGCAAGAGTTGTAGTTCCTGTGCACTGCACTTTTCCTTCATGAGATCTATCCACCAATGAAGTTTCAATGAAGCTATTATACTTTAGGAGATATGCTCCGGACAAAATCTAAGTATCAAAAATAACAAGGGGCGATAACTTCAAATATGCAAGCAAAAGTTGTAGTTCCTGTGCGTTGCACTTCTCCTTCATGAGATATTTCCACACTTAAAGTTTCAAGTTGATAGCTGTTATACTTTAGGAGATATGTTCCGGACAAAAACTAAGTATCAAATGTAACAAAGGATAATAGCTCCAATATTATACAAGCAAGAGTTGTAGTTCTTGTGCACTGCACTTTTCCTTTGTGAGATCTATCCACCCATAAAGATTCAAGTTGATAGCTTTTATACTTTAGGATATATGCTCCGGACAAAATCTAAGTATTAAAAATAACAAAGGACAATAACTCCAAAATTATGCAAGCAAGAATTGTAGTTCTTGTGCACTGCACTTCTCCTTTATGAGATCTATCTACCCATGAAGTTTCAAGTTGATAGCTTTTTTACTCTAGGAGATATGCTCCGGACAAATTTAGTGACGGAATGACAGAATGACGGAATGACGGACGGGGACCATTACTATATCCCTCTCGCCGAAAACGGCGGGGGATAAAAAACGAACATTACATTTGATTCAAAGATCACTTTTCGAAAGAAGAGTTTTGCATATTCCTGTTTATGCTGTTAAAAGTTTGGCGTCGTGATGTCCGTTGACGACAACATCGTTCAATATGCAGCAGCTTCACAAAGGCGGTTCTAAAATCCCGATTTCTGTAACCATACACAATCCAGTTCAAGGCCGAGTTCAGGAAACCAATCATAAGTGTCCATCGCCGAACAATTTGTGTCTTCGAGGTCTCGTGAAACATCGCCACCATTGATGCGCAGAGGTATGGGGTCCAACAGATTGCGAATAGCCCAAAAACTATGACCATCGTCTTTAAATGACGAAGATTTTTCTTTGCCCTGGACACCACGTTCATTTGTCCTCCGAGGCTAGTTGATTTAGCTCGCTTCAATGCAACCCTCACGACTATGATATAGAATATAACATTCAAGACGTTTGTCGCCAAAAATAACCAATTTATGTATGTTTTGTAGCCATGGTCCCAGACTAAATCACTATAGCATTCGGTCTTATTGTTATCGTAAGTATTCCAACCGAACAATGGCATGAAGGAATTGACGAAATTCAGAACCCAACCAAATAAAATCATAACTGCTATTCTGGATGTCGTGAGATATTTGTAACTGTGGAGAGGGAACGTGACGCAGATAAATCTCTCGATAGAAATCAACAGCAAGTTGTAACACGAGCAGCCTAAACTTATGTTAAAGATCGCTAGTTTAGTCAAACAAAAATACTTATTGTCTTTAAACTCAAAGTAGTCTCCAATCATAGATCCTGGAATCAATACAGCTCCAACTAAAAAATCAGCTACCGCTAAATTAGCCACGAAAATGTTCATAGTACTCTTCAGCTTGTCGAAACGAGCTATACTTAAAATAATCAAGCCATTTCCTAAAATTATTGGTATCATTCCTAGAATGAAAAGAGTGTGCCACATTATAAAATATGAATCTGCTTCCATTTTTATACTATAAGTATATCTTCTTTACACACTGACAATTCGGATTATAGTTGTATTTTAGGAAGTTTAATTTTCCAATTTGTTTAACGTTTCTAAAACCACTCCTACGAATTGAAATGGTTAAGAAAACGCATGCTTAAATAAATTTACAGGTCCACGCTGGCGAAATTGATTGACAAAGTGTAAAACAAGGGGTCTCACATGACCAGTAACGATCTTTTTATGATTTGATCAAGAGTTGAAAATTAAAGCAAAACATTTATAAACAGGTTATCCATGGTAGTATTTAATTGCACACCTTAGTTTTTATTTACTGGAATGGACATCGACAGTCGCGATAAGTCAATACAGCATCTATCATGATACTTTTTGAAATAATATTTACAACGCAATGGTAACTCGTCAGACGATTCATTTACAACAAAAAAATCTACGTAAACAGGGGCATACTGGTAGTTCGCACTAAGTAAGGCCTTTCGACCCTGCGACATTGACATTTACCACATGAACTTCCCTGCTTTGTTAAGCTTTTTTTGGCAATAGAGATTTGGGAGATGTTTAAACATTGTTAATGGATTGTCTTAAGGCTAGCCCAAAAAGGGAAGGAAATGAAGATGCTAGAATCTACGGAAGAAAATTGCCTCATTTGATGAACAAGAGGACCATGATGGTCCTAGATCCTGGATCCTGGACCCCTGGGACATCACATCAATTAAATAGGCAGATGTCAACAAGAAGATAATTTCTAAATAAGATCAATACCATGGAGTGTTTTCAGCAAAGGGTAAAAGGATGAGCCAGGGCACGCCCTTACATGAAAATATGGGCATGCAATGAAAAAACTTCATGAAAAACAATTAAATGATACTATTATGAAAAGTCCCTGCCTTCTGATTCCAGAGACCAAGTTTTTAAGATATCCTCCTTTGTGTCTATGTAAAAGATGGGGGTTCAGTAAGAGCTCAAATGTGACCCAATCGACATGACATGAAAACGTTGGTAGAAGTCCACTATATAATATTTCAAACATAATATGGAAGATGTCTGCCTTTTAGTTTCAGAGAAAAAGATTTTTTGAAGTGTTTTGCTCCTCGAATCTATGTAAAAAAAAAAGATTGCCCCTTGTGGAGCTTTAATAATATCCCAGGGTCTTGATGAACAAATTTAGTAGATGTCTACTTGATGATGCTACATACAAAATCTGAAAGCTGTCTGATCTCTGGTTATAGAGAAGAATTTTGAAGAGTTTCGCACTTTGAATCTATGTAAAAAGGGCTGTGTCCAAATCTGACCCCGGCGTCTGGGGGCATCTAACCACGGATCGGCGGTTGGAGTACATAACCATGGACTCCGGCTATTGGTGTCAACAGAACAACAAAAAAATCCTTTCCGAGCCTCCAGGTGCTCACGCTCTTATATTTACGATTATCTACCCATTGGTGTCATTAACGTTTACGTCTGAGAGGTTTTGTGCCGCCGCCGAGGATCAAACCCATAACTCACTGCTTCGAATCCCTAGTGACAGCGACAGCATTTTTAAAGAAAAGAACATTTTATGGGTAGGTTTAAACCGTTAGAAAAAATATAGATTATTTTGTCGAGGTGAGCAAAAAATATGATATTGTTTGCACTCCTATTACTCAACTCATTAGATTCTTCAAATAGCTTTTATTTGTCGATAACTTGTTTAAGGATTGGCCGTATTTCTATAGAAACCTAATTAAAGCTATCAAAGGCAAATCCCGATGGGATCTGACATATAACCTCAATCAGTTAAATAAAAAAAAGCACTCAAAAGCTGTCAGTATTTCAGAAGAAATTAGGAAGAAATCTGATCTTTACGAATCCTCATCTGAATCTTATGCACCATATGACAACGATTCTGTAAGCAGACTGACTTGCTTTTTTTGAAAGTCTAACGATAAGGCCTTCAAAAAGTTTCATACTTAACAATCCACTCGAAATAAATTTGTTAAAACGATATCATCACCATTCTATTCTAAGTTTTATGGGGTTATGTTTTTCTGGGTGAAATTTATCAGTGAGAAGCCACAAGGGTTTAGATAGACTGGTGACAGTCTGTTCAATTAAGATATGTCAGAAAAATAGAAAGTGTAGTAAAGTGTAGAAAGTGACTTTATAATATATTTTCTCAAAGTCTGATTTAACAGTGTTTCAGATAAAGAAAACTAACTCAGTGCACCTTGTTGGGTTATTTGTTAAGGGTTACATATACTTATGTTACCATCATACTAAACACTGGGACTGAATGCCAGTCTAGGGTTTAGAACGATAAATCCGTCTTCGTAGACGAGTTGGTGCAACGCTGTAGTAAATGCCTATTTAATTATAGGCATTTACGATAGCGTTGTTCCAAGCCGTCGACAAAGATAGTATCAGGAGAGATCATAATGGATTAACCATTAAGCATTCAATGATAAAAAAGGTCCCTGCAATTCCTGACTTTTATAGAAATTGAAACAATAAAGTTTTACCCTGTATTAAAAAGGAATCGTCAGCATAAATATAGCATGTTGAGGTCATTTTAAAGCCTGAATTTGAAATAAAAATATTTAAGAATTGTCCAGAGATTTTCTAGATTTAAATTAAAATTACCCGATAATACCATTATCAAATGCATTGTCTCTTGCGGTGGCGATCTTGAATGTAGGAACAATTAAGGTAGTGGACCCGTAACAGTTCCGCAACATTTTGGACCAGATATTCTTTCACAATGTTAACCGAGGTTTCCTAATGAAAATCATTAAGAAACCTCGGTTTACACTGTTAAAGTTCATTACTTCTGAGACGTAGCAAAACTATTACGGGTCCACTACCTTAAGCATTGGAATAACTGCCTCTCATCCGACCTACACTTTCAACAATTACGACAAACCGAGGTATTTCAAGGTTTTTTAAGAAATATGTACTAAGTTTGTTTGTTCTAAAATCATCATAGAAATCATGTCTTGTTAAAAATTTACACCCCCTTCATTACTGTTTTTTTTTTGTGTGTGTGTGACCCATTTGGGCTGTGCGTTAAATGTCGACCCTAGCTTGACTGTGTGGATCTCACAGGCTGTCTTGGGTCGAACTTTCAAGCTCTGTTAATTTTCCAAATCCAGAATGAGCATTCTACCCTCAAGCATTTACAGTTGAAATCCCGTATCCTGGTTGGTCTCTGCCGAAACCAATCTCTTTTCAAATATTCATTTCGTGGTTCCTTGTCGCTTGACGGATTGTAAATATACCTTGTTTAGGATCGTTTGCAATGGAAGTTGTAATACAGAGCGATAGAGAGACAGTGCGAAAAAAAATTAAGTGCCGTTTTGCAATTAGCGCTCAAAATTATGACACTTTTTACAGATCTCCATTTAAAAAAAAATCCACCGTGATAAAGAGGTTGTAAAGAGTACGTTCAACATTAAGACTTGTAACTTTTTTTTCATTTCTGTTTGTAACTTTATATAGCAAGTTTAATCGAATATCCCGCGAGGAGCCAAGAAAACATTGAATTAAGTTAAAAAAATATATATATAATTTTCTGAGTTCAATTGTTAGAAATTTGCTTATATCTCAAAAAGAAACTTAAGTAATACATTTAGTTAAGTGATAAAAATAGGCCAATAAATAGTAAGCCTTGGCCTAGGTCTACTCGGTATTTGAAGATGAATCAATTCCAATCACAATGAACACTAACCTTACAATATGTGTGTTCGATTCATTTTACCAAACGTAATAGATTTTTTTAATGTAAAGACCTTTAAAACAATCAATTACTTTTTATCAAAGATTAAAAACCCCACCACAGATGTAGGTCGCCAGAAAAAGTATTTTCGACAGACAAATTGTATTTGGAACTAAAATGCAGAGCTATCGACATAAAGACGATGGTGTAATTCTAATAATAATATAATGTTTGTTTAAGAAATGGTTAAAAGCACATAATTATTGCTGCGTACTTTGACGGGCTTAACACGTACTGAGACACACTTAAATGTTGCTAAGAGACTTTACGATGGTTTAACAATTCCTGATAAGCGTCAACAATTTGTTGATGATAATGTATCTCACTTAGGTCAGCGCTACCGCAATATGATTGTGTGCACAAATGATGTTAATGCATGTTGTTTTCTGTGATTAAAAGGCTTCAATGTATTCCAACGAAGCATATTTTACAACTTGGCATTTGTTGTACATTTTTATTATAATACCTATTGTGTTCGGTAACAGTTTGATCCTGATCAGTGTCTTCAGATTTAAAAAGCTTCAAACCACCATAAACGTACTTGTAGCAAATTTAGCGGTCTCGGATTTTATCATCGGAGCGTTGTTAATACCAATCGATGTGGTCGGAGATCTAACAAAGTTCAACTTAAATAAATATTACTGTTTGGGAAAATTGTGTTTGTTTGTTCTTAGTCTAGGTCAGTCATGTCTAAACCTAATGCTTATTTCTGTGGAGAGATTTATAGCAATCGTGTATCCGTTGAAAAAGAAGGTGTATCTTACGAAAATCAGACTAACGCTGATGATAACGATAGGCTGGGTTGTGACCATTCTTCTAGCAATATTACCGTTAATTGGGTGGAATTCTTACGGAGATAGTCCTACGATCTGTGTCAGTGATGAAATTTGGACACGAGGTTATAAAAATTGTATAAATTGGTCCCTGATGATTGCAAGTATTATCAACGTTACTCTGTATACAGTCGTTATGAAGGTGGCTCTAAAACGGGCATCGAGTAGCAGATTAAGCCAAGAAGTTAACATACACATGAACACGGAACCTGATTTCCATCATCTAGTCACCATGGTTATAGTACTGGGCCTGTTTGCAGTGTGTTGGTTCCCGTATTTATGTATGATAGTCGTTGTCACCTTTCACGAGACTGAATGGACCCAGTATATAAGACGGTGTACACTCATTCCTGGACTATTCAACTCGTCTATCAACTGGATTGTCTACGGTTATAGAAACAATGACTTTAGGAGAGCGTTTTGTATTGTTCTAAGATGCAGGCTATGTTGTGGAAATTGTAACAGTAGGACTGATCAAGAAAATTATTATTAACCTTTCTCAAAAAGAGGGGACAGTCCAATACTTTTGTAAGTGCCTATAGATAAATAGGCACCTACAATAGATATTTGCCGACCCCGCGCTATGCAAAAGATACTCTTACATAACCATTAGGGATGAGCTTTTTTTTTGTTTTTGTAAGAAAGTAGGTCAAATTTTCAGATTCAGGAGCAAGAGAATAAATACAAACATTTTTGTCTCAATACATTCAATGACATTATGAATTCATTTCAGTACATGTGGTATTGTAGAAATGGTAGAAATGCTCTGGACAAATATAATACAGTGAAATTTACAAGGGAAGATAATTAAGCAACCAATGATAGCTTGGGCTTGAAAATCGCCAGGGCGCATAACTTCATTTAAAGATGCAGCTGTAATAATATAGGAGAAAACTTCCGAAAAATTGTGTCCACGGACAGACATCCAGATGACCGGACGTTCATGGTGATTCTAGTATATACCCCCACCCCCTCTCAACTTCATTGGGATATAATAAAGAGAGAGTAACCTGAAAATTGATTTCATTGAGTAATTGTACATTGTTTAGATTATTTACATTGTTTAGATTATACATTGTATACGCAAATCAGAATACATGGATCTTGGTGGACACAACCAAACTTAGATAATTAACAAATGAACCTTCAAGCTATTTGACTGAGATTTATTTCAAGCCTTCTAATGCTGTTCGTAGGATATTCCTGGCACTCACAAAGCTTTGGCAAACAGTATGGACTAAAGTCAGCCTCCACAGACGTGCAGTCGGACATAAGCCTATACTACCTGCTTTCTGTCGAATTATTGTGCAACAAACTTTAAAAGAGAGGCTGAAATGTCTAAGAAGTACAGTTAATCTTGACCATGTCTTTTAAGCGACCTTTTTTATTAAGCGACCGTTTTCACAATCCCCTTCTTTAAATCAAGACATATTAAAAGGTTGTAAATGTTGGTCTAAAAATTATTTAAAATGAATTCTATGTTTGTTAAAACTCACCAAAACCGTTTGAATGAGACGATTCTATTGAGCTTTAACAACATTATTGAGAATATCGCAATATTTTGCATGTTCATTAAAAAAAGGGTTTCTTATTTGTAAACAAAACGTGTATAAAGCAGCCGTTTTCTTTAAACGGTCGCTTTTTTGGTGGTCCCGTTTATGTTCGCTTTAAACAAATTTTACTGTATATTGTTTAAAAATACTTAAGATTTACTACAGGATAATGATTATACATGTATATTTTCAAAATGAACCAGTCTTGCGTTCAAGATGAGAAAAAGGTGCAAACTGTTAGCGTATAATTCCCAGCTTTGCACGTCAACTTGCGTGCAAAGCTGGGTATTATTCGCAAACAGTTTGTACCGTTTTATCATCCTGAACGCAGGGCTTGTTTTGGTAGCTTCAAAGGGAATAATCAGTATAGGATTATCGTAACCGTAAAGTCATATTTTGGAATAAGATCTTAATATTTAAATCAAGTTATCTGTCGCGGCACACATTAGGTTACTTAATATAATAAAAACGCGAATTTTTTGTGATAGGTCAAACTTGCTTTGCTAAAGAAAGGATTTATTTATATAATTATAAGAGAATATTTTGGCATGGCTGGACGGAGCCTTTGCAATTGGTCGTTGCCTTAAAAGTTGTGGTAAACAATTTTGTTCTTAAATGTTTACTTTTATAAATAGTCGACATACACGTGGTACAAACATTGTATCGTTAAACATCGTTTTGTTGCCAAAACCTTGTAACTACAACTTTTCTATGTTGAAGTTACGATGTTTTGGTACCACCATCATGAAAAGTTCACTTTTGCTTAGCACGTTAGATTATATTTGAATATGATTTAATCACATTTTATGGTTCGGGGAGTTAAGGGAAGTGCTGGATTCTCCATTCTCATGTATTGTTCGTATTTCATGTTATGCGTTTCTGTTACAATTCTACAAGTGTTGGATTAGTTGCAGAATATAGAATCTTTGGAATCGTTTAGCTCTTTGGGTTTTTTGATAGATTTATATTCACACGTTATATTCTATAATTTTCCTGGCAGGGCGATGCCTATATAATGGGTCGCAGCACTTACGTTTAAGGTTAAATTCTTATTTCTAGAGATAGTCGACATGAATAATAATCGTAGGTTGGTTACTAAACCCTCGTAACCTAAGCTTGTCAAAGCTGAAGTTACGAGGCTTTCGTAACCGAACAATGAAATGTGTTCACTTTCCTTCGGTTTTAGGGTACAGTTATTTTCACGCGTTAATGAAAAATTGCATACTTACTTTTGAGAGAACACAAAATATTGAAAAGAAAACTCGCCAAATTACGTCACTGCTAAACCACGCCCTGCAAGTTGAATTATTACGCAGAATAACGATAATCGTTCGCATACCTTGGACGAAAATCAAGTCGCTGAATTTCGACGTGACAGGGCAAAATTAACGTATAATAATTTTTTTGTGAAGATGTTATGGCAGGTGAGAGGGCGGGGTGTCTTTCGACCAAATAATTTCGGATGAATCGTTACCAATGAGCTTTAGTAATATGTACACGAATAAATGTATATAAAATTTACAAGGTGCTGAGTACTTTTTTCATTGATGTGAAGTGAATCGTGACCAAAAATTTGAAGAAATAAGATAAAGTATTATGCACACGCGATAAGCGCGATATTGTATATAAACACTAGATCAATCCATGTTATTGAAAACAGTGTTCATGTCGATTGGCTGTGTTTATTATACTGAAAAAACATGCAGTAGTTTATCGGAGTGGCGTAGTCGAGTGGATAAGGACGATAGAATTTTGACCAAGCGGACAGAGTTCAATTCTGCATTGCGACATAAAAATTAACTTTTTCAATTTATACATTTAATGGCATATTTTTTTTTAAAAAAAAATTGTTAAATGTTGTGCTAATTTTGAAAATTCTTCAAAGGCTTTTTGTATTCTTTCGATTGAATAGATATATACTATATTTACTTCACCGTGGGGATGGATATAAAAGCCACTTTAGATAGAGCTTGAAACTGCAATTTGACTATTCGAAGATTCCAAATTAAAAAGAGTTCACGCTGATAAACCGAATGCAATAGCCCAAACAATTGTAGACCAAAGGCGATTGTTTCATGATTCGATATTTTATCGCATAGAATCGATAAAGGTTTCTCCGAACGGTTTAATCCTGTATGTTTAATCCTATGATACATATCTAAAATATAAAGAAACACATAGAAAATAAATTTATCTGCGTGTATTTGATGATGTAAAAAGTTTAATTTTCTCGAATAAAACCAACAATAACAAAATGTGCCGATGACAGGATACGAACCGGGAGCGTTTTGGTAACAATCAGTCGATAGTCTAGCATGCGTATCCACTGAGCCATCGCAGTCATTTACATACGTCACGGTATTTTAATTATATTATATCAGGTTCTGTACAGGAAGTTAACATATTCGATAAGTAACCTGCACTACCTATAGAAAATATCGATACAACCGTCTAAATGTTAACCTTATCGCGTGCAATTTATAGGGTCGAAATTTGCCCATCGTATTTACATAATACGAGAAAAGAACATAAACTTAAATTTACACTCTAAATAAGGTTTCACCGATGACTGAATTGTGATCATGGGATAACATTTGCTGAAAGGTATAATTTTACGGGATTGTCGGCTTTCTTAGAATAGATATTACGTCGTATACTGATTTCAGTATTTAGGAAATATCGTGAATAAAAAGTACAACGACGAAATTCACCACCTTAAATGGATTAAGAGTGCATTTGAGTGTAATAAATTAAGGTGACAATGCTTTGATTTAAGGTACTGGACCCGTAAAGGTTCCGCAACATTTTGGAATTCACGATCTTTAACAATGTCAATCTACATTTCAATCATTAGGAAACCTCCCCTGCGTTCAGAATCACAAAACGATTTAAACAGTTTGCCAACTTTACCCCGTTTTGCACTTGATCTTGCGTGCAAAGAGGGAAATAGTTGGCAAACTGTTCCCATCGTTTTGTCATCCTGAATGCAGGGCTCGGTTAACACGGTTAAAGTTTATGACTTCCGAAACGATGCGGAACCATTACGGGCCCACTACCTTAACTATGTTCTTACGGTCACTAAACCGTTAATCTTACATCAATACGTGACATAGATGTCAAACTACGTTTTAAAAACTATAGTTCCATGCGACTACTTCGTCACCCACGAAGGATTTTGTGAATACGGTTTAGGGGGTTACCAACTTAACAAGCAATTTAGGATCATGCTGAAATTGTAGCTGAATTTCTCTCGTGAATAATTCTAAACAGAAAGTGGATTCTCGGTCTACACTTATCGTTCACTAGAGTAGAAGTATAATCTAAATAATTCGGGAATCTAGATGGCATTTGAATTTCAAAATATTACCAGCGACCGCGGTCAAAGAAACGATGGATTTACAGGTGAAAATGAAGCTCAAGATCTCGATAGGGCACGTACTGCAGGTAACAAGGAAGACGGTGGGTCGCATCTTGATAACAGAATAGAACATGGTTATGATAAAGTGGATGGACAATCGGACCCTAGTTATAGTAAAATAAAACCCAGAAGACGTCAGAAAGATAGTCAGAAGACTGAAGAAGGAAGTGGGAGAAAGCCTAGAAGTTCGAAAGTACGGGACGGTTTTGAGACAGCGTGGAATGTTTTATTCGGTGTATTTGTAAGGCTGCTTCTGATTGCTGGTAAGTAGATGTTGGGGGGGGGGGGGTGTTTGTTTGATTTTTTTTCTTCTTCTTTTTTTTTAAATGTTCTGATGTTTTTTGCGTGCGCTGATTTATGGGTAAGAACCTTGGGCCAGATCCCTCGAACTCCAGAATTTCGACAAAATTGTCGTAGGGTAAGCGCAGACTATGTATGTGCCTATTGTTATAGGTACAAAAAATCACATCGTAAAATCGACACTCATCTCGATCAAAACCCTTCAAGATTAGCGATCCAAGCATTCATCCCAAAACACTCACTCCAATCGCTAAAAGACGATCCGAAATTGTTCAAAACCACTTCGAAATTGTCTAAAATGATTGATGCATTTCAATTAAATGGATCAATGAATTGTATTATTTTGATTTATGCGTGAAAAAAATAAAAAAACTAAATATTATGAAAGGGAAATAAAAAAAATCATTAAAATTATTACTGATATTGACGAAACAATGGATAAAGTTTTACCTTCCTTGAAAATCGTTCAAAACCAGTTTCTCCCACTCTTTCCATTTCACTCGGAAAAAAAAATATTTCAAAAATCATTCACCTTGTAATATTCGCGATGTTATCAACTGTATTCACTACAGTTTTGAAATAACCCCTCAATACGGTTATCAAGTTGGCAAATCAGAAATATCAAACCATCATTCAATCATAGTGCGAATAAAATGTCGAAAGTACAGCTATAACCAAACTGTAGCTACGACGATTTGTTTTCCCATTTGAAAATAAAATAAGTAATCAATACTTTCTATAGTACACACTATGAAGGAGTTTCGAGGCCGCGCATGTGTATGTTTCGAAAAGATTAGAATCTCTATTATATATAAGCAGGATTATCTTTTTCTCAACTACTTACCGAGGCATATTAAGAGACTACAGCTCCGTTTTTCAAGCCCCATCGTCGCCGGGGTGTCCTTATGGGCAAAACCCTTAATAGTCAGTCCTAGTCAACCCAGTTGTAGAATTGGGTAGCTATGGGTTCAAACCACTGGGCCGACTTATTTCTGGCCCCGGGCGGGTACTGTTGCCCGCTTTATCAAAGTATCTCCCAAAACAGCAGGCTACCAGCTCTGGACTGGTTCAAATATCTACTATTAGAATATCCTAGAATAGGCTAGTCTGATAGTGGAACCAGTCTACACCCGGGTAGGATTCGGGCCAGAAATAAGTTGGCCCATTGTTTCTCTCACAGGAACATGACAACATTCAGTTTGAGTTTTCGAAAGCGACACGTAGTACTATAATACTTGACTTTCGTCGCAATCGAACTTAAATCTATAAATTAGTTTTTATAAACTAACCACCTCTGCATCTAGAATAATTTGGCCTTGGCACGTGCAAATATATTGAAAATAGGCATACGTGAATTGGTTAGAATCCAGATAAACAAAAAGTTGTTGATTTATTTAAGCAAAATATATCTTAAAGTAAAGAGGACTTTAATCCAAACCATGCACTGTATAAAGTATAGCCTACGGCATTAACGACATCGGTTACAGTCCATTCACATGTCATTGATGACCAATTATGTTTTATTACATTCCCCCGTAAGTCGCTATATAATCTTCTATGTTCTATGCAGATGGTAAGAACCTTTTAATGGTTGAAAATAGAAGATCAAATTATATCAATCCGGCTCTTTTAATCAATTCACTGCCGCGCATATATCTATCTCAAGGTAATTACATTCAATAGCAGCTAAGCGTACAATATTTGAAACGAATTTATTCATAATTGTATTCCAGGAAATGTTTTAGCAGCTTGGCGTACAGTTATAGAGACTGATGATGATCAACAATGGTTCTTGGTACCCGTGTGTTCAGTACTCATGTTTATAGAATGTTCCATCGTTCTCTGGAAGAAGAGGGGTATAGAATGGACATGGTAGGTCTTTTCATTCTTTTCCTCCGAGATTTGTCGATTTATTACATCAAGATGGACAGAGAATAACGGTTTTGTACCAATGTATTTCGCTCTGAGTTCATAGCTTCCTTTCTCTTTGACCATCGAATTTACGGGCGAAATAATTGTAGACTAGCGAAATTCGATATTATAAACCGGCCAATTCTGACAGGTTTCAAAATCTTTTTAGCAGTTACTGTCCACAGGCGATTGTTTCAAAATCCAATCTTCGTCTCAATTATAAGCCATACAACAAAATTCGGATTTTGAGACAATAGTCTTTATTAAGGCCAATTTATCGATATAATTCCTGGTGATGTCTTACTTGTCCGGTTTAAGCTTTAGTCGGTTAAGCTCGGCTGATGACCCAGACCTCGGGACTGCAGCTATAGTTTCCAGGGGCCCATTTTACTAAACGTCTTACGAAAAAATCAATCGTAAGTCAAAATCTAAAATCGTACCTGGTGTTTTCATACATTGTTTGATTCTGCCACGCATCATCTAATTGGAATCGTCTTTAGAAGACGATTCCAATGAGACGATGCATGGCTGAATTCCATATTTAGGAACTACTGTTAAGGCATCTTTAATTTTTTACTTACGCAAAAAAAGATCGGAAGATGTTTAGTAAAACAGGCCCAAGGTTTTGTTGGTCCAAGGCATAGGTATATTTAAATATAGAATAATGCACGTTGTATTTTTTTTTTCACTATAGAGGACTGCGATGTAAGTTATCTTCGGTTTCGTATGTCTAAGGGGCGGGGTACGTTTTTTGTACAACTACAAATTATGTCAGTATCCGGAGATAAATTTTTCAGGTGGAGCCCATGTTTCTTGGTGTACCTAGGTACTACAATACCACTAGTCTGGCAGATGCAGCTTAAACAGCGAGATAAATACATCGCCCAACTGAACAGTGTCGACACTGTAAGCGGCGCTGGAGCTATTACGAACACACAAACCACTGTCACTCAGGCGTCTGTAAGCAGCACAACAGATTCGTCTATAGTGATGGTCAGTATAACAAATACTGATAGCATTTCCTTAGTCCATGTGTAGGGTGGCATTTTTCTGCCACGAGTTACGGAGAAGCAGTGCCATGCTAATGCGAATAAAATCAAATTTCCTTGAAATCTTATCTTCATCAAAACTATTTTCTTTATGAAATTATTATGATGTCGATATCTGTTATTGCACTTTTTTGACGTTTAAATTGCCCTCAACACGATAGTTTCATCAAGGAAAATTTTGCAGTGATGTAGCCATTACGAGTACACAAACCACTATCACTCTGGCGTCTGTAAGCAGCACAACAGATTCGTCTATAGTGAATGTCTGTATAACAAATACTGATAGCATTTCCTTAGTCCATGTGTAGGGTGGCATTTTTCTGCCACGAGTTACGGAGAAGCAGTGCCATAATAATGCGAATAAAATCAAATTTCCTTGAAATCTTATTTTTATCAAAACTATTTTCTCTATGAAATTATTATGATGTCGATATCTGTTATTGCACTTTTTTGACGTTTAAATTGCCCTCAACACGATAGTTTCATCAAGGAAAATTTTGCAGTGATGTAGCCATTACGAGTACACAGACCACTGTCACTCAGGCGTCTGTAAGCAGCACAACAGATTCGTCTATAGTGATGGTCCGTATAACAAATACTGATAGCATTTCTTTGCCCATGTGTAGGGTGGCATTTTTCTGCCACGAGCTACCGAAAAGCAGTGCCATGCTAATGCGAAAACTATCACGATAAAATCAATTTTCCATGAAATTCTATCTTGATCATTACGTTTTGCTTCATAAAATTATTGCCATATCGTCCCTTTTTTACGTTTGAAATGCCTACGAAACAAAACTTTCCACGAAACTTTATTTTATCAGGATCATTTTACTTTTCACGAATCTGCTATCTTGTATCTCGTGGTAGAAATATTCTACCATACAAACAAATGTCCTTCTAATTTAGAGATTATAAAAAGGGTTTGTTACTAAACTGGGTTGAATGAACAACAGATTTAATTTAGCCTTAACTTCTATAAAGATGTTAAATTCATTCATTTTCATTCATCTTTTGTTTCTCAATATTTTCTTTATATCTCAAAAGCTTTATGAAATGTTTCACCTTAACTTTTTACAAATTTCCAACTTGACGTTGAATTAAATCTTAGGTGAAAAAAAAGTGTAGTAGTCATGAGCCCTGGTGTTGGAAGTATTGTTCAACCCTTTGCTGTTTAATCCCTGCTTTTTACGTGCCTGTAATTTTATGATTGAGAAAACATTGTGAAAAAAGAAGAAATTGCTTCTGACAAGCAATTTCTTCTTTTTCCACACTATTTTCTACCCTACAAAATGGTTAAATTTTCAAATTAAATCCACTTTAAATTTTCGTCCGCAAAACCTTTGAATTTGGACAGGTCAAAATTTTGTAAAACAGGAAAGGGTTAACCAAATAATTACAGTATGTCGACATGTCTATGGAATCAAAATTTGGTAATTATTGGGGTTTCTGGGCTACCAATAAGTCTGAAGAGAAATTCCCTTAAAAGTTACTTTTTTCCCTTAAAAAATCACTTGATTAATTGCTTAAAGTAATCCAGCTAATTTAATAAAAACGTGCACAAGTAATTGTTCCAGGAATTATATTTGTTTTTATTGTTTCACAATTATTCATTTTTAGCTCGACTATTCGAAGAATAGGGGGGCTATTCCAGTCACCCGGGCGTCGGCGTCGGCGTAATGCTTTGGTTAAGTTTTTACGTGCAAGTGTTTAAAATCTCTGTTTCTATGAAAGCTATTGCTTTGAAACTTTGCACATGCTTCTGTGACCATAATATCAGCATCTAGACAAAGATTCATTACTCTGAAATTGAATTTAGAATATTTTAACCCTTTTCGGACTTAGAAATCTTGGTTAAGTTTTTACGTGCAAATGATGTTTATCTGTAATATTTCTGTTTCTATAAAAGCAATTGCTTTGAAACTTTACACATGCTTCTGTGGCCATAAAATCAGTATCTTGACAAAGATTCATTACATTTGATATTGAATTTAGTGGAAATTTAACCCTTTTCGGACTTAGTAATTCTTGGTTAAGTTTTACGTGCAAATGTTGTATTTCTGTAATATCTCTATTTCTACTTAAGCTATTACTTTGAAACTTTGCACATGCTTCTGTGACCATAATATCAGCCTCTTGACAAAGATTTATTACTCTGATATTGAATTTAATGGAATTTTAACCATTTTCGGACTTAGAAAATCTTGGTTAAGTTTTTACGTGCAAATGTTTTATTTCTGTAATATCTCTATTTCTACTAAAGCTATTGCTTTGAAACTTTGCACATGCTTCTGTGACCATAATATCAGCCTCTTGACAAAGAATCAATACTCTGATTTTGAATTGAGTGGAATTTTTACCCTTTTCGGACTTAGAAATCTTGGTTAAGTTTTTACGTGCAAATGTTGTATATCAGTTATAGATCTATTTCTACCAATGCTTTTGCTTGGAAACTCTACACATGCTTCTGTTACTATGATATCAGCCTCTTGACAAAGATTTATTACTCTGATATTGAATGTAGTGGAATTTTAACCTTTTTCAGACTCAGAAATTCTTGGTTAAGTTTTTACGTGTAAATGTTGTCCATCAGTTATATCTCTAATTTTATTAAAGCTATTGCTTTCAAACTTTGCATTGGCTTCAATGATCATAACGACAGCCTCTTGATAAAGATTCAACTCCCTGGTATAGAATTTAGTGGATTTTTAACCCTTTTTGGACTTAGAAATTCTTGGTTAAGTTTTTACGTTCAAATGTTGTATTTCTGTAATATCTCTATTTCTACTATAGCTTTGCTTGGAAACTTTACGCATGCTTCTGTGACCTTAATATTAGCCTGCAGAAAAAGATTCATTACTCTGATATTTAATTAAGTGGAATTTTAACCCTTTTCGGCCTTAAAAATCTTGGTTATGTTTTTATGTGCAACTGTTTTATGTTAGTTGTATCTCTGTTCCTACTAAAGCTATTGCTTTGAAACTCTGCACATGCTTCTGTGACCATAATATCAGCCTCTAGACAAAGATTCTTTTCTCTTGACTTTCATTTTATTGAATTTCCAATGTAGATATTGATTTGCTGTTACTATCCAGCACTAGGAATAGTCGAGCTTCGCTGTCCTCCGACAGCTCTTGTTTAATCTTCCTTACGATGATAAAGGGGTGAAAATATACTTTTTGCTTTACCTACCTTTACTTTTAGTTTAATTGTACTCCTCGGAAATACAGTAAGAAATTTTAAGTTCTAGAAATACGCAGATATTGTTGCCAACCAAACGCTTATTAATTTTATTATTTTTATCATTTAGATATTTCGCCGCTTACAGAGAAATACCATTTAGATTAAATGAAATATATCAAACGCTGTCGATTAATTTAATCCTCAAAAACCATGGGCATGAACATAATAGCTATACCACGGAGGTGATGAAAAGAAGGGCCTTCGTGAATTTATTTGATTGAGGTGTATTAAATGAGTAGAAACAGCACGTGGTCCATCGTGACCGAAAAATAACCATTTCCACTATCCTGCCGTTTTCTGCATTCAGGATGATAAAAGAATATTTGAAAAGGAGATTGATTAAAGTAAACCGGGGATCACTTTGCAAAAATCCATTTACAGAAAGATACAATGACCATTCCTTATTCAGAAAATCCGCTATGAACGAAAATCTCGACGCTAGTCAGACTGTGTAGCTCAAGCAGTCCTACTAGAGTCGTCACTTTACACACCTTCCCAGATATTAGCTGTTGTTGTTGTTGTTTTAGCTCGACTATTCGAAGAATAGGGGGGCTATTCCGTTCACCCGGGCGTCGGCGTCAGTGTCGGCGTAATGCTTTGGTTAAGTTTTTACGTGCAAGTGTTTAAAATCTCTGTTTCTATTTCTATAACTTTGCACATGCTTCTGTGACCATAATATCAGCCTATAGACAAAGATTCAATATTCTAATATTGAATTTAATTGAATTTTAACCCTTTTCGGACTTAGAAATCTTGATTAAGTTTTTACGTGCAAGTCGTTTATCTGTAATATTTCTGTTTCTATGCAAGCTATTGCTTTGAAACTTTACACATGCTTCAGTGACCATAATATCAGCATCTACACAAAGATTCATTACTCTGATTTTGAATTTCATTAAATTTTAACCTTTTTCAGACTCAGAAATTCTTGGTGAAGTTTTTACGTGCAAATGTTGTACATCAGTTATATCTCTAATTCTAGTAAAGCTATTACTTTGAAACTTTGCACATGCTTCTGTGATCGCAATAACAGCCTCTTGAATAAAGATTAAATTCTCTGGCATTGAATTTAGTGGATTTTTAACCCTTTTCGGACTTAGAAATCTTGGATAAGTTTTTATGTGCAACTGATGTACATCTGTAATATGTCTGTATCTATAAAAGCTGTTGCTGGGAAACTTTACACATGCTTCTTTGACTGTAATATCAGCCTCCAGACAAAATTCCTTTCTCTTGACTTTCATTTTATTGAATTTCCAATGTCGATAATGATTTGCTGTTACTATTCAGCACTAGGAATAGTCGAGCTTCGCTGTCCTCCGACAGCTCTTGTTTATGTTTATTCTCGCCTGACTTGGCATTTAATCATTATTGTCAATTTCAGCTACAAGACATCAGTTGGCGAGCGATCCTGGCCATAAGTAACGACACGTGGGTCATTGTCGTCAACGAATCCCTCGTTTATCTTGTCATCTTCTCTCGTTGGCTTCTACCACGTGGCGAGATCTCTCGAGAGTTCCTGGCTGACATGTTACTTGAATTCTTAGCAATCGCCTCGGACATTATGGAACTATTGGCGTTGTTTGACGAAGGGACCGTTCGCGAAGATTTAATGCTAAACTATTTGATATTGACCGCTTGGTCTGTAAGTTTTATTCAATTCATTCCAGTCCTTTTACACAGACGAAAATATCGACGTATACAGAATTCGAAAATAGGATGTCTTCAAAAAGCGTGTGGCAACAATTTCACAGAAGTGTTGGCAACAATAATGGCTATAGTATTTCAAGATGGCTCGTTCTTCGTTCTCAGATTGTATATTATGGTCCATCTTAACTTTGTTACGTATAGCTTAACATTCTTTGTTATGAAGAATCTTCTTTCATTAATGTTGCTAATGTATAGACTAATCATATTGATACATAATTTACCGTGTTGCTGTGGAAAGAAGTATCAGCTTAGCAACAGTCTTCGAAGAAAGAGAACGGTATCGTATGAATAAATTATCTGGAATACCAAGTTCCCTATCAATTTTCAACGATTTTACATATGTGTAAAGAACAAGACATTCCACATCATGGCAGCGACAGAGGACATTTAGAATACATTTGATATTTGGCATGGTTTGAGGAGACTTTCAGGTAGTAGCTGTCATAGAGCGAATAAAAAAAACAAAAAATAAAGTTCATCTACGAATGGCCAATGCATATAAATTCTAATTTACTTTTTGAAAATGTCAATTATAAAATTCCTCGTCGTTCACTTCGCTTTCATGGTACTAACGGTATTCGTCCTTATGAACAGTAACAAGTTTCCGTAGCAATGTCAAAATGACATCAATAAAAACCCGCTCCACGATGGCAACAGATTGAAAGTAGTGGATTTGAATGAATAGCATCTCCTTTTAAATTAATGTAGAATACCATAACTATCGTACTAATTCTGATAAGGCTGTATAGGCTGACATAGAGCTGCACTTTTGCTTATTGTATATTTTTCTTATGAAAAAATATCCTTTGTCAAAAAGATTTCCAAGTTTGGACTTGTCCTTGAGCCCCGTTTTTTCCCCGTATAGTTCTGCTTATCTAAGCCGAGGATATTGGTTTTTTACAAGACTTATTATTCACAAAAATAAAACTAAAAGAGTACAGAAAGATATTGTGGTTTAGACCCTTTCCCCATGTTTCGATGCAATATTCCATATTTCACCAGAATTTGTTCTTGTGATCAGACAAACATTCTTGCCACGTTAACTAAACATTGGCCTTAAATTGCGACCACAAAGGAAGTGTCATGAGGATTCATATCTCAATTTTCCTATAAAACGTTCATATTTTCAATAGACTCCATTATTTTTGACAAATCAAACATTTTGATCAAGATGTTTAAAGAATCGACCAATTTGTAGCCTCAAGAGCCTATTTACTGTTTGGCGGACGACAGACAATCAGTTATCGCAAAAGTCAGTCAAACGTTATATAATAAAACTAATATTATTGTAACGGTTATGATATTCAAATCTCCCATTTATGAAAGCGACTACTGTCTTTTTCAACCATTATGGAGAAATTACATTTCTGGCTCTGACGTGATTTGAACCCACGCTGATACGGCAACGTTACCTAACTCTTCAAAGTCCGACGGCCTTAACCACTGCGCTACCGAGCTTACGCAGAATTAAAGGACGTCAGGCTTTTAAGAGCTAGGCGACGTTGCCATATCCGCATGGGTTCAAATCCCGTCAGAGCCAGAAATGTAAAATTGTGTTCAGGTGATCAAAATATCAGCAAGTCCCTTGTGCGCGTATTATTTCGTTTGTAAATGTTATTCCGCACATCAACAAGTATTGACTAGCAATTTCAAGTCAGTGATCAAAGATCAATTCTACATTGAAAATGATAGGAGAAAACGGTTTCTCAAACCCCAATCTTGCTTGCGTAACTATAAATATTATCACATTATAACACGTTATGCGTATTTTATTTTTCCGGCAGCTTTATGATGTCAAAGAAAATGTTTACATTATCATGCTGAAGGATGCGTTTGTTCCTGTGTACGTTTGTACTTTATGGCCCTGTCACACCTCAACGTTTTAGCCAGCGTGTGCCTAACGCGTTTGAGAAAACGACTAAGTCCGAAAACCGTCGGCATACGCTGACCTACATTGTCTTTTTGTCAATTCACGACGCGCTTGTAGCGTGTTCATAGCGAGTTTGAACGTGTTAGTAACGCGTGAGATAGCGTATGTCAGCGTATACCAACGTTCTTGAGCGTGCGTCCAACGTTCTCGTAACGTCCTCAGAACGTGCTTAGCGTGTTTGTAACGCGCTTCTAGCGTGTTATAACGTATTCGCAGCGTGTTTTGGATGTAAATATAAATTCTGCAAGAAATTACCACTTTAAATTCATTCTTTTAATATATAAACAGGCCACCGGCCACTACACATATTCAAATTCAAAGTATGTTGGTTCATGTAAAAGAAAAATAGGAAAAGACGAAAAGAAAAATACACTGGCACCTGTTACATATGAAAACATGCATATAACAAACTTATAAGATTACAGGCTGATTACAGCTCCTGGTACTTTTTACTCGAAAAATATTGCGAAAGGGTAAGGAACTACTTGTCATAATGCACTCCTTTCTTCCTCCACATGCTCTACCATGTAGGATGACTTTCTACAACCTCTCTTAATCTTGAATAGCTAGTCCTATATTAATGGGGAAAAGGTGTCCCAAATATCAAACTTGTAGTACATATAATAGAATCAAATATTCTGAACAGAGCAGAATAGAGTAAAACACGTCTTGTATTATGTCCACTAGGTACAACGATGTACTTGTCTTTTTGGTAAATTGATAATGATCAAATGAGACGAATGAATGTTTGTATTTTCGCGAACGTATTGTTATTCTAACCAAAGAGCAGACGCACTTGTAAAGCTATAAACGCAATGTTTAATACACATTTAGGCTACATTCTCCACCTCGACAATCTAAGGAATTAAGAAAATTCGTAAAGAATTTATATGGAAGAAAAGACAAACAGCTTATAACATAACATAACATAACATAAGTTTCAATTATATGACTTGAACAAAATCGTTCATCGTCAAATATAGAGAATGCTTCTTAAAATCGAGATGTGAACATGTCAAAAGGGTCATACACGCGTACATGCACACATTTATTTATTTACGAGAAGTTGATGGTAGAAATTCAAGACAAACATGCAGCGAACTTTAATATTTTCATTGAAAACTGAAACGCTGTCATACGCCAGAAACACGCTGTGAACTCGCTGGCAACGCGCTAGACACACGTTCAGTACGCTGAAGACACGCTATGCACACGTTCCCAGTACGCTGGAGACGCGCTCGAAGCACGTTAAACTTTTGGCGAACGTGTTTCTAGCGTGTCCGTAGCGTAAGTGAACGAGCTCCTAGCGTGTCTCTAGCGTGCTGAGCGTGTTCGGAACGTGTGCGGAGCGTGTTCCAACACGTTCGGCACACGCTGAGAAATTTTAAGCATGCACAAAATTTTATGAGATACTCAGCGTATCGCAACGTGTGCCAACGTGTTACAGCGTGCCGATAGCGTGTGCGGAACGTGTCCATAGCGTACCCGACATGTTCGCAGCGTGTTATAAAAAATCCAACACGTTCCGCACACGCTGGCTAAAACGTTAAGGTGTGACAGCCCTATTAATTATGATAACAGTGCCAGTCACAATTTATGCTGCCACAGGAAAGTCAAGATAGATATAGCGTCCGGGGAAAATTTTCGACGAAATGTCCTTTTTCCCCAGTAATACAGCATAGTATCACGAAAATGACAACGATATAAACATTATGAGGAACAATTAACTGGAAGTTACATGCAAATCCGTCCATCTGTCTATCACTTAATAACAAAAGTAATAACTTCACAGTCCAATTATCCTTAACCTACTGAACTTGGTCTCAAGGAAGTTGCTTGTTTGGGGTACTTTACCCAGTCTGACTCAGGTTTTTTCACGCACTTCAAAGTAGAAATAAGACAGTGTAGGCCCAAGATAAGACTGCACGTACGTGCCGGCTTATCTTGATCTATACTGTCCGTAAAAGCTTTGTGTATAACAGGAATATGCTGCCAGCATCACGAGAGGAATCAAATAGGTAAATGAGTGCCGTAGTCTCAATATCTGCCTCAACAGTAACAATTTTATATTTTTCTGTGGCAAAGTGTTTTTGACGAAGGCCAATGCAGCATAATATTTCCAAATTTGACAAAATGCATAGTTTCTCATGAAAAGGAGCTTTTCATACAAATATTTATGGATTGGTCAGGTGTTTTGTTTCCAATAAATTTAACGTGAGGATCGACTGTCTTTGATGGAGACTGTATCACAAAACCAGAAAATATGTGCAAGGTCAAGTGACAAGGAACATCAAGTGAAAATTTCATAAAAATATGTCCATAGATATAGGAATAAGGTAAGCGTTACGTTCGCAAGAAGCTTGGTATGAAGGCCCTTTTTCTGTGACGCGGCAGTATGCTGTCTAACCCAGCAATATGCGAAAGGTCAGATAACAAGGAAAATTCTGAGAAAATCACATTCGAATACGTCCATACATGTAGAAGTACATCAGCATGATGTCCACACATGTATGGACGGACTGACGTCGGAAAATTGACCTTGATAATGATGAAAGATCCTTCATGGCAAATAAAGCATTGTAACACGAATAGTTTTGAAGTTTGGGGGAAATATTTGAAGGTTAAATTATCACAGTGGGACAGTCGAGTGGACATAGAGACGGACAGTGGTGAAATAAAATGCATTGTTATAATATGACCTACGTCGCAGGAGCTTAGAACGTATATAGCAACGTTATATTTTTGTTGTGAAAATGGTGTAATAATTCATTTGCTGACGTCATTTCGAAAACGGCGTTATCTCTGATACTGCAAAGAAAATAAGTCGTCATATACACCGGCAAGAAACCGCGTAACTAATAATGTTTCGTGTAATAACTTGAATAGGAAAATTTCTAAAATTTTGTCGATTTGTCGCAAAAATTCGGGTCAAATTATTAATAAAATATCAAATTTGTGCTCATAAAATACCTAAGTTATCAAACTCGTCGTCCGAAAAAGATAAAAACTCGGTACAGCCTCGTTTTTATCTGTTTATATAGATAACTCGTGTAATAAATATTGTATTCAATGACCACAAAGTACCTCGGACGTAATTGTAGTAATTTTTGCCCAAGTTGTAAGTAGACTTTAGGCTACTGTTTGTCATTTGGTCAAAACGCTTTCGAGAAGAAAGTAGCCGCCGTCATAGCACAGTTGGTAGAGGGTCGGACTGTCTATCTAGTGTTCGATCCCCGACGGCGGCACTCATTCTTTCCGAGTATTTGTCTGTCATCAATGGGTTGATAATCGTAGACCTATTTGAGATAGCAGCTGGAGGCTAGGAAAGGATGTGATGGTTGTACTGGTGAGAGGAATACCAGGACTCCATTGTAAGGTGCTCAAGCCGCCCCGATATAACTTAAAAAAATGTTGAAAGCGGCGTTAAACACACACCATTCAATCAATCAATCGTTCAAGAAGAAAGTGCATATTTCTTTAATTCTTTCCGATATTCTATGGCGACCATCCGGGCATTCCATAATTTGATGACAAAACGCAGTTGAACACTGCATTTGGTTTTTCATTATATGCCCAGTTTTAGTTTTATTCTCTCGTTGGTTCTGTTTTATTAAACATTTTTGGCAGGAATGATGATGATTGACGTCATATTTCCCACGACCGAAACGACGCCCTTTCATAGCTTTGCTGTTATCATTCCCAAGGATCGAGACTGAAGCTACACCCTACCACGACCCTACCTTTTCTCGAATCAAAAATTCACGGTCTAGTTTTATAAAGGGTCAACCAATGGACATATCTGCAAAATTCGCTCCAAATATTAGATGTTTAAGGAATTTTTTTAACGACGGTGGACAGACGGATCTTGTAAAACCTTAAAGGAGCCAATCGAGAAAGTTGCGCTTGGACAAGCTAAAAAGCAAATCTTTGATGTACAACTTAATGTCGTAACAACAGCTAGAATAAGCTGTAGATACATTATTATAAATAGCCCACAAGCGAAATATTATATTAATGGCGGAAACTGGTGGTTAACATTTTACTTCCACTTTGAATTTATTTTTTGATTGTTTAATAAATATTTGAAACTGTGCGTGATATTTCCAACAATTTCATATGTGCCAAAAGTAAAGCCTCTAGTCAGCCTGTGCATCTGCACAGTCTGACCAGAGTCTTTACTATACGCTCTTTAGATAGATAAGGTCTTCATCCCTCTTTAGGCTATCAATATACATTCAAATTGCACAGTGTGTTTTTCTAGACTGCAGTGTTTGTCCATCACTCTCATGTGAATTTGATGGAAATATCACGCACAGGCTCAATTGATGGGCAACGAAGATCCGTAAGACAGAGCTGTTTCACAAGAAATATTGGCACTTAGTTCTTCTACCATTTTAAAATGTTGTATTTGAGAAGGCAAAGTGCACAATAAGACAGAAATAAACAAATTATACCGATTTAACATGTTTTCCAACATCACTTTTCAATCGTTGGTCAAAATTGGTTTTAAAATGAAATTTTTGTGGTGATAACATAAGTCTTTGCTTTTTCAATGATATAACCCACCTCGAAATGACACATTTTTAGACTGGAACAAATTTAACTTATTGAATGAAGAAATAAGGGGATGAAATTTTAAAATTCTTTCTCTTTCTGAGTAGAAAACATTGTGTATAGTGAAAAATTTGTTTATTGATTTCTTCACTTTCATGATGTTTTCCAATAGCTTTCCTTTGTAGGGGCAATGGGTTGAAAAAAGGGTCTTTGATGATAAATGACCAACAAATGATCTCCAAGACAATATTTTTTAATAAAGACGTATAAATATATATAATTCTACAAGCTAACTGCTTGTTTATTGTATACTTCTACCTATAAAATGAAAATTGTGCAGTCTATAGAGAACACAAGACAAAACCAAACAATTATAAACTATTCCTAATAAAAGTGAAGTCCAAGACGAATTATTGTAAATTTAATATTAAAACCTTGCAACTATAGCTTGATAAAAGCTGTAGTTACAAGGTTTGAGAATGTTATTTACTCTATGCTCCTTTAAAAAAGTCTTTACACAACAAGTAAAAATCAATCAACAAATCAGAAATAAATATAAAAAGAGGTTCATACAAGATTTTTTTACCGAAACAGCCGAGTCTAACCTTTGTCATGCTGAATACAAATCTTGGTAAAACAGATTTATAATCAAATAGCTTAAGGCTCCAAATTCACTTATTATGAGTCAGTAATCATATTTTAAAAGAAAAGGTTAGTCTAATTTTTGTCTATACTGCCTCGTAAAACAGGAATATTCCAAGCTCAGCATGACAAGGTATAAAACAGCTTTGATTGTTCTGACCAATATTTTTCAGCACTTCGAATTGTACAATTGTGAATAGAAAGTGAGATTGGCTAACCCTTTTCAAGCTGTTCATGGCATAATTCTGTAGTACACAAAACTTTGGCAAACAGGAGACTAAAATCAGCCTGCACAGACATGCAGTCTGATCTTAGCCTTCACTACCTGCTTTTTGCTTTGGTATGATGGGGTAACATATGGAAAACTGGTTGTCCCGAAAATTGTCAAAGCAATTGGTATGAAATATAAATTCAGCAGGACAAGGGTTATATAAGTCACCCATCACACAAAAAGGAACTATATGGGAAAAAAAAAAGACAATGTCCGGTATAGGTTAACGAGACATTGCATTCAAAAATTCTTTCATAGGACGGTATAATGGTCATTCTAGATTCTGTAAGTTGTTAAAGTGCAAAAAGTTTAGACCCTAGTCAGTCTGCGCAATCCGCGCAGTCTGACAAGGGTCGACACTTTACACCCTCCCCAGATGGTCCCTTTTCATGTGACGGGTCATGTATGCAATATGCATATTTGTAATGGGTTGAAATCCAGAATGTGACTACAAGACTCCTTACAGAAACATTGACAATGAATTAACATCAATTACAATACAAAAAGCTTCTCTAGTAAATAACAATCAATAAAAGTGAAAGGAAAAACAAAAACTTGCGACTAGCAACACACATAAAATAAAACAAATCATACAATTTTTCATGGTAATAAATTACTCCAGGCCTCAAATAATAAATTCATAGATTCTCATTCAAATGATCGAGAAAAATTTAAGCATTATGGAACCTATTTATTAATTTAATAGTCTGATATTACTACTTTAATGATTGAAAAGGTGATGGTAGGATCTATAGACCTTCTCAGAACGAAAACGAAACTCTGAGAAATAGTTCTGCAATAAAGATGTGAAAACATTAATTGAGGGGTCTGCCCTACTCTAAATAAATAGGCACTTACATTAGCGTTGTACAGACCCCTCAATTTACAATAGCCTATAAATTGTATCCAACTTTGCATGTTGGGCAAGTACAAAGCCGGCTTACATTTCTCACATGTTTGGTAAACATTTTAATCTTGAACCCAGGGCAGGTACATACAATCAAAGTGGCATTTGAGGTAGTGGAACCAAAATAGTTGGGCAAAGTTTTGGAAGTATGGATCTTAAACAGTGTTAACTGAGGGTTCCTAATGATTTTTATTAGGAAACCTCGGTCAACATTGTGGAAGATCATAAGTTCTAAAATGTTGCCAAACTATTGCGGGTCCATTTTTTTTCTTTCAAAACTCTGACCTTTATAGATGACCTTCACCTTTTCAAGTAACCTTGAGCTTGGTATCTGTAGATGATTATTAATGAATTTGTTTGTTAGAATGGGTATTACACTGCTTTTAACAATTTTTCAGACATATCATAGAAACTGGAGCACCTAATCATGTATTTCTGGTATTTTTCTACCAGCACTATCATTACATCCTACCTTGCCTCCAGCTTCTGTCTAGCATAGGATTACAGCTATCAACCCATTGGTGAAACACAACTTGATTATTAATTGAATCTATTATCATGCCAAATATGAACATTTTATCTTCAATAGGCTTAAAGTAATTGGTAATGCTTAGTTGTTTGGTTAAGTTTTGCAGACAGAAAGTGGTAAATAATTTGCCGTCTTTTTCATGTAGGGGCATAAAAATTATACATAAAATCCACTTTCTCTTTTGCCCAAAATATTTACTTTCATTTTAACCACTTTGAATCATCTGTGGTTTTCATCAGTTTAACAATACTATGGAAAACATTAAAAAGTACTCATGACAAATTATACCTCTTTTTCATATTTCTCAAATGGTATTGAATTTTTAGCTAAACCACAGTTTGAGTTACCATCATCTGTAGGTCCTTTCAATTCAAAATTATTTAATTCAAGTTGATTCCATCAGATTTTGCGCATTCTGATTGGTTGAAAGTTACTTTTATTGCTTAATGAAAATAATCTTAATTAAGGAGCTATTTTGTAAGCTTTTGCAAAAAAGTACTTCCATAAGAAAACAGCTTTAATGTTAACCAAAATCTTTACATTTATGCTTCATAATATTCAATTATAAGATATGGAGAGAGTATTTGTTGATTTCAAAGATGTATGAAACTAAAAACCTTATCACACTCATGTATGAATCTGCTTCACGATGAAATCAATAAATACTCTCTTAATCTCATACAAAAATTGTAGTAATAGATTAAAGAATCAATTATGAGACGAATCTACAGAACTATTGCTCTGAGCTACAATAAAGGCACTCGAGGGTTGTTTCCTATCTTTTATGGACACCCTTTCTCTTACCGAGCTTGCAGTGCTCGACAAGGAAGCCAGTCTATCTCTTCTCTCACGACGTAGACTCCCATCCCGACTTTGTGCATGTTCCTTCCTTGCTTTTTGAGCTGCCTGAGTTGCTATCATATCAATCATTGAGTATTCAATTGGTACAGCTTCGATGGATTTTTTCTTTGATTGTCTCAAACTCCCAGCCCTTTCACTGACAGACAAGTCCATTTCTGCATAGTTTATTTTCTTTGGTTGATTTTGTACGTCCCCACCACTGGTGTCACTCAAGTCAATCTCTGCATAGTTTAGTTGGGGTTCTACATGTTCAGAAGGAAGACGTGGAGATTCAGGGGGAGTGTTGCCACTGAAATCTACATTCATGTAAAAAGCCTTACTAGTTTGTATTATTTCACTACGTAGACTAGGACACATACTTGCCTGGTCAGATGGTGTCAGTCTAGACAAGGCAGGAGATTGCACATCACCAATACAACTGTTTGAAGGATTCACCATGTCAAACGTAAATACAGAACCTGTAGCAGGAGACTGTGGTGTAGTTAGTGGACTTGTTGTATTGCTACCTTCAGTGGCTGTACGTCGTCTTTCTACCTTTTGGTACTCCTTACCGGATCGGGGTCGCAAGATTGTAGACGCGGGACTGCTGCGTACGTAGTCCTCACTGTGACTACCACTCTCCATTGATGATAATGATTGGCTGTCTGTCTGATCAGCACATTCACTGACGTCTACAACCAGCGTGGATTTCTTCATGTCTGAATCATCTTCATCTTTCACTTCTAAAGAATTATAGAAGAGATAGTTATGTTAGTCAGAAAATGCAACAAAAGCCATGCATGCTGGGTGTTGAATAGTTTTCAATATAATGGCATATATATATATATATATGTATTGAAAGTATGGAATGTTCGTGATTTATCTTACCACTATATAAAATCAGTGATATAACATCCCAAATAATTTGATTTATGATATTACATGGATATCTTTAGAACAATGGCATAACAGGGTTATTTTTAGAAACCTGCATTTCTGTTAGAAACATCCAAGAAAAAAAGGTAAATAGAGTTTATAAGATAAATATAATACATACTTAGTAGATTTAATGAAAAAATATCTAACAAGGTTGAGGGAATTGATAATTGTCTGGGCAGCGCCTTGATAATTATCAATTTCCCCAACCTCATTAGTTTTTTTTCCACACAAAACACTAAGTTATAATATATATATTTCTATTTCAAGTTTTAAGTGAAAGTCTTTAGTAAAACCAAATATAGCAAATTGAAAGTTTAACATAACAGTGTTAATGTTACACTCACTTTCTGCTTACTTTGAAATAAGCCGAGCAAAGAAACAGATGGTATCTTTTTTCACCATATTAGATCATTTAACAAAAGTAAAGTTTTTCACTTTGCTGGACATCAAAAGAACTTGCCCTTAATTTTATAGATACATTAAAATTTACAAATCCAATCTTATCAAAAGCAAAATGGAAAAAGAAGATTCCTAGCTGTTTGCTACAAGTTAAAGAATTTTAAAGTTACCTTCATACTGGACATAGCTTCTAGGGATCCACAGTTTCCCCCCTTCATCCTCGGATGGTGGGGTAATCCTCAGTGTGGCCTTTGCTTGTTGTTTCATGAGGCTTGGACTCAAAACTGGAGACTCTACTTTAGTAGATACCTCACCTTTACCATTGTTGATATATAAAGGTTCAGGTCTTTCTTTCTTTGGTGTTGTTTTTTCCATAACTGGAGAAAGTTTTACAGGATGATTCTTCATTTTTGGAGGAACAAATGGTGGTAAAGATGAAATATGGCGTGCTATTGCATCAGCTTTTTGGTCAGGTGATAATTCATCTAATGGTAAAGTCATTCTCAGCTTCAATTCTGCAATACTTTGTTTATCTGACTTATCATAGTTTAACGAATGAGTTGAATGCCAAAGTTCTATTAATTTTTCATCATCAGTTTTACATGAACTTGAATTAACATTGCCTCCCTCAACATTTAAAACAGTAAACACTTTTCCTCCTTGACTATCTGTCAGAGGTTTACATATTTCACAATCACTTTTTTCATTGTTTGTAACATCATCATCCACCAAAGCACTGTTTTCAATATCAGCAGTTCTATCTGTCTTACCTTCTGTTGCTTCAAGACTGTTTTCAAGTGGTCCCATAAAGAAATATGACTTGTGACTTTCAATATTACCCCTAAAATCCTGATTCTCAGTTTTCTCACTGTCAGAGAATATGTTATCCCCTTGTGTGATATCGTCAATTTGGCACTCATTACTACTAGCACGTGTTGAGACGGTACTACAGCTGTTGAGAGAAGAGTTTGTAGCACCTAAATCAGATTGTTGAGACAGAATAGATATACCTGTAGACGAACTTGAATTACTGTTGTTCATGGCAATAAAACTTGCTCTGTTTGGAAAACTTGAAGACCTATTACGATCTTTTGCATCAAAGACTAGATCCTGCTGACTCTGACAGCGACTGCTTTCTCCGGAACTTGAGGATTCCTCCAACACAGTCATGTTCTCCTTGATTGTAGGCTCACTTGACCCAGATAACAGATTCTCATGGCTTTGTGAAATACTTTTTCTGTCCTTGGAGTTTGAGTTTCTCCGAATGAGTCTGGAGAAGAATCCTCCAGATTTGGCACTAGAATTATCAATGTCTGACTTATCATTTGAGGTATTTAACTGTACAGCTTTTGTGGATTTCATGTCATCCGGTGGTAGGGTGAAGTCTAATAAATTATCAAATGGCATTTCAGTAGACATATTAGCATCTTTGGATTCATTAAAACTTTCCATAGCTGTAACATTCTCATGATAAGTTATTTGATTATTGCACTCTAGTTTAGGATATGGTTTAATCACTGAATCATTCACATATATTTCCTCTTTGTCACCTATCAAAGTTGTGTTTATATAATCTTGTTGGATTTGTGAGTTATCCAATGACAATTTTTTAGGCCGTACTGATGACATGAGCATGTAGTTTTCCTCTCTGATTGGCTGTTCCCTCCTTGTTGTACTGGGCGAGTTCCCAGCACTGACACTTACAACCTCTGATCTGTTTGGAGTCTGTTTGGGTGGAGCTTGTGGTGACGCCCCAGATGCACTCACTGACCTCATGTATTTAGGCTTCTGTGAAGGAAGACTACTGGTTTCGGGGCCAGTCTCACAATCGATAGCAGACTCTGATTTAAATTGACCCCTCATTTCCATATAACACCCTGTTTGGTCCACTTGTGGGGCTACAGTACCCCTCCTAGGCAAGTTTACCACAGTTCTACCAGCTAACAGTTCATTCAACTTCTGAGATTCAGAATAACACAATTTTACATGAGTTGGTTCCTTTTCAAAATTACCCATAAGGAAATAATCCTCCTCTTGTGGAGTACCGGCAGCCTGAACAGGGTTAACGCCGTGTCTAGGACTTTGATACTGGTGTCTGTGTTTGTCCTGTTTGGGTACGGACGCCATTCTGTCTGGTGGTCTAGGGGGTGGAGGTGGTCGAGATGCAGCATTTATCACACGCTTCTGTTTGTTTTTTGTGATCAGTGATGGACCTTTAGGAGGTAATTCTGGCGGCGGACTGTCTTCTCGTGTGTTCATATAAATGGGCTCGTTATTTACATCATAATTGGCACTAATGCTCCAGTCAGAATTAGAAATATTCCTGAGATTCTCACGACTTCCAGGCAGTGATACAGAGATTCTCTTATTCTCTTTATTAGCACCAGAACATTCTTTGATCAGTTTCTCACCCTTTGACTGTGTACGTCTATGGATAGCTGTAATCATGTGACTATTGCCATCAGGTGCTGAGGTTGATGCAGCAGGAATATGTACATGATTTGTGTCTATATCACCCATGTCATATTTCTCCAAATTTACATACGGTAGTGGTGCACTCATTTTAGATCGATTCGGTATCTTTTTGAGTTTATTGAGAAGGTTTGGTGAGAGAAGAACACTAGAGGAGTAGCCTCCCTTATTGACTGGTCGACAGTATGTTCTGTCTGATGATATACTCAGGTTGTCAAGGGATCCTCGTGGGTGAGGAAATTGGTCCAGTTTTATTTTGTGTTGGTTTGTTTTGACGGGTAATGGTGGGGGAATCTCTGCATCAATTTTCTTATCTTGTTTCTGACATATCTGCAAATAAGGAACATAGTCTTATTTTATCAATTTGAAAAAGTTTTGAATGAACTGAGTCTAATGTCATTTTCAACAATATTTCAGTTTCATTGTCACACCTTACCATGGGTTGCTGGTATTTCTCACACCAGTGCTACCGAATCCCCCCTTTCTGAACCTCCATCTGCTCTTTCTACTTCGGTTTATAATTATCCAGAAATTTGAAGACAAATGACAGAAAGGGTACTTGCATGACCAGGGATCAAACCCAGGAGGCATGCTTAAGAATCTCAAATATTACTAATTGTGCTATGGCTATGCCCTATGAATTTAAAGAATGATTTGAGTTTGTTTGACTTGAAAGTTCCCGGTAAAGAAGGCTTCATGCCCCCAAAATAACATTTGTTTAACAAGATGTGTTTGTGAAACACGAATGCCCCCGTAACGGCATTTTTTTTTCAAAGTTTGACCTTGACAGATGATCTTGTCACATGACCTTGACTTTGGTACCAGCGGATGTAGATCATTGAGATCTATCATCATGCCAAATATTAGCTTTGTATCTTGAATAGGCTTGAAGTTATTGGCAAGGTTAAGTTTTCGGGTTAAGTTTTCGGACAGACGGACAGACAGACAGACAGAAAGACGGATGGACAGATGGACATGAGTAAAACAATATGCCCCCAATCTCTTGATACGGGGGCATAAAAATTTGAACAGAGTTATTACAGGTTACAACAAAATGCTTAGAATTGGGTGAAAGCAAGTATTTTGCCAATTTTTATTTTTGATTAGAAGTACATTTCTGAACTTTACCTGTAACATTTCATCTAATAAGGACATTTCCCTCTGCAGATCTTGTTCTGTTTTTGTTAGGCTTTCTAATACATCCTCTTTCTGACCAGGATTCATTATTCTATCAATTTCCTCAGCAATTTGATTGGGTACAGACTGACTGTATTCCTTGTATTTATCAGCAAAGGGCTGGTTCCCATACCCACAAAGTGCAGGTGCACTGGATGAAATCTGCAACTGTACTGCATTCTGACTGGTTAGTAAACTTTGGAGGGAGATTTGACTTCCATGTGATGAACATGAATCTGATTGGCTGATAGCTGATGATGTCACAGGCACCTGATATGACATCACATTATTGTTAAACTCACCGGTCCAGTTTAAATAATTCTCATTCCCATGCAATGATTGTCCATTAAAATTTCTTAATGAATCTAAATTCACATCAAATGTTCTGATGGTATTTGAGGGGCAATTTTCATTTCTTTCTTGCACAGATTCAACTTTGCGAACACGTCTAGGTGGTATATCGTAAATTGCCATCAACCTTTCTTTCTCCACATTTTCAATACTCATAAGTTTTTGTTTCTCTGTATAAGATTTGGCACGTCTGTAATCAGTAAAGCTTATTGAATGTCTCTTTGGTCGTTGCCACGCATCCCCATCCTGGTATATAGGCTCAGAACATAGAGAGGTATTCTGTTGAAATTTGTTGAACATATTGTCACTGATAACGTTCTTCATTGGTTCTATATGTTCACTTCCTACGAATAGAAATTCAAAAAAAATAGTTTTAGTACTGAATAGAGCTGGGACAAGCAGAAACTTTGTACTCGGGTACCAAAGATCTTGTTACCAGCGGGTATGATGATTACTGTCTAAATATATGACCCATCACATGAAAAAGGACCATCTGGGTATTGTGTAAAATGTCAACCCCAATCAAACTGCATGAATTGCACATACTGACTAGGGTCCAAACTTTCCTCACTTTGCTTATTTTCTGAATCTAGAATGATCATTCTACCTTCCAGTGAAAAAGTTTTTGAATTGCAATCTCTGGTTAATCTATGCTGGACCCCATCTCTTTTTCAAATATTTATTTTACAGAGTTGCCTGATGGTTCCTTTTCGCATGACGGGTCACATTTATTTTATAAACCAAATACAAAGGCTGATCCCAAATTTCGGTAAAAGTTGATCAAATATATACAAATTTATATATGATTTTGAGGGACTTGACTAAGGAGTTGTGAGTCTGTGTCTCACAAACAATTTCAATTTCAAAACTATCTTATGGTATTCTGTAAGACCATCTAGAAATCAACTTCAGAAAAGAATTGAAGACTATCTTAAACAGTCTTCAACTCTTTTCTGAAGCTGATCCCTAAAGATACACAGTGCTTACACAATTGTTGGGAAAAGGGTAATGATTCAGGACCTGGGAAGGAACTTTACCCTATCCCAATACCTGTGTTCTCGAGTACTCATCCCAGCTCTAGCACTGAACCATCAACCATTGTCAACCATTGTCATGCTGAACCCAGAATAACCTTGTATTGGTTAGAGGTATAGACAAAGATCATCCTGCACATATGGGCAGTCTGATATCACTCATAACCACCTTAATTCATTTTTCTGACCAGAAGAGTTTCAAAATACATTCAGACTCACAATAAGTATATCAAGTGCTTTCAGCCCTGTGTTTTTAATGTAATTTTGCCGATATTTTTATTCAGCATAGCAAGAGTGAACTCATTTGAAGGGATAATGAAGCTACATTTTTTCTTACTTTTTCCATAATTATACCAATTTTCAACTTTTATTAAGACTATTAAAAGAGCTTGATTTATTTCAAAGAATTAGATTTTGATAAAATCCAGCTTTTCCTCACCATTTTTTGGTACTCTTCTTCTTACAATTTCATAAGCCCTGGCAAAAACTTAAAAGTGCTATCAGCAGCGTTTTTTTTTTTTTTTTTTCTTTTTAAAACTAAAATTTCTAAAATTTATATATCAAAATAGGTTAAGGGAGATAATCATATTTTCATTTTAAGCCTCCAGTGTGCATGAGTTGTCTATCTTATCTTACATGCATGAACTCACTGAGGTGATTGAGCCAATACTATGTTTAGAGCCTTTGTACAAATAGGAATATATGATACTTTTGTGCCAACCCTTCATTATCAAACTAGATAGATGTAGAGCTGCTGGGAGCTTGATAGTAGATAAAAGAACTTATAGAGGTATAATTAATGTGACCCTTCATGAAAATATACACCAAGAAAAAAGTATTGCAACATTCAATGAAGTAGATCTCAAAAAAGGCGTACCTCGATAACTTTGCGCACTTAAGACAAAGAAAATTTTTCCAGTGAACCTTATAATCTTTAATGAAACAAATAGAAGAAGTTTTACTTCCTATTCAGTCATTGCTTGAAATTAATGGCTGTTGAAAAAAGAACATTTTTTCAAACAATACACCTCCCCCATTAAACTATGGCTGCATTGAATGTACTAAGTGAGATTTAAAACTAACAATTGCCTCTAATCTAAGAGTAGCCATCAAACTTACTGCATAGTCAATATCTAGTATATCAATCAGCTACGGTTCTAACAGTACTGTACATGTATTTATATTTCTTCCCATACCAAAGATCAAACCTTGCATATCAATGCTGCCATTATTCTTGCAGAGCCTGTCACAAAAGTGCTGTTATTTGAACAAGTGCTAGCTCAAATATTCGGCAACCAAATTTATGTCCCACACATGCTCTACAAAATTCACATCTCCTTTTATTGAAATAACATTTGTACCTATATAATTTAGATGTTGCAATACAATTATCCTTGTGTATAGTTACCATTTGGGCATTCTGTGACACAAACATTTCAAAATGAGATTTGATCTAGCACATGTCAACCTGACTTTGCATATCATCAATTAAGATTTTGTTAGATAGATTGAACATTCTGCATTCAAAAGTCAATGATATTTAACCCTTTCCTGTTTTACAAAATTTTGGACCTGTCCAAATTCAAAGGATTTGCAGACGGAAATAAAAAGTGGATTTAATTTGAAAAATAACCATTCAGTAGGGTAGAAAATAGTGTGGAAAAAGAAGAAATTGCTTGTCAGAAGCAATTTCTTTTTTTTCCACACTGTTTTCTCAATCATAAAATCATAGGCACGTAAAAAGCAGGGATTAAACAGCAAAGGGTAAAGGACCTCATCAAATAATGCAAATCAAGGGAACAGCCATTCTACTATGAGTGCCTATACATATATCGATGGCTCATGACAAAACAATTGTAACTGCCTATATTTTATAGGCAGTTACAACTGTTTTGCATTCAGACATCGATATAGGCACTTACAATAGTTTTGCCCCGACCCCTAAAAAAACTTCTGTGTTTCACTTACTTCTCTTGGATGTCTGTCTCTTGATGATAGGCGGAGCCTTTCCTGCATTAGCCCTGCCCATAATCTCGCAGATCTCTTCTGATTGGTCAGTTTGAAGAACATGGAAACCTTGGCCTGAAAGCAATCGAAAGTTTGGTAAGGAATGAAAGACTTTTAAGAATCAGTAATTTAAAATCAAGACTCTTTCATCATATAAATTTGCTCACATATGGTCAATAATACTGTCGATTACAGATATGCGAAATCAATCATTCAATGAGATATTTCCAATCTACGAACTGTTATGCAAGTAATGGTCTTAAGTTTAGATTAAATGGATTATGTTAAAGCTTGCAAATTGTTCTCAATCTACCCTGGTAAATTCAATTGTGACCTTGACTTTTGACCTACCAAATCCAAAAATATATGGGTACAGAAATAAGGTTAAAGGTCAACTTTTGTTACATTTGAATATTAGTAATAAGCAATATTTTTTCCACAATTTTTGTCTATAATGAGAATGCGGACTCCTCACTTTGAATTCTGACATCTAGATTTTATTAGTTAGGAGTCTAATGGTTTCCTTATTCACAGAAGTTAGTGTCAATCTTGACTACTTACATGATTATCAATCTATTTGTGACATATGTCGTTAAGAATGCTTGACTACAGCAATGATTCATTATTCAACCACCCTTACCAACAAAGCCACAGATGCAACCAAAGTCAAATGGCTAAAAAGTTATCTTATTTTCTTAGAAATCCAGTTTTATGCTGCTTTCATCAACCTATCAGCTATATTGCAATGGTTGGAGCACCAACAATTGATTCCTGGTTTATCCTACACCAATACTACAATTACATCCTTTCCTTGCCTCCAGCTGCAATCCTATATATATACAATTATCAACCCATTGGTGGGAGACAAACAGTCAGAAAGGATGAGTGCAACAACCAGGGATCAAACCTAGGACCTCTTGATTGACAGCCTGGTATGCTACCAACTGCGATATGAGGGCGCCAACAAGTTAAATCAAGGAAAACAAAGTATTCTACTGCTTGACGGACTTAAACCAGATAACTTAATGTGGGGATAAAAGAGGATGTAGAAATTATCCCTTTGCTGTTTAATCCCTGCTTTTTACGTGCCTGTGATTTTATAATTGAGAAAACATTGTGAAAAAAGAAGAAATTGCTTCTGACAAGCAATTTCTTCTTTTTCCACACTATTTTCTACCCTACTGTATGGTTATTTTTCAAATTAAATCCACTTTAAATTTTCGTCTGCAAAACCTTTGAATTTGGACAGGTCCAAAATTTTGTAAAACAGGAAAGTGTTAACTTGTCATGACAGCAGTAAAGTACTTGTAATCTAAAGGTTTGAGGTTTGTAGCATAGCTTGCCCAGAGAATGATTATTAACTCCCATTCTAATTATAGAAACACTAGCATGATGCTAATGACTCAACTTATCAATAGGTTCATTATGTGAACAGGTGTAACCACTTAACAATTATCCAAATTGCTGCTTTTAACTGCTCAATTACAGACTTTTGTAAACATTAAAATTACAAAATTCAAATTTATGAATTTCAATTAAGAGAACAGTATGGATAATCAAAGCATCATAGGGCTATAGTATCATTGCCGATTATCATATGAGTATTTAGAGAAGAAAGTTTAAGAAATGTACTAACCGAGACAATTAATTAGAACTTCAACTCTCTTCTCTTCTTTCCATATAATTTAAAAGTTTCATTTGAGTTGAACAAGTCATAGCTTTGTACTTTAAGGGTCTGTGCAAAACTATTGTAAGTGCCTATAATTTTTATAGGCACTTACAATAGTTTTGCACTTACCCATCCACATAAAATAGTTCAATGCTTAATCAGTAGCCATCTTTATGTACATGTACATGACAAGGCTTGCCTGGTACCCACCTTTTCCACATCTTGATCCACCTTCAAAACAAAACTTGCCGTCCAGTGTCCCAAATCTACGAAGGTCCGTGACCTGCCAGAAACACAGTATTTTTGGAGGTATTTGGCTGGTGAGACAGAAACGGTTACCATGGATATGCATCCGGACAAGATCTAGAGGTATTTTACTGTGACTTGGTACTCGGACTGTTCTTACTGGGAATTGATGTTCTGAAATACAAATCAAATAAATTAAGGTAGTGGACCCCTTAAAGTTCCGCAGCACTTTGAAACTCATGATCTTTCACAATGTTGACCGAGGGTTCCTTATGAAATCATATAGAAACCTCAGTTAATACTGTTAAAGTGCATTACTTCTGAAACGTTGCAGAACTTTTACCGGACTACTACCTTAATTTGACATGCAATTGCAGTCACGATTCAAGAATTCATATAATGATTTTTTGAAAAAGAGATTGATTATAGCACAGGAAAACCAGAGGTCGCATTTCAATTTTTTTTTCATAGGAAGGTAGATTGATTATTCTAGATTCAGAAAATTAGTAAAATGCGAAAAGTTTCAACCCTAGTCAGTCTGCGCAGTTCCCGCAGTCTTACTGGTGTCAACACTTTATGCACTTCCCAGATGGTCCCTTTTTGCATGACTGGTCACATTTTTTATCATCAAAATCATTATTTTTCTCTCCGAAACCACCAGGATTTAATCATTAATTAATTTTTTATTTCAATTATTAATTTAAGCATTTAACCCTTGTCATGCTGAACCCGGAATATTCCTGCTTTGGCAGGAGCTATAAACAAACATCAGCCTGCACATATGTGCAGCCTGATATTAGTCTACACCACCTGTTTCTGACTAACTGCCCAGAATTGTCAATAGATTTAGTTTTTCAAATAAAAATTGCCCTACAGTTGGTACTTTCAGTGCTTTTTGCCCTTTGATTTTAATGAATTTTTTTGCCAAAAATAATTCAGCATGACAAGGGTTAATCATCTCTCCTGTTCCCAAAATGCTTTTCATACTCTTAAACTACAGATTTAAAGCTAGTAACTTGGAGTTCTATAATAAAGACCTCTAGACTCCCAACTATAATCCAGGATCACTAAACTCAGACCAAAATGAACACATAATTTGGGGTTTCTGGAATCCATTAATCCCTTGTTTAATGAATCAAGACCATGAGCTCTTGGAGAACACTTATCAGCTCTTTGATAAACAAAATCTGAGCTCCAACATCAGTTATCTTATCAGGCAAATATAATTACCATTCTCCTTTAAAACTACACACAAATAAAGCTAATATTTAACTCTTCACCAAAACATTGGTGCTTTAGGCCGAGTTCAAAATCCAAATACCATTAAATGCCATAAAGGACTATCTGAGAAACAATGAAGTATAGATCCTGGTATGTCTGTACAGACTGACAATGGAGGAACTTACTGATTTTTACAATTTTCTCCAATTAAAATTTCATCTTACAATCCAAATGATAATTTTCAGAAAATCAACTTCGGATAATTCTTTGTTTAAATGGGGTTTTATGCCTCTTTCAACAATTTCCGGTTATATCCCGGCGGCTTGAGCACCTAACAATGGATTTGTGGTATTTCTCACACAAACACTACCATTACATGCTTTCCTAGCCTCCAGCTGCTACTGCACATAGGTCTGCAACTATCAACCCATTGCTGAGAGAAAAATAGTCAGAAAGGATGAAAGCCACCATTGGGGATCTACCTAGAACCTCTAAATTGACAGTCTCACGTGCTACTAACTCAGTGCTAAGATGGCGACAACTTTGGATGACCTTTGCTATTTCCAAGAGTTCCCAGATTGAACAAGATCATAATTATATGCTTCTCATTTAGTAGTTAAACAGCCCAAGGGGGTTAATCATGAATTGATAAATGTCATAAATACAGCCATGCAATATGGATAATGAGCTTTTAGTAAGTGCCCCAAGTTTGAAACATGCATTTAACCCTTGTCATGCTGAACCCTGAATATTTCTGCCTTGACTGGAGCTATGGACAAACATCAGCCTGCACATATGTGCAGTCTGATCTTTGTCTTTACCACCCGGGTTTCCTTTTTTGATACCAGAAAAGCTTAAAATTCTAATTTTCAAGATGAATACTAAATTACATTTAGTGCATTCAGTGCTTTGAGCACTTTGATTTTGTTGTGATTTTCCAAATATTTTTATTCAGCATGACAAGACTTAAAGATACATTATACACTGGGTATTAAGCAGAGTAGGAGTGACTTCACTGGAATTTACTTCCGGAGGTCATTGTATGGTAAAAGTAGATCTTAAAGAAAAAATAGTTCGGCTTTAAAATGGCATTTTGAGTGGAGAATAGTGATCCACGTGCATATTTATTTGCTAGTTTTGAATCTCTTCTTTAATATAACGCTTGGTTCGATCTTTTTTGTGCACGATTTCCTTTCTGGGAGGACGGATAAGGGATGGGGGCGTACCCCGAACTAACTGTCCTCTTCATGGGTGGGAAAAAGACGGTGCCTTTACTCTCGCTTGAATAGCCCAAAAGTTAACCTGATTTGACCAAGTTTCTTTAGACTCAAAAAATAGATCTATGAATGTAGATGAAGCGCTAATGACTTAATATATAAGAGAAGTGTTGTGGAATGCGTTGCAGCACCTGAAAGTTGAGCAATTTTATATAGAACAAAGAAGGCCAAAAATCGGGTGGGGTCTGACCAGTACCATTTTCTGAGATGCTTTCTTTAAATTTAGTTATACTATAGGTGTGGCAGCTTGGTTCAAGCTACATTTACAATAAATTGATGCTCATTAAAGAAATAAAGCTTAATTCAGTGCCAAGGGTTTGTTTTCTGAAATTTGTTTTTTCCAGAGATGCCCAGATTGAAGTCACCCCTAGTAACTGGGTTACTTCTTTGTTGCATTTTTGATGATAAGATAAGACACAGCATTTCCTTTAGAAAAGATAACTTCCTACAAGTTCTTCAAGTTTGTTTCTTGTCATAACCCATTGCAAAACAGTCCTGCTTTTAACAGCAATCAAGAAATCAGTATATTTTCAAAATTGTTTCCTTCAAAACTCTGAGAGTTTGTTTGAATGGGGTAACATGCCGCTTTCAGCAATCTTTCAGTTATATTGCGGAGACTGAAGCACCTAATAATGAATTTCTGGTATTTCTCACACCAGTACTACTATCACATCCTTTCCTAGCCTCCAGCTGTTATCCAACATAGGTCTTTGATTATCAACTCGTTGGTGGAAGACAAATAGTTAAAAAGGCTGAGTGCCACTGTCTATAACTGAATTGGGGACCTTTACAATGATAGTCTGATACGATACCACTGAGCTATGATAGCTGCACAAAACTCTGAGAGCGATAGATAAATATAAACTTCTATCCACTTCAAATATGCTTTTGTAACTTCTTTCTTAATAATGCCACTGGAAAAGGAGTCTTAATTACATTCACAATTCCCTTGTTACCACTATAGAGAACAATTTTGTCTAGATTGTTCTCAAACTTGATGAAAGTGCTTATGTGGTCACAAGCAAGATCCTTATTGAATATAACATCATTTACTCAATTTAAATTATGTCAAAGGAAACGGGGCCTAAATGTTAACTGTCTTTGCCTAAACTGGTATCTGCTTTTACTTATTATACACAAAGTGTGTAAAAAATGTTTAATCTTTCTGGGTGTTTAAATTAGTTGATTTTAAAACCTGTATTTAGCAATTTACCTTCTCCCAAACTGCGTCTGATCTTGATTTCAAACTGAATCAGAGTTTCCCTGGAATCAAATGCCAGAAGAGTGATCTGTTTCTGGCAGATGATGGCCAGCACACTGGTCTCTTTGTCGTAACATATGCCAGACTCCAGCCCATAGAATCCATCCAATGGAAAACTGGTCTTTGGATTACCTCCCTTGACTGACTCTTTAACATCTTTGAATAAAAGGACAAGCAGCCGATCTGAAATGATACAAAAGAAATTCTTAATTGTTTATTTTAGATTTTGTTGTTTAATTTGAGTGCAGTCATATTGTGAAAGCTGGAGCAGCTAACCATAGATATCTGTTATTTCTCTAGCCATCCCTTCCATGACATCCTTTCCTAGCCCCTAGCTGCTCATCTAACATAAATTGCATAATGAGGGAGAGCACAATCGTTTGTTTCAGTGTAAGATTGATTTATATTTCATTGAATGAACAACAACAAAAGCTATATTTTCACAAGTAGCAGAAGCAAAAGTGAAAATGAGAAATCAATCAATCTTCCTTGAAAAATGAATGATTATTCTATTTCTTTAAAGCATAAATGAGACAAAAAGTGAAAATTTCTGCACAAATCTTCTTAAAGCATGCCATTTTGCATGTGATTGATACAGAACATTCATTGTGATGTCACTTTTTGGGCTCTACTTAGATTACGTCAGATAGGGTGAAATGAACAAATATGGGACATTATTTTTGATAAATTCACTGGTTAGGCAGTGAATTAACAAAATGATGATCTACCTTTATTCTTTGATAAACCAGCGAAATGCATTAAAGAAAGGTTTTTGTCAACACTTATATTGCTTAATTTTGTTTCAAACAAGTTGTTAATTTCACGGGACAACTCGACGAGTCTGGATCAATATTTCAGAAGAAAGCAGACAGTGTTGGCTTCGGTCAGACTGAACAGCTGACCAGGCTGATGTTAATCAACTCTTACTGCAAAGCTTTGAATTCAGAAGAAATATGCCTTTAACAGCATGACAAGGGTTCAGTGAAAATGCTTAGATTTTTATTGTACCATGTAAAAGAGATAAAGAAAACTTGACATTTTGATAACATGTTTGCCTCTAACAAAAAACACCTAAATGTCATTTCTACATACTGCATTCTAAATCAATAAGATTTAAATGAAATGAAAAATGAGCATGTAATGAGCTTAAACATTTGAAATAATTTTCAATATATGGCAAGTTAAGTAATACTTGGATCTGCCTTTGCAGAAGATAGAGTACTATGCGCATTTCACTTTTTCGATACCTTAGTTTCTTCGAGGCACAGATATATTGAATATTGAATACTAAGGTAGTGGACCCGTTATAGTTCCGCAACATTTCAGATGTAATGAACTTTTACAGTGTTAACCGAGGTTTCCTAATGATCTTCATTAGGAAACCTAGGTCAACATTGTGAAAAATCATGAGTTCCTGTAAATATGTCACAGACCTATTACGGGTCCACTACATTAAATGCTCTGTGTGGCTGTTTAGGATGCACAATTTTTATCAGCAACACAGTGTCCATGTGTATGTGAAAATGTTGAAAATTTCATGAAACAAATAATGAGATTGAAAATATCTTTCACTCAAAATCAAACCATGAAACTAATAATGAGATTAAATATCTTGCACTCAATCAAATCATGAAACTAATAATGAGATTAAATATCTTGCACTCAGATTCAAAACATGAAATGAATCTTGCACTAAAACTCATATCATGAAACAAAAAGTAAGATTGAAAATACCCGGTATCTTGCACTCAAACTTAAATCATGCCACAAAATAATGAGATTGAAAATATCTTAATTGCACTCAAACTCAATACAATGAAACAAAAAAATGAGTTTGAATTAAAATATCTTGCACTCACATTAAAAGGTCAATAATGAGATTGGAAATATCTTGCATTCAAACTCAAACAATGAAACAAATAATGAGATTGAAAATATCTTGCACTGGACTCAAACTAAAATCATGAAATGAACTATGAGATTGATTAACAATAATTAAAATTGTATACAAGATACATCATTGAAACTTCTAGTGACAAATCCCAGTTTTTGACCCCCTAGAAATTTCTCTCTGAGAGGTCATTTGACCCCATTGGGAAAAGATTCTAAGGGTCAAAATAAGGCACTCTAAAATTGTTTGGAGTCAAAACTCTGGTTTAACCCTTTCTTGTTTTACAAAATTTTGGACCTGTCCAAATTCAAAGGTTTTGCAGACGAAAATTTAAAGTGGATTCAATTTGAAAAATAACCATGCAGTAGGGTAAAAAATAGTGTGGGAAAAGAAGAAATTGCTTGTCAGAAGCAATTTCTTCTTTTTTCACAATGTTTTCTCAATCATAAAATCACAGGCACGTAAAAAGCACTGGGATTAAACAGCAAGGGTTAAGGTTCAAAGACAAGCCCTTACCGTTTCTTTTTGATGATAGTGCAAACCTATTTTAAGTGCCTACTAGTATCAAATATATAGGCACTTACACTAGTTTTTCACTGGCCCCTCAATCAATAATAACCATAGCGCAGTTGGTTAGGCATAAGACTTCCAATCTGGAAGTCGTGGGTTCGATCCCCGGTGGCGGCAAATATCCTTTCCGACATTTGTCTCTCACCAATGGGTAGATAATCGTAAACCTATGTGAGATAGCAGTCGGAGGCTAGGAAAGGATGTAATGGTAGTACAGGTGAAAGAAATACCAGGAATCCATTGTTAGGTGCTCCGACCGTCGCAATATAACTGCGATATTGTTGAAAGCGACGTAAAACCCATTCAAACAAACAAAACAAATCAATCAATAATAATAATAATGAAGCCTTTATTTGAAGAGGCAACACAGTTGGATTAACCCAGTCTTCCCTGTGAGCCTCTATAGGTATTTATAAGTCAAAACATAATTACAAAACAACATTACAACATAAGTACAAGTCTAAATGATTAAAAGAAAAGAAAATATATAAACAAGAGGACCAAGATGGTCCTAGATCGCTCACCTGAGTCTCTTTGACCCCTGGGACATCACATTAATTAGATAGGCAGATGTCAAAAAGAAGACAATTGCCTCAGATCAATACCATGGAACGTTTTTAGCTAAGAGCAAGACAGATATGCCTTTTTGCTCTTTGATTCTATGTAAAAAGGGATGCACCCAGGTGGACCCCCAAATGTGACCCCAGGGTCTTGATATGAACAAACTTGGAAGAGGTCCATAAAATGATGCTACATACTAAATATGAAAGCTGTTTGCCTTCTGGTTTCAGAGAAGAAGACTTTTGAAGGTTTTCCTATTTTCACCCATCATGCTCAGATGAGCTGAAAGTGATGCGCCCAGGTGGAGCCCAAATATAACCCCAGGGTGGAATATACTTGGTAGGGGCCCACTAGATGATGCTACATACCAACTAGAAAGCCATGAATGGCTTGAGTCGCTCCACAGGCTTGAAATTCTTGTAAAAGCAAATAAATGTTTTGTCTAGATTTTTAGATATTTGGGGTTCTACTGATGCTGAAAATGATTCCATCAGTTACATTCTGAGAAAATGATTTTCATAGTTTCCACTATTTAACATATTGAGCAGTGACCTCCGCCCATAAAATGCATATTTTTCATCCAATCAAAATAATTTTTGATACACTGATAAAGGGTCACTCAAGGATCATTCCAGTGAAATTTCGTTGATATCCAAAAATAAGATTATGAGAAAATGATTTGCAAATTTTCCACTATATAATATATAGAGAAATGACCTCCGCCCATAAAATGCATATTTTTCATCCGATCACAATGATTTTTTGTACACTGATAAAGGGTCACTCAAGGATCATTCCAGTGAAATTTGATTGATATCCATCAGTAACCTTCTGAGGAAATGATTTTCAAAGTTTCCACTATATAACATATAGAGAAATGACCTCCGCCCATAAAATGCATATTTTCCATCCGATCACAATGATTTTTTGTACACTGATAAAGGGTCACCCAAGGATCATTCCAGTGAAATTTGAATGATATCCATCAGTAACATTCTGAGAAAATGATTTTCAAAGTTTCCACTATATAACATATAGAGAATTGACCTCCGCCCATTAAATGCAAATTTTCCATCCGATCACAATGATTTTTTGTACACTGATAAAGGGTCACTCAAGGATTATTCCAGTGAAATTTGGTTGATATCCATCTGTTACATTCTGAGAAAATGATTTCCAAAGTTTCCACTTTATAACATATAGAGAATTGACCTCCGCCCATTAAATGCATATTTTCCATCCGATCACAATGATTTTTTGTAGACTGATAAAGGGTCACCCAAGGATCATTCATGTAAAATTTAATTGGTATCCATTGATTAGAATCTGAGAAAACTCACTTTTTACCATATTTGGAAATTAGCCACGCCCATGAAATCCATGTTTTTCATTGGATCAAAATTTCTTGAACAACTTTGAAAGAGGGTCACCCAAGGATCATTCTTGTGGAGTTTGGTTGAAATCCATCCAGTAGTTTCTGAGGAGAAGATTTTTAAAGAAAAGTTTACGACTGGACGCACGCACGCACGCACGGACGGACGGACAGACAGACGGACGGACGCACGACGGACACAACGCCATGACAATAGCCCCAGTGGCTTTCAGCCAGTGGAGCTAAAAATGAAAGCAGTGTGCCCTCTGAGATGATTTTTAAAGAAGATTTTTAAAGATTTTTGCTCTGTAATTTTATGTAAAAAGGTTTGCGCCCGGGTGGAGCCCAAATATGATTCTAGGTTCTTGATATTAACAAACTTGGTAGAGGTCCACTAGATGATGCTACATACCAATTATGAAAGCTGTCTGCCTTCTGGTTTCATAGAAGAAGATTTTTGAAGATTTTCATTTTTTTACCCTCCGTGCTCATAAGAGATAAAGGGATACACCTGTGCAAAGCCCAAATATGACCCAAAGGTCTTGATATGAACAAACTTGGTAGAGGCCCACTAGGTGATGCTACACACCAAATATTAAAGCTTTCTGCCATCTGGTTACAGAGAAGATTTTTAAAGATTTTTTTTCTTTGATTCTATGTTAAAAGGGTTGGGCCCAGGCAAAGCCCATGCATGACCCCAGGGTCTTGATATGAACAAACTTTGTAGAGGTCCACTAGATGATGCTACATACCAAATTTGAAAGTTGTCTGCCTTCTGGTTTCATAGAAGAAGATTTTTGAAGATTTTCATTTTTTTACCCTTCGTTCTCATAAGAGATAAAGGGATGCACCCGTGCAAAGCCCAAATATTACCCAAGGGTCTTATTATGAACAAACTTGGTAGGGGCTCACTAGGTGATGCTACACAACAAATATTTTAGCTGTCTGCCATCTGGTTACAGAGAAGAAGATTTTTAAAGATTTTCGCTCTTTGATTCTATGTCAAAAGGGTTGGGCCCGGGCAAAGCCCAAATATGACCCCAGGGTCTTGATATGAACAAACTTGGTAGAGGTCCACTAGATGATGCTACATACCAAATATGAAAGCTGTCTACCTTCTTGTTTCAGAGAAGAAGATTTTTAAAGATTTTCATATTTTCACCCTTTTTGTTAAGGGTAAAGGTAAAGTTCAGGGTGGATTTCATTTATTTGAACAACTTTGGTAGAGCTTGACCCAAGGAACATCCCTGCCAAGTTTCAGCAAGATTGGCCCACTGGTTTAGGAGGAGAAGATGTTTAAAGAAATTGTGGACGACGCATGACGGACGACGCACGACGGATGATGCATGACGCACGACGGACGACGGACATTCTACGATCCCATGAAAATTGCAAGTAATTTCTTCTTTTCGCAACTGTGTCCTGTTTCTCATTTAGTTGAAAATCCTCTATTCAAATAAATGTATGCTCTGTCATCAGAGAGTATTTTGAAGAAAATATAGTAGAAAGAGAAGAACTTTTTAAATTTTTCAATGTATCTTCTGTACCATTTTTCACCCATTAAGGGGTTAAACCCAATCATTGTTTAGTCATGTGTTAAAAATTCTGGGAAAAACAATCTGGACTCCAGCTGGATTCCATTCCAATGGAGTAACACAAACTGGGGATAATTTGGAGATATTTGTTTGAAGTGAAAACCTAACCCTAAATGATTGGTAATTTCTATCCAATAAAGTTGGCTGATCTGAGACAGAATGCAACAAAATAGTCTTTGAGGAGCTGATATCAAACCTTTTGCAGACAATATGTGTAATAATAATATCCAGATGACTAGCTTATAGATGGTTGCCTGAGAGTGAGCTCTGCCTGGTTTGTAACTAAATCTGTCACAAAACAGACTTCTTATCCACCACCAGACTTTGTCCCAGTTTGTAAACAGTTTTTTCACAAAGTTCAATTGTGACCTTGACCTTTGACCTTTATGACCCCAAAGTAATAAGGCACTTCCTTGGGTCATGGGAAAGAGCTGAATAACACTTCATGATTAGAGGTCACTTCGTTCTTGAGTAAAAGTCCGGAATGAAAAGTCTACAGAGGAACGGATGCGCAGAAGGATGGATGGACAGACAGACAGGAACAATTAGTTAAAACAATTGGTTAAAACAATATACCCTTTGTAGGTCTAAAATTAAAGGGGATCTAAATTTGACCCCCACCTCTTGCAATATTTCTTGACAGAGCAAAGCCTTTGCCAAAATGACATTAATTGCACAGACAGACAGATGAACATTATCAAAACACTATCCTGGGGGAAATTTGGCATAACATGAAATTCTGTCCAAATCATTGTCTAAATCTTCGCTGAGATGCTCTAGTTTTTTCGGGAAAAAAATTAAGTAGAAAGCAGGTAGTATAGGCTAAGATCAGACTGCATTACTGTGCAGGCTGATCTTAGTCTATATAATTGTCCCCAAAAGCTTAGAGTACAGGAGTAATAAGTTATAAACAGCCAGAGAGGGGTTAAATTCAACCGTTCATGAGCAGATAAGCCCTTAATTCAAACTCTGATGCAAAAATAATCTCAGGTGCAAGAAGGTATACAAAATGCATCTTTTCAAAAATAATAAATATTTTGAAAACTAAGTTGATGTGAAAAACAGTAACAGATGCATCATTAATGACTGGCATTTCAAACCCATCAATCAACATTGGGCAGGAAATTGGAGGCAGGGAACCTTTACCAAACTGCAGGGGGGGAATACAGATTGGCGTGTAAATTGATGCACCGATGACGGATGAAATCTGTTGAAATGACTTAATTCTCTTATCTTTTTGCACTTGATGCGCATGTCATAATTTTAATCAATGATAACTACAGTGATGTGTTCACTAAAGCCGTTTATATATTAGTCCACATATTTTTAGACTGGTTGATTGATTGATTGAATGGAGTTTAATGCCGCTTTCAACATTTTTTCAGATATATTGCCGGGGCTGGAGTGCCTAACAATGGATTCCTGGTATTTCTACCACCAGTACAACCACCACATTCTTTCCTAGCCTCCAGCTGCTATCTCACATAGGGCTACAATATTCAACCCTTTGGTGAGAGACAAATAGTTGGAAAGAATGAGTGCCGCCATCGGGGATCGAATCCGGGACCTCTCGATTGACAGTCCGATGCGCTACCAACTGGGCTTCGACGGCGGCTACTCACATTTCAGATAGAAGGAAACAACTAATTTAAAGTGCAAATCAATAAAAAAGAGCATTGCTTACCAGTGACTACATTCTGCTTTTTTGGTGTTTGAGACTGGATTAAAAACCTTAGTCAAAAATGGATCTTAATCTTCATATTTTCATAAATATTCAATCTTCCTTCTATTCAACTAGCATTTTTTTTTCCAAAGTACCTCTTCAAAATGCTTTGTGTAACAAAGAACAACTTATTAGGGCATGTTTTTGATACAATAATCATGCTTGATTATGTCACATCAAACAAAGGATCTTATCTCTGTCTAACAAGGAATCTCCGCCTCAAAACTGAGATGAAGTTCTCAATGGATTTATGAATGAGATGATAACAAGATGTGAGTCACAACTTGATTCATTTGCCACATAGAAACAAACAATTAGGGATTAACTAAGAGTAGAAAAACCTATGCTGGATGTGATATGTTGAGGGTTAAGTGCAAGACTGTACTAAGTGTATATACAATATATATACACTTTGTACAGTCCTACACTAAACCCTCGAATCTATGGCAATACAATAATGATTCAAAACATCTACAGTCATTTATAAAAGTGCATTGAAAGAGAAAGAAAAATTTTTGTTATGAGAGATTTTTCTTCCCAAGTCCATACACCTTAATTCAGATCAAGGAGATTCAATCAAGGGATTGGTTAATGATGAATAACAGAAATGGCAGGATTTAACTCTTGTGCTTGATTCCTGTATATACACTGCAACTCCATTATTACCCTATATGTCATGATACCACTAACTTCATTAAAATGTGGGGTCCACTTGGCTCCTGAAATTTTAAAGCCCAAATGAATTATATTAGTGATTCTTACTGCTAACTTGATTATGCTAATTAGACTAGGTCTATGTAGTTGAAAAATTGTTGAAAGTGGCATAAAATCCAAATCAAACAAACTGTTGAAACATCAATTTTCTAAAGAAACACTTATTTATAAATGAATAGTATTTATATAAGCTCTTGTTGTGGCCGAAAAAAAAACCTTAGCATAACTGCATTAAAATCAAAGCACTAAAAGCTCATATGCAATTTTTTTGAGTAGGTATTCATTTTGAAAATTGTGGTTAAAAAAAGTGAAATTATGTGGTAAAGGCAAAGATCAGACTGCACAAATGTGCAAGCTGATCTTTGTCTATACCCCCTGCTAAAGTAAGAGTATTTTTCAGGGGTTCAACATGACAACACAAAGGACTCTGTGAATGCAGTCTACAGCAGCTTAAATTTCTGTGAGCTATAATTTTGTCTTGAGCATCTGGCAAATCAATTGGATTTAACACACATTCCACACTCATTTAATTACCCTGCAATTTTGGAGCATGTTAATCAAGAATGCTGTTACATGATTTATTTTTATGACATTCTGCAAGAACCTGATAATTGTCATCAAACCATGGAGTTTTTGTTACTCCTTGCACTACTTTCTACCTTTGCTATAATTTAACCTTTTTCTGTTTATTTGTTTTTTAGATATAGACTGGTCTAAAAAGTGAGTGCAATTTGAAACCAAACCATCTTATCACATAGAATGTGACCTAAAATATTTGGAAAAGAAGAAATCTCTGCCAAAATTTTTTTCTATGTAATATAGGATGATGATATATCAAATTGCATATACAGTCAAACCTGTCTTAGCGGCCACCTGTATTCAGCAAGCAACCTGTATTAAGCAAGCGGCCACTGAGTTCCCAATTGAACCAATTACACTGAAATTGACCTGTATTTAGCAAGCACCTGTCTTAAGCAAGCACTTTTTGAATGTCCCCTGGGTGCTTGCTTAAGACAGGTTTGATTGTAGTTTTCATTGTAGAATGCAACCCCCTACCATATTGAAAAGTCTATAATTTTGGAAAATAAGAAACCTAGTGGAATCTGGCAATTAAGAGTTGATCAAAGCCAGTCTTGAGTTAGAATAACTTACTCCCTAAGCTTGAGATAATCAGAGCATCTGGTAAATCAATTAGAGTTAACAAACATTCCATACCCATTCAATTATCCTGCAATTTTCAAGCATGTAAGCATGTATGTAAATCAAATACTTCAAAGTGTACTGCTTACATGAACAACAAGTGAAAGGATATTGCTGGATTCTGGATTCTTACTAGAGATCTAGGTCTAAGGAAATTACTCTATAGCAGAAAATAAATTTTGTTTGTGGGGGACCTAAACCCAAATGTTGCATCCACATCTATAAATCACATAGCATTTTTATTATCTTAAGTTTTAACTATAGCTATAAGAGATTATAAATCTTTTTCGTTACCCAGCTAAGAATTAACTCAAATTTAAAATATTCTGCAGTGTTAAAGCCAAAATTAAGCAATTTTTCCACCTCAAAATTTAAGTAATTGACTCAATTACATATAGAAAAAGTTTTATCTCAGGCCCAGGAATTATTTAGGAAAGGATTTATACTTGAAACATGACCTGAGCAGACATATATCTCAATCAAAAGTCTTATCATAGAGTCATAATTTTCTATCAAGTTCAAAATCTATCTGTTAGGAAAAGATACCCATTCCAGCACTAAAACTCATCAGCTATACATTGATAATAGGTGTAGGTAATAGCTTTCAGAATTAATATAACCCTTGTTCTACTGAATTGAATTCTGTTCAAAATAGACATATTTTGGGACATTTTAACAAATCTTGTTTACTCAAGTTTTTGCCACAATTCTTGAATGGAAAGCAGAAAGTGAAGGCTAATATCAGTATGCATTTCTGCAGTGCAGGCAGATTTTAGTCTATACTGTTTCCCGAAGCCTATCAGGGCCGAAGGTTATAACACTTTTCTCTTTCTCAGTTCTGAATTTACGCAAATTTCAAATTGAGTTTAAAGCTGTAGTTCTGTTATGATACGGTTATAAATGTATGAATGTAAAAGAAAACATTAATAAGTTGTTATTCATAACAACTGATTAATATTAGCTTTTATACTCAAACAGTTATTTGAATTTTAAGTTTGAGAATATTCTCAGTTGAGAATGAGAAAAGTTTTATAACCTCAAGCCCTAGAATATGCCTTGGGCTGCAGGTGGAGAGTTAAATGCCAGAGATAGAGGGGTAAGCAAAGAACAATTCTAAGTGCCTATAAATGTATAGGCACTTGCTACAGTTTTGCGCTGGTCCCTCAATTCTTTGATTCAAAAGATTTTATAGTCACTTCAAACTGTGCACAGGTGTTGAAAATTAATAAAATCTTTTCAGATTGTATGCCTAAATTAACTGTACAAAGATTTAGATATTAATGCAACTTCTGATACAAATATTATTTTTTTCTCAATGTCTTGAGTGTTTTGAATTAGTTTGAAAACATGGGGTACTTTTAATGAAGCTTATGACAAGTTTTCGTCATTTGTGATGAAGGCTGGAGCACCTAACTATGTCTCTTACCAGAACTACTGAGACATCCTTTCTGAACCTGAAACAGGCTGCTCTTCCAACATAAATGTTGTAAATTTTGCTATTAATGACAGTGATTTTACAATTTTGGACCACAATGATCTATTTAATCAGATCTGTCTCAACTAGAACTGTCGCAGAGCGGACTAATACCACCCACAAGCACTTTGTCAGAATGCAAGTGCTATTAGTGCAAGATGTATTTGTAACAAATATTGAGGTCATATGTGGCATTTACATAAAGTTTAATGATTCAAGGTTGCTTGGTTTTTTGAGTTATAGTCCAGAAATTTGACCTTTGACCTCTTTGATCACTTGTTTCTTGAGTTAGAGTCTGGAAACGAAAAGGTCTACGGACGGACAGTTGGACGGATGGAGGAATGGACAGACAGACATACATGGTGAAACCAATATACCTCGCTCTACTTCCTAAGGTGGGGGGTATAACAAGACTATTCAAATGGGTACCAGCAACACATTTGATGATCTTAACATTTAGATAAATACATAACTACATCATTCTGTAATTATTACAATATTCATAAAATCTGGAGAAAAGGGTATTGAGTCTCAGCAGTAGCCCAAAGATAAGCCCTTGTTGAGTACTTAACAGTTGATAAACTAAAATCTTTTTTTCTTTTTTATCTTATTTTTTCAAGTGGAGCAAATAAAAGAAACCATGGAAAAAATCTTCCATCTCATTAATGAATATAGGTTTTAACCCTTCATATATCAAGCAAGGATTATTTATGAACATTGAGTCTGAAAATATCTAAAATAAAGAACAAATAAGATAATCAGAAAAAAGACATTTTTCATACTCTATAGTCTTTATCACATTATTGTCAATAATGTGAGTTAAAATTTCAGTTTGTTAGTTTAATTGTTGAATATTTTTTGTTAAATATTTGCAAATCTGGGTGCAGGTATAAAGAGTAAATTGACCTGTTTCCTCTAGTAAATTATTTCCAGATTCAAATCAGAGCTGCCACAGTCCTATAATTCTTTAATCTTTTTTGAAGTTATATTCATCTATAAGGATATTTTGAAATATGTGACCCGTCACACAAAAAAACATTTTTCTTCAATCATTTCATTACCAGCAATTTTTTGAAAAATCCAGAATTGGTGTTATATGAAGAAATGGTTGAGGTTTATTTTGCATTAGAATTTTCAGTGTTGGTAAGCAGAGTTTTAATATAATCATTTCAAAATCTTTCTGAAATCAAAAGTGAAATCTGCTACACGGAGATTTGAACATGCATGTTTACTCATGGTACTCCCAAATTATAGCCAAATAGCACACCAATATAACTTTTCTATATGACTTTTAAGTCCAGGAAATTAGTAGATTTCCATAATTGTGATTTTTCGAACCCATAAATATGTTCGATTATTGCGAAATTTGGGCAAATGCCGTTCTTCCTAAAAAAACTGAAGTTATTCTATTTATACATACATAATATCATCATAAATTCACATAGAGCACCGCCTGCCCATATATGCAAACAAATGGTCAAGAGTTATGAATAATGCAAAATCTCAATAAAAATTGGACCTTATTCTTTCAAAAAAGTTTTCATAGTTTTCCCCTAGAATTTGATGGTCTGGATGGCTCTCATGATGATCAAGACACATATTAAGTTTCATTATGATATCTTAAATATCAGCAAAGATATGGTCAATGTTAAAGTTTTTAATATCAATGAGCACACCAACGCCAACAGACACGCTAAGGATGTCAAATTCAGGTGACAATTGCTCCAAAAAAGCATGCTTAAAAATGAAAGAACATTGAAAAAAAATGTTTCAAGTTGATTGAATAAATTTCTAAGGAAACAAAACCTATTTTTTCGATTTTGATCCTTCACAAAAGTTGAGTAGTATATATTGGACACCCATGATGATTAGTGGCTGAAAATGATTGCTAATCCTTTCCTTATTCATTAAACCAAATATGACTGTCAACTTGTTTGTTGATTTTTCTCATCCATCATGCTTAATAGATACAAAATGAATACCCTTTGCTTAACCTTTTCTGAACAATATTGAAAAGACAGTGATTGAAAATCATTGTTTGTCTCTCTTGTAAAATTTGAAATCAATTCAAAGGTGCACAAAGTGTATATAGAATTTCAAACAAGAATAAGGCCTCCTGGTGCAATGCTCGGCTGTAGGTGCTGGATAATGCAAAAAATCTAAGTTGTAAAAGGGGCTCTTACAAACAAGAGGGCCATAGTGGCCCTAAATTGCTCAACTGAGTGAACTGTCAAAAATCTGTTTAAAGAAGACTTAGAAAGGATGAGGAATTCTGATAAAATTTCAGGTTGATTGGGCAAAAAATGATGCCTCTACACTGCTCACAAGGTTTTTCTAAGTTTTAATCCCATGACCTAGTTTTTTACCCCACTTGACCCTATTTTAAACTTGACCTAAATTTCATCAAGATGATCATTCTAACCAATTTTCAAATTAATTGAGCAAAAAATATGGCTTACAGAGTGTCTACAAGGTTTTTCTATAATTTGACCTAGTGACCTTGTTTTTGACCCCACTGGACCCAATTTCAAACTTAACAAAGATTTCATTAAGAATATCATTCTGACCGGTTTTCAGATTGATTGAGCAAAAAATACCCGTTTGAGAGTGTCTACAAGGTTTTTCAAAAATTTGACCCCGTGACCTCATTTTTGACCCCACTTGACCCATTTTCAAACTTGTCTGAGATTTTATCAAGACAATCATTCTGACAAAATTTCAGGTTGATCAGGCAAAAAATATGGCTTTAAGCATGTCTACAAGGTTTTTCTAAGATTTGACCCCGTGACCTCTTCTTTGACCCTACTTGACCCAATTTCGAACTTGTCCGAGATTTCATCAAGACAATCATTCTGACCAAATTTCAGGTTGATTAGGCAAAAAATATGGCTTCTAGAGTATCTACGAGGTTTTTCTAAGATTTGACCCCATGACCTTATTTTTAACCCTACTTGACCCAATTTTGAACTTATCCAAGATTTTATCAAGACAATCATTCTGACAAAATTTCAGGTTGATTGAGCAAAAAATGTGGCTTCTAGAGTGTCTACAAGGGTTTTCTTAGATTTGACCCCATGACCTTATTTTAGACCCTACTTGACCCAAATTCGAACTTGTCCGAGATTTTATCAAGACAATCATTCTGACAAAATTTCAGGTTGATCGGACACAAAATATGGCTTCTAGAGTGTCTACAAGGTTTTTCTAAGATTTGACCCCATGACCTTATTTTTGACCCTACTTGACCCAATTTCAAACTTGTCCGAGATTTTATCAAGACAATCATTCTGACAAAATTTCATGTTGATTGAGCAAAAAATGTGGCCTCTAGAGTGTCTACAAGGTTTTTCTAAGATTTGACCCCACGACCTTATTTTTGACCCCAATTGACCCATTTTCAAACTTGTCCGAGAACAACAAGACAATCATTCTGACCATTTTTCATGTTGATCGGGCAAAAAATATGGCTTCTAGAGTGTCTACAAGGTAAATGTTGACGACACACGACGCAGGACTCACGACGGACATCACTCGACCACAAAAGCTCACCTTGAGCACTTCGTGCTCAGGTGAGCTAAAAAGCTCAAACAGTTATAGATATTCTAGATAATAAACTCCTGTGATGGTGGACACACATGCCAAGTTTCATGAAGATATCTTCAATAACAACAGGGCATGACCAAGGTTAGATTTTGTCATGCCAACACGAACGCCAACACATGATTGGGAATGACACAAAGGTGATCATAATACCTTAGGTTATGATTTTTTTCATTAAAAACCTAGTTTGAAATATGCAGGCCTTATCACTTACCATTCACAAGTTATGGCCAATGTTAAAGATTTATTTTTTTCACAAATTTGACCTTGGTAGACAGCCTTGTTTGTTTTTATGGGGTTTAACACCACTTTCAACTTTTTCTAACTTACAAATCATTAGGGTAGTGCATCCACCCATGTTTTCCTGTAGTTTGACACACTTGTGAGTACAACCACAACATTTCATCCGAGCCACTAGTTGCTCATCCCATTTTTAAAGGCAAACTTAATTTACCATATGGTGGGAGAAAAATGTCTCAAGAAGCAATGACGTATGTCAAATGTCAGATGTCAAGTTGGCCAAGTCAAGATTCAAACTCGCGACCCCAAGGATTGACAGCCTGATGTGTTGCCGCGGAGTTATCCCTGCTCAGCAACTACTACAAGATTTCATGATCAGACAAAGGCATGACCACCATTTCACTACAATTTCAAAGCTAGGCTCACTAGTGATGGGCAGATTAATCAATTATAATCGATAATCAGTTGTTTTGGTCTTTGATTGTGATAATCGACTAAGAAATTTCATAATTGATACAGTTCCTGACACATAAATGAAAGCCATTAATATCCCCATTACATGTTGTTTTCTAAACAGACAACAGCTTGACAGCTCAGCGTGAAACAGTTGTAATTGCCTGTATGTTTATAGGCAGATACAACTGTTTTATGCTGATCCTTGAAGTTAGTAGAAAAATCTGTAAAAAGAGTTTTCAGGTAATAAGTTTTAACTAAACTTTCACATTATATTCTTCAAATGAATGATACTGAGAGTGCTGTATCATTAATTTCTAAGAAAATGATTGTACAATCGATCATTAGTTGATTAGTTGATTCTTCCAACTAAAAACAAGTTATGGATTGAGATTTGAAACCGATTGCCCAGACACTACGGCTCACTATCAAAATGGTTTTGTTTAATATCAAAACATGAAAATTCAAAATCAAGGCCAAATCCTAAAATTGGCTTAACATACAGTATAAACCCTTTCTAACAGCTGGTCACTGTCACTAGCTGTTGGTAAAATTCCTACATTTATTAATTTCATAGCCAAATTTTTTAGAAAGGTAGAATTAATCATACCCACTAATTAAAAGGTATTGCCTTCATATCTACCTTTCCTCTTCATTAATCATCCCCACCCACTACCAGGGGTCCAGATAAGAGGGGGAAAGTCAGTCAAAAATCTTTATTTCCAAATGAAACTCTATGTTGTGGGTACTCATTTGAATTGTCTGGATGAGATATTTCAAATGAGTACCAACATCATAGGGTTTAAATAAGGAATAATAAATTATTTAGATTTGAAAATCAAAATACCCTTAGATTTGAAAACCAAGATACCCCCTCTATCTGTAGCTCTGCACTACTGTTTATTGTGAAGTCCATTTTTAATTACACAACAAACTACCGTCACTATACAGGCTGTTCTTTATAAAACAGTTAATTAAGAAATGACAAGAGCCGTTGGAGACGGATTATGCTCCCCGAATAAGGCATTGTCACAAAAACAAGAGCCATGTTGGACATGGACATCCCCCGCCACGAAAGCTTGATAGTAAACTGAAGCCTAATAGATTAAAGATTCTTTTGTACTGTCAGAGATTTACCTCCTATGTGGTGTATTGCACTTCTCCTCCATGAGATCTATCCACCCATAAAGTTTCAAGTTGATAGCTATCATACTTTAGGAGATATGCTCCAGACAAAATCTAAGTATCAAAAAATAACAAAGGGCAATAACTGCAAAATTATGCAAGTTAGAATTGTAGTTCTTGTGCACTGCACTTCTCTACAATGAGATCTATCCACCCATAAATGTTCAAGTTGATAGCTATTATACTTTCGGAGATATGCTCAAGATATAATCTATGTATCAAAAATAACAAAGGGCAGTAACTCCAAAATTATGCAAGCAAGAGTTGTAGTCCTTGTGCATAGCACTTCTCCTCCATGAGATCTATCCATCCATAAAGTTCCAAGTTGATAGCTATTTTACTTTAGGAGATATGCTCCAGACATAATCTAAGTATCAAAAATAACAAAGGGCAATAACTCCAAAATTATGCAAGCAAGAGTTGTAGTTCTTGTGCACTGCACTTCTCCTCCATGAGGTCTATCCACCCATAAAGTTTCAAGTTGATAGCTATTATACTTTAGGAGATATGCTCTGTGGTCAGATTTCAAAGACTCAAATAAGCTGTTATCTTATACAACTAACATAATGGTAACAAACATTAAACCCCCTTTTTGCATGACATATTTTAAAACACAAATTTCAAATAGTTTAGGGTAAAGAGCATCTGATTTGCTACTCAAATGTGAAATTTCATCAAATTCTGAGCATAAGACTAGGAGAAATGAAAGAATAACTGTAATTTACGCGCTTACGTAAAGGTAACAAACATTAAGCCCCCTTTTTCCATGATATATATTTTTTTACGTTAATATCAAATTGTTTATAGTAAAGGGCATCTGATTTGCTACACAAATATGAAATTTCACTAAATTCTGACTGTTAGACTAGGAGAAATTTGGGAAAAACTGTTTTTTACCCCAAGTCCCCTTTTCCCGTGACGAGGCCTCAAATCCAAAAACCGTCACAGATGCATCATCACTATATCATAGGGAGCTCACATGGTAAGTTTCATTCAATTTGGCCCAGGGGTTATGGAGAAATAGGTGGGGATGGACGGACGGACGGACGGACGGACGGAATTACGGACATACGGACGGATGGACGGACAGACAAAGCGGCGGCTATATGCTCTCCCTTCGGGGAGCATAAAAAATTATTAACTATCTACAATAAGTAGATGGGTAGATAATCGTTAATTTATGTGAGATAGCAGTCGGAGGCTAGGAAAGGGTGTAATGGTAGTACAGGTGAAAGAAATACCAGGAATCCATTGTTAGGTGCTCCGGTAGCCGCGATATAACTACGAAATTGTTGAAAGCGGCGTAAAACCCATTCAAACAAACAAACAATAAGTAGACCTTAGCTACCCAGCCTAACTAGACCCCTTAAATGGCACTAAAATCCAAGCTTAACTGATAGATATATTCATGTTGGTACTCATTTGATTTATTCATGTTTATACTAAATTAATTTATTCATATTGGTACTCATTTGACTTATTATGGTTGGTGCTCATTTGATTTACTCATGTTGGTACTCATTTGATTTATTCATGTTGAAACTCATTTGATTTATTTATGTTGGTACTCATTTGATTTATATATGTTGGTATTCATTTGATTTACTCATGTTGGTACTCATTTGATTTACTCATGTTGGTACTAATTTGATTTATATATGTTGGTACTCATTTTATTTATATATGTTGGTACTCATTTGATTTAATTAAAGTCTACAGATAGATATGGGCATTTATAAATTTTCAAATGAAACCCTGTATTGTGCAAATTGGATACTCAATGGAAACATGTCAACAAATCTCTACTCTTATTAGCTCCACTGGCCAAAGGCCACCGAGCTATTGTCACGGCGGAGCGTCTGTCGTGTGTGCGTCCGTCCTTGCATGTGTGCGTCAGTGCGTAAAATTTTTCTTTAAACATCTTCTCCTCCCAAGCCAATGAGCGGATTTTAATGAAACTTGGTAGAAATGATCCTTGGGTGGCCTTCTTCTTAAATTGTCCAAAGAATTTTGATTGGCCCCCAAATATATAGGCATGGCAGGGCGTTGCATTTTTTCACTTTGAAATCTTTAAAAATCTTCTTCTCCCAAACCATTGGGCTGATTTTAATGAAACTTGGCATGCATGTTCCTTGGGTGGCCCTCTACTTAACTTGTTCAAGAAATTTTGATTGGCCCATAAATATGGGTGTGGCAGGGAGGGGCTTATTTTTGAGCCCGAAATCTTTGAACGACATCTCCTCCTGAACCACTAGGCCAATTTTCAATGAAACTTTAACAGAATGTTCCTTGGGTGAGCCTTTACATAAATTGTTCAAGAAATTTTGATTGGTCCATAAATATAGGCGTGGCAGGGTGGGGCCTATTTTGAGCCCGAAATTTTTGAATGACATTTTCTCCTGAACCACATGGCTGGTTTTAATGAAACTTTACCAGAATGTTCCTTGAGTGTCTTTTTTCCAAAAATTATTTGCTAAATTTTGATTGGCCCATAAATATGGGCATGGCAGGGCTGGACTTATTTGGAGGCCAAAATCTTTGAACTATATCTCCTCCTGAACCACTCAGCCAATTTCAATGAAACTTTACCAGAGTGTTTCTTGGGTGACTATTTACTTAAATTGTTCAAGAAATTTTGATTGGTCCATAAATATGGGTTTGGCAAGCGGGGCCTATTTTGAGCCCGAAATCTTTGAACGACATCTCCTTCTGAAACTTATGTTTTAATAAGATGGGTAAAGGGTTGCAGGTTCATTGTGATTGAGTAATTTGGTGCAATATGGACCAGAACAAGTTAATCATTATTTAATAGGTCTTAGGAGATTTCGGAGTATTAATGTATTCATTTATAGTAAGCTTTATTTAATGTAAGTCTAAAGATTTTAAAGCCAGTGGAGCAATACAGGCGCCCTCTTGGGCCTCTTGTTTGAAATGAAGTCTTTTTTCTCTTTGTACAAAAAAAACTGTTAACTTTCAACATCCAAATCCATTTGGATTCATCTTACTGGATAGTAAGGATGAGTGAGCTTCTAAATACACAAACACCATCAAAGGGAATCTTAATCCCTCCATATACTGTAAATAATTATATATCTTCATTATAAATGGGGATTGGTACAATGTTAATTTACCTATCATGAGTGCCTAAGTTTATAGCTACTGACAAAAGTTTTGGGTTGATCTCTGCATGACTATATCTTAAATTTATTTCAAATAAGCATAATAATAGTAAAAATTCCCCTTTCTAAATTTATCAGCTTTTAACCCTTTCCTGTTTTACAAAATTTTGGACCTGTCCAAATTCAAAGGTTTTGCAGACGAAAATTTAAAGTGGATTTAATTTGAAAAATAGCCATTCCGTAGGGTAGAAAATAGTGTGGAAAAAGAAGAAATTGCTTGTCAGAAGCAATTTCTTCTTTTTTCACAATGTTTTCTCAATTATAAAATCAAAGGCACGTAAAAAGCAGGGATTAAACCACAAAGAGTTAAAGGGAATATAAACTCTGAAATCGCTCAATTTATTAACAGTTAAAAATTTGAATTTTTGTTTTGCTCGATAATTAATTTTTTCTTTGTTTTTATATCACAACTTCAGATTTATCAAACTGATTGTTTGACCAAATTATTAAGACTAAAGATTTAATATTAGAACCAGCATCAATTATTCACATACTGAAAAATCATGCAAGGTGTGAGAGATAATGAGCAATGAAATATGCCAACTTTTCCTGAAAGTGCCAGCCTATGTCATGATTCAGATAATGAGCCCTCCACCTTTCTAATGATTCATGGACACATAAAACAGTTCAGAAAGTAATTAAATAAGTGGCTCAGTGCAAAACAGTTGTAACTGCCAATAAACAGGCAGGTACAACTGTTTTGCGCTATTAGCCATCAAATTTTTATGATATATTTCATTTTTCACAGTTAAATTTAACCCTTATCCTGCTGAATTTAGATTTTGTTTTTACACAAATTGTCTGATTTTGGGACATTTTGTCCAATCTGTCTCAAGATATTCTTCTCAAATAATTTAGTAGATTGATTGATTGAATGGAGTTTAACGCCCCTTTCAACATTATTTCATTTGTATCGCGGTGGCTGGAACACCTAACAATGGTTTCCTAGTATTTCTCTCACCTGTACAACCGCCACTTCCTTTCCTATCCTCAAGCTGCAATCTCACATAGTAATTTAGTAGAAAGCAGGCAGTATAGGCTAAGATTAGACTGCACATCCATGTAGGCTAATCTTAGTCTATAACATTGGCAAAAGCTTGTGTACATATGCAAAATGTCATAAACAGCATAGAACGGGTTAATTCGCTTCATGCTGAACCGAAATATTCCTGCTTTGACAGGAGTTATAGACAAAGATCAGTCTGCACATATGTGCAGTCTGATCTCTGTCTTTACCAACTGTTTTTACTTTTAAGGTCAGAAAAGTTTAAAGATTGTATTTTCAAAATAAATAAAAGTGACTTGCAATAAGTTTCTGGTACTTTCATTACTTTGATTATAATGCAATTTCATTTAGCATGACAAGGGTTCAAATCAAGAGGAACATGGCAGGTATGAAGGGTAGTTTGAACAAAATTGCAACATTTTTATTGAAGGTGCCAAGAGTCGGTCATGATTCAAGACAAATTCTAATGAATCATGGACAGGTTTTTACTTAAATTATTTTGCTGGCAAAAACCTTCCCCCAATATACCTTTGTTAATTTTGTGGCAACCAAACCCTCATCAATGCAGCAGAATAGATTGAGTTTTTAGTCATCGTTTTCATAGCTCACTCATGCACGGACTAGCACATGTCTCATATTCACAAACTAGATCTTTCAGAAAGTGGACTTATACCCTCCACCAGTGCTTTAATTTAATTGGTTCTAGAAACTGTTTTCACACCAAGTTCAATTGTGACCCTTACCTTTGACCTTCATTTACCAAAAAAAACATGCCTCGGTGGCCTAGTGGTAAATGCACTCGACCAGTGACCTGGAGGTCCATGGTTCAAGCCCCACTATCACCAGGGTGTGTTTATGGGCAAAATACTTAATAGCCAGCCCCAGTTCACCCAGCTGTAAAATTGAATAGCAGTGGGTTTAATCTACTGCCTCTCTCTTGGGGACGTGAAAACATCAGGATTGAGCATTCAAGAGCAATTCTATAAGCTTAAGCTTTCGTCGCAATCGACCTAAAATAAATTAGTATAAACTAAACAAGAGGGCCATAGTGGCCCTTAATCGCTCACCTGAATGAACTGTCTAAATTTTTTCAATATTCTTCTGCCTCCGTACAACCTGATAATACCTTTTTTACAATTTTCAGGTTGACTTACAAGGTTTTTCTAAGATTTGACTCCGTGACCTAGTTTTTGATCCCAGTTGACCCAATTTCATACTCATAAAAAATTGCATCAATTCAAAAATTCTGACGAAATCTCATGTTGATAGAACAAAACAAGAGGGCCATAGTGGCCCTTAATCGCTCACCTGAGTGAATTGTCCAAAACACATTTCAAGTAGGATTTGAAAAGTTTTTTTGACTAATTTTTAAGCAAGAAAACCTTGTCTTTTATCACAATAATTATTTTGACCAAATTCTAAGTTGATTGGGCAAAAAAGTGAAAACCAGGGTGCATACACTGTTTTTCTAAGATTTGACCCAGGGACCTTGTTTCTGACCCGCCTTGCCCAAATTTCAAACTGGACTGAGCTTTTATCAAGACAATCATTCATACCAAATATTAGGTTGATCCGGCAAAAAATGTGTCCTCTAGAGTGCATACAAGGGTTTTCTAAGATTTGACCCCATGACCTAGTTTTTGACCCCACTTGACAAAGTTTTAAACTTGTCTGAGATTTTATTTTAAGACAATCATTCTGACCAAATTTCAGGTTGATCTGACCAAAAGTGTGACCTCTAGAGTGCATACAAGGTTTTTCTAAGATTTGACCCTGTGACCTAGTTTTTGACCCCACTTGACCCAATTACAAACTTGTCCGAGATTTTATCAAGACAATCATTCTGACCAAATATCAGGTTGATCTGACCAAAAATGTGACCTCTAGAGTGCATACAAGGTTTTTCTAAGATTTGACCCTGTGACCTAGTTTTTGACCCCACTTGACCCAATTTCGAACTTGTCTGAGATTTTATCAAGACAATCATTCTGACCAAATTTCAGGTTGACTGGGCCAAAAATGTGACCTCTAGAATACATACAAGGTTTTTCTAAGATTTGACCCTGTGACCTAGTTTTTGACCCCACTTGACCCAATTTCAAACTCCTTTGAGATTTTATCAAGACAATCCTTCTGACCAAATTTCAGGTTGATTGGGCAAAATATGTGACCTCTAGAATGCATACAAGGTTTTTCTAAGATTTGACCCTGTGACCTAGTTTTTGACCCCACTTGACCCAATTTCGAACTTGTCCGAGATTTTATCAAGACAATCATTCTGACCAAATTTCAGGTTGATTGAGCAAAAAATGTGACCTCTAGAATGCATACAAGGTTTTTCTAAGATTTGACCCTGTGACCTAGTTTTTGACCCCACTTGACCCAATTACAAACTTGTCCCAGATTTTATCAAGACAATCATTCTGACCAAATTTCAGGTTGATCTGACCAAAAATGTGACCTCTAGAGTGCATACAAGGTTTTTCTAAGATTTGACCCTGTGACCTAGTTTTTGACCCCACTTGACCCAATTTCGAACTTGTTCGAGATTTTATCAAGACAATCATTCTGACCAAATTTCAGGTTGATTGGGCAAAAAATGTGACCTCTAGAATGCATACAAGGTTTTTCTAAGATTTGACCCTGTGACCTAGTTTTTGACCCCACTTGACCCAATTACAAACTCATTTGAGATTTTATCAAGACAATCATTCTGACCAAATTTCAGGTTGATCTGAACAAAAATGTGACCACTAGAGTGCATACAAGATTTTTCTAAGATTTGACCCCGTGACCTAGTTTTTGACCCCACTTGACCCAATTTCGAACTTGTCCGAGATTTTATCAAGACAATCATTCTGACCAAATTTCAGGTTGATCTGAACAAAAATGTGACCACTAGAGTGCATACAAGATTTTTCTAAGATTTGACCCCGTGACCTAGTTTTTGACCCCACTTGACCCAATTTCGACCTTGTCCGAGATTTTATCAAGACAATCATTCTGACCAAATTTCAGGTTGATCTGAACAAAAATGTGACCACTAGAGTGCATACAAGATTTTTCTAAGATTTGACCCCGTGACCTAGTTTTTGACCCCACTTGACCCAATTTCGAACTTGTCCGAGATTTTATCAAGACAATCATTCTGACCAAATTTCATGTTGATTGGGCAAAAAATGTGGCCTCTAGAGTGCATACAAGGTAAATGTTGACGACACACGACACACGACGGACGCTGGATGACGGACGACGTACGACGGACGACGGACATCCACCTAACCACAAAAGCTCACCTTGAGCACTTCGTGCTCAGGTGAGCTAAAAAGTGGCCTCTAGAGTGCATACAAGGTTTTTCTAAGATTTGACCCCAAGACATAGTTTTTGACCCCGGTTGACCCATTTTTGAACTCGTCCGAGATTTCATCAAGACAATCATTCTGACCAAAATTCAGGTTGATTGGGCAAAAAATGTGGCCTCTAGAGTGCATACAAGGTTTTTCTAAGATTTGACCCTGTGACCTAGTTTTTGACCCCAGTTGACCCAATTTTGAACTCATCCGAGATTTCATCGAGACATTCATTCTGATCGAATTTCAGGTTGATCCAGCAAAATATGTGGCCTCTAGAGTTCATACAAGGTTTTCTATGAATTGAACCTGTGACCTAGTTTTTGACCCCGGTTGACCCAATTTCGAACTCTTCCGAGATTTCATCAAGACATTTATTCTGACCAAAATTCAGGTTGATCCAGCAAAAAATGTGGCCTCTAGAGTGCATACAAGGTTTTTCTAAGATTTGACCCTGTGACCTAGTTTTTGACCCCAGTTGTCCCAATTTCGAACTTGAGATTTCATCAAGATAATTATTAAGACCAAAATTCAGGTTGATTGGGCAAAAAATGTGGCCTCTAGAGTGCATACCAGGTTTTTCTAAGATTTGACCCTGTGACCTAGTTTTTGAACCCGGTTGACCCAATTTCAAACTCGTCCGAGAATTCATCAAGACATTCATTCTGAATTCCAAAATTCAGGTTGATTTGGCAAAAAATGTGGCCTCTAGAATGCATACAAGGTTTTTCTAAGATTTGACCCTGTGACCTAGTTTTTGACCCAGTTGACCTAATTTCGAACTCGTCCGAGATTTCATCAAGACAATCATTCTGACCAAAATTCAGGTTGATCCAGCAAAAAATGTGGCCTCTAGAGTGCATACAAGGTTTTTCTAAGATTTGACCCTGTGACCTAGTTTTTGACCCCGGTTGACCCATTTTTGAACTCGTCCGAGATTTCATCAAGACAATCATTCTGACCAAAATTCAGGTTGATCAGGCAAAAAATGTGGCCTCTAGAGTGCATACAAGGCAAATGTTGACGACGGACGTCGCACGACGGACGACGGACATCCACCTAACCACAATAGCTCACCTTGAGCACTTCGTGCTCAGGTGAGCTAAAAATGGCACTTCAATGCAACAATTATATGATAAGTTTCATGATTCTAGGCCACTGTGTTCTTGAGTTAGAGTCTGAGAAGCCACAGGCCTGAATCTACTGCTAAGGTTATATGAGAATATAACTGATTTAATGGATGCTTTTTTCAAGTGAATAAGTGATTATATGTGACACTTGCTGCAATATTACTGTAAAGAAAAATTCATGATTGGTGATCAGCATATAGCAAATTGACCTCTGTGTGTTAAATACATATTTTTCATCCAATCACAAAAAATTTGTGCAGTCTGATAATGGGTCACCCAAGGATAATTCCAGTGAAATTTGGTTGATATCAATCGATTTTCTTCTGAGAGAATAATTTTCAAAGTTTCCACTATATTCCGCCCATTAAAGAAATACTTTTCATCTGATCACAATAAATTTTTGTAGATTGATAAATGGCACCCAAGGATCATTCCATTGAATTATGGTTGTTATACATCAGTAAGATTCTGAGAAAATGATTTTCAAAGTTTGGACTGCATACCATATAGAGAAATGACCTCTGCCCATAAAAGACATATTCTCCTTCAGATCACAGAATTTTTTGCAGAATGATAAAGGGTCAAACAAGGACTTCTTCTCTAATTTCAGATGAATTTATATATCATATAATTGATTGTTTAGAGGAAATTCACCTAAAATTAAAGGGGAAAGGGCTTAAAAGACACCAATTTTAATGATCTTTTAAATCAGACAATGCATACTGTATAACAGTGTTTATCAAGTTAAATCCGGTACATTATTTGGAATCAAAAGTTTATCACAGATCTGATATCCCATTTTTATTTGTAAATACTCAATGAAACCAATCTATTTTTTACCTCTTAATGACCTAGCTTAAAACAGACATGCCTTCTATGAAATGAGGTGTAACATAATTTATGAATTATGGACACAAAACCTTCACTAATCAAATATATTTGGGAAACAGCTATTCTCAATGAATGCCAGATCCCTGGTCTGCAAGCTTTCCATTTCCCCTAAACCATTTCCCTATTTCCTATAATATATGGTAAGAATACATCAAAATTTTAAACCTTGTTATTTAAGCCTGGAGTTACAAGGTTTATGTTGCCTAACTGACAATAATATTTTGTGAAATTGAATCTTTCAATATATATCATCTGTATTTGTTTCTTTCAATTTGGACCAACCTAAAAGTTGGAATGAGTTATGTTGTACCATTTCTCGATCTATTCTGTGTAACCTTTCATTTTTCTGCATTATAGACTAATCCAAATTAAGACCCAGATCTTCCTTCCTTAAGTTTGGCTCATATGCACTATACTGACTGTCATAAATAACGCCTCACATGCATTCAGCTGTGGTTCAATGCAGGACACTAAATAAAAGTACTATTTGTTTTGACAGACGATACTGATGGGGATGTTGTTCAATGGTGGAGTAAGGTTTTAGGCTAAAACAAAAACATTTGTCACATTTTATTTAAGATTAGAAATGACCACTGCCTTAAAGGTGTCAGTAACCAGTATGTCCACCATGACTGGCAATCACAGCCTGCAGTCTGCGTCTCATTGAGCCACACAGGTTACGCTGAAAGTACCTTGGGATACGAACCCACTCCTGATGAAGAAGAGCGTCAGTCAACTGTTGCACCGTTTGAGACTGTGGCTGATGTTGACGTTAGCTGCATCCTAGGATATCCCATATATGCTCAATTGGAATGCAGTCAGGTGAATAGGCTGGTCATGGCAGAACGACAATATATTTTGGCTTGGAGGAAGTTTGTGGTGATACGTGCCCTGTGTGGATGAGAATTATCATGCATAAAGGTGAGTCCAGGTTGTCGGCAAAAACAAGGGTTGGACAACAGGCTGTAAAACTTGATTTATGTACCCCCTGGCATTCAAATTGCCTTGATTAACATCCAGGTCCGTTTTGAATGCATGGTTGAAGGCGGCCCACACCATAACCCCGCTACCATCGAAGCAGTTATGCTCTTAAACACAATTGCACATAGTATGTTCATTTCGATGTCGATATACCCAGATGCGCTGTCGTCATTAGAAAGAAACCGCCGTTCGAGGTTATTTTGAGCCCATACGGGACGTTGCTGACGTTTTTGAAGTATCATGCCACGATAAGGCCTCCTGAACATAATCCCACATTCACATAACCGGTGTCCTTCTGTGTTTGCACTTAAATTACTACTGTGATTACCACCAAAGACTGCAGATGTCGATGTAGCTGTTAAAAATGGTCATGAAGGTGTCGTTGACGTATAAAGTTTTCTTGACGTACAGATGTTGAGCAAGGCATACTAGATCTATGCCTGTCCTGAAGACTTCCTGTGGCACTCACACGTCTAACCAAATGCACTATCGTTGATCTTGAAACGTGATTTTGGGAACTGCCCATTTCCAGCATGCCCCAAATGCGTGAGAGTTATTCATTATTTAGCCTGGGCATTATGGATATGAATATTTGTATCCTTCTTGGATAAATTTTGAGTTGTGTTGTGATTTACAAAGCCGCGTGTACAGATTTCGGGGGGGAAAAATCATTTCTCAAAGTCGCATGGGGCCCATGAGTAAAACCTAATGACAAGCCTACCACAGGAAGCAGGGGTTTATGAAGAGAGTTTGCGATAGCAGGATATGTAGAGTTTAGGCTATAATTCAAATTTAAAGATACAATTATTGTCTTCAGGTGACAGAAAAAAAGTCATTTCAAAATTTTGGTCAGGCCCTTTTTATGACAGTCAGTATACAAATAAATGTGTCAGTAAGGTAGAGAGGTAGAGAGCATTCAGACCAAGACATCAAGAGTTGGATTCCTTGGAGAAGCTGACAGCATCTGGGTTCTTATCTTGGCTTACATCATTGGCATGATTACTGTACTGCAAGGTATATTTTCCAGGAAGCAGAATTTGGAGGGATTTATTAAAACTCAGTTGTAAGATTGCTTCGTGCCTAAATCGATAGAAATTAAGTTTAACCCTAGTCATACTGAACACATAATATGTGCAATCTCATCTTAGTCTATACTGCATGGTTTTTCTTTACAAACCATGAAAGTTTGAGAATTATTTATTCAATGCAAATACACATTTACATTTAGTGCATCCTGTGCTTTAAAGCCCCCATCTGTGTTCGTGAACATTTCCAAAACGCAAGACAATGATCTTAAACGACTATATCTACACAAAAACTAGCCTTTTTTTCTCAAAGATAAGCTTCAATTTGTCATTCCAATATTCGGTGATGCAAATGAATATGACGCGATGATCTAAATATAGGCCTAACATGATGAATATTTATGACCCCAAACATTTCGGACTGCATTACCACTCCTGTGCATTGGCGTAATTCACGTGACCAAAATCTCATTTACATATTATACTATATACAGCATATCAGGCGTTTCCCAAACAAGAGGACCAAGATGGTCCTAGATCGCTCTCCTGAGTCTCTTTGACCGACATCTCATCAATTAAATAAGCAGATGTCATAAAGGAGATAATTTCTACAAAAAACCAAGTTTCATGAAGTTTAGACCAAATTTGTAGCCTCTAGAGTTACAACAAGAAAATTATCATAAAGACCCCTTTTCCTGTGATATAACATGGATATTTCCCATTTTCAATAGGGTTCATCCTTATGATCTGACCAAAATTCTGACCATGTTTCATGAAGATTGGGCCATATTTGTGGCCTCTAGCAAGTAAACAATAAAATTGTCATTAAGGCCCCTTTTCCCGTTATATGGCATGGATCCTTCCCATTTTCAATAGGTTTTATCCTTGTGACCTGGCCAACATTCAGACCAAGTTTCATGAAGATTGGGCAATATTTGAGGCCTTTAGTGTGTAAACAAGAAAATTGTCAATAAGGCTCCTTTTCCCATGATATGGCATGATCCTTCCCATTTTCGATAGGGTTCATCCTTGTGACCTGGCCAACGTTCAGACAAAGTTTCATGAAGATTGGGCCATATTAGTGGTCTCTAAAGTGTAAACAAGAAAATTGGTCATAAGGCCCCTTTTCCTGTGATTTGGCATGGATCCTTCCCATTTTCGATAGGGTTAATCCTTGTGACTTGACCAAGTTTCATGAAGATTGGATCATATTTGTGGTCTCTAGAGTGTAAACAAGAAAATTGGTCATAAGGCCCCTTTTCCCGTGATTTGGCATGGATCCTTCCCATTTCCAATAGGGTTCATCCTTGCGACCTGACCAACATTCTGACCAAGTTTCATGAAGATTGGATCATATTTTTGGCCTCTACAGTGTAAATACTTAAATTGTTGACGCATGACGACGCACGGCGGACGACGCACATTCAATGATCACAAAAGCTCACCTTGAGCAGGATGTGCTCAGGTGAGCTAAAAAGCTGTCATTTGTCGATTGTTTTGTATTTTCATGTCATTCATCTTTCATAACACTTAATCAAGAACAATTCTTTTAAAGAATGTCCATGATATAGGGTTTTTGGTGAACGAACGTCGTTCACCAGTGTTATATACCATGTCAGGAAAATCCTGTTGGATGTTAATACATTTGAAATAAAGTAGCGCCTCTTAAAATTCAATTTAGAACCTTTCAACATTTTTCTCCGCAAAATCACGTTTTATTTCTTTAATGGCGTGTTTCTACTTTTCTTTATCAAGTGAAGATAATGAAAATTCGCCTTGAAAAACACAATATGATCTTGCAATGTTTATCAAGGGAATTTTTGATCGGCGTAAGCTTGTCGAGAGTTTAAAGCAAAAACAAAGTTTGTGTATAAACACCGAAGAGACAGATACTATGTTTTTGACCCAAGCCTTCGCTGGTACAACTTGTAGTAATTAGCCGGAAATACGTGTTTATCTAGGTCGTGTCCTCTTGAACTTACATTCGGCAATACTCGGGCGATCTCCGACGGCTCCGAGTTAAATGTAGGTTACAGGAATCGGCCGAGTTGAGACGAATGACACATCAAGACACCTTGTGTCATTAGAACGCGGTTTTACATAACTTCTCAACTAGCGACAGTCAGTCTCGAGACGGGTTTTAAGAATGATTCGACATGTGTTTTACATGTACAACCTTTCTTGTATCTTTTATTTGAATAGGGGTGAACGTCACTCTTAAGATTTTTCTGTAAAATTGCGTTGGCTGAAGTAGGGTTTATTCCTAGCGAAAACCTTTCGTATTCGTCTATCTCAGAAGCGAATATTGCCGAATACCAAATGCGACAGGCACGGGAGATATTTCATTGGGGCCATTCTACTTTGCATTTTTATGCCCCCGTATCGAGAGATCGGGGGCATATTGTTTTACTCATGTCCGTCTGCCTGTCTGTCCGTCCGTCTGTCTGTCCGTCCGTCCATCTGTCCGTCCGTCTGTCCGAAAACTTAACCCGAAAACTTAACCTTTGCCTTTTCTCCAAAAGTATTTGACATACAAAGCTGTACACCAAAGTCAAGGTCATGTGACAAGGTCAAGATCATCTGTCAAGGTCAAACTTTAACAAAATGCTGTTCCGGGGGCATTCGTGTTTCATTTCAATCTGTAAAACCATATCAATTCAAAATTCTATTTGAAAATTAAATAAATGATAGCTAAATATTCAACCCTAGATACCACTCCAATTGACGAGTATATATTGCCGTAGTCAAGGGGGGACCAGATCCGTCATGCACTTGTTTACAATTCGACAGGCGGGTTTAGTTGTTAAATTATTCGGAAAAGTCATTGCGTTTTTTACAGAAATCATAAAAATCTTAATCGATGAATAAAAACTGGTTCCATCCTTTCCAAAATACGTTTAGAATTGGTTAACTACAGTTTAAGAAAAAACTAGCTCCTAGAAGAAAAGTCTAATATCAGCCGCAATACTGTAATAAGATATCTATAGTGAGTGATTTTACAAGCATCCAAACTCTTGAATGTAAACAATAGGTTCTCGTGCAAAAAATAAACCGACAATTGTAAGGATTCTCAATTCTTATTGGGAGGAAAGTCGGGAGGGAAAAAACAGGGTATTATACTTAAACTATTTGTTCATGCAATTATTACCTCCCTTTAAAAAAATAAACTTCTCAAATAAGATTCTTATTCGCTTTTGAAGTGGAAATTACGTTACAAAAATAATATTTATAAAGACTGTAAGTATGCAATTTACTATGAAGCAATTATTTAATATAAAAAGTTATACTTTAATTTCTAAACCTTAAACAGAAATTATCTATGAATTATACTGATAAGGCACTAGACCTCCTTTAACCTATACTCGAATCCCAACCCAGGCAGGAATTTTAAACTAGAAGTGAACTGGTAAGAAACCCAGAGGTAGCTTTGCGAGTATCGGTGCTTTACACTGGGCACAATAAAGAACCAAGGAGGTCTTTTCGTAGAAGAGCTAGGGGCGTATGAACCCGGATCTCCTCGTATCCGCTTCTTTCTCTCTCATGGTCCTTACCATATATGCCTAGAGCACGGAGGGACCTAAATCCTACAAACACACACTTTAACCTATACGACCAGCACGATTAGCTCAGTTGGTAGAGCACCGGACTTCAAAACCATTGAAGTTCGACCGCGTGGGTTCGGTTCCCGGGCTGGTACACTAATAAAAACTACTTGTCTTTCGGATGAGACGTTAAACCGAGGCCCCGTGAGACGGTGCTTTACACCGAGCACGTTAATGAACCATGGCGGATCTCAGCAGTAGATTCGTCATGTATCCTTGCACTATCCCCCGTAACAACTAACCGTCTTCTGGGGGCGTCGCTCATAAGGGCATATGCTACGGTAGAGACGATAAATAAACGGAAATACACACTTTAACCTATACCTAACTATTTCTCATCCTGCAGTGTTATAAAATTGAATAACGACATAAGTGTCAACCACGGAAGTGGTTTTGGCTTCAGATATGATCAAAATGAATCTCTCAGGTTATGGTTCAAAATACTATTAATAAGTTAACAAATCATAACTTTAAACAATGAGTGCAGTTCAGGGCTGACTGATATTCATAGGTGTTTCTTTTGTTGGTACTCAAAGACCTTTTCATCCTCTGAGAAGAAACAAAGATAGATAAAAAAAAAGTTAAAACAAATATAACAAATTTACTTGAAATAAGCTTAAACATGATAACAATTACTTTTGTAAAAACAAACACCATTGGATATAGGTTGAAGACAGTTTTAGAAAGGAATAAATCGTTCTCTCCATTTATGTTTAATTAATAAATGTACCTATTTCAAGTGTGTAAAAGAAATTTTCACAGAGTAACAACTCATATTCCAACGAATATTTTTCTAACAGGATTTTCCCCATCTTTCCCTTTCTTTGAATTTGCATTGAAATTTCCGAATAGCGGAAATTTTGTCAAGACAATCCCCCCCTTTTTTTTAATTATTTTTACAATCATAGTTTCTCTTTTCTAATTGAAATCAATATATAATTCTAGAATGCCATCAGGTTCGTTCACCATCAGTACTTTCAGTGCTTTGATTTTTTACTCTTACAGCAGACGGTGGCTTAAAACATTTTTTACTTTATGTTATTTAGACCAAGATTTTTATTCAGTAATACAAGTGTCAATGTGAGATCACGTAACTTGATACACTAATGTAACAGACAAAAGCCTTCTCAAATATTGAAATGTTCTATAAATTTTATATTTGAACAGTTCTTGTTATAAAATATGCTCAACATAATGAACTGAACCCATTGCCTGTTCATGTATATTGTCATACAATGAAAGACCTTTTCTATATTTCTGTAAATTGCGTTTTTATAAGTGAGAAATTGAGTTTGGCTAATATTGATGATTGATTGAACAATGGGAAGTTAGGAATATGACTTGACTTAAAGTACATGTATATTAAATAGAAACAAGATGTGTTCATAATAAACAAATTCGGTGCCCCCTAGAAAAAGCATTTTTTTTTAAATAAATACTACAGATGACCTTGACTTTGTCACATGACCTTGGTTTCTGAAGTTCTGTATCAATGAGTCTAACATCAGTCTTAACATTGACTCTTGTATATAGATTACTCTTGAAGTAATTGGCAAAGTTTAGTTTTTTGTTAAGTTTTGCAGACCATAGACAGTGACAGATGGACAATGTTAGAACAATATGCTCCCACCTTATTGAAATGGTGGACATAAAAGAATACTTTCCCTCTTAAACATGAACAGAACTGGCCTTTTGTATTCTCTGTCAGCCCTAAAGCCAAGAAAATAAACCAACGCCAAAATTTACCAAGAGCTCTGCAAGCGGGTGCCAATGCTCGGCTGTTTATTATTTCTTAGCCAAGTGCAAATATATGAACTTGGTACCTACAGAAAGGTCTTGTCCCAAGCACTGATCATGTGTAATATGAAGGCTCTTTGACTTACCTTTCTAAGGTATGACCAAAGTTAGATTTTTTAAACAAATTTGACCTTGAGAAATGACAATGACCTTAACTGATGACCTTGAACCTTGGCCAACAGAAAGGTCTTGAGCTAAGCAATGATCATGTGAAATAATTGAAGGCTCTATGACTTACCATTCAAACGTTATGACCAAGGTTAAATTTTTTAAAGAAAGTTGACCAAAAATGAGAAATGACAGTGACCTTGACTGATGACCTTACACTTGGTACCCAGGGCTTGAAAATTCTTGAAATTTCTACTCGTCCTACTATATTGAAAAATATAGTGATACACTTATTTCATAAGAGATTTAAGCAAAATTCACTTGTCCCAAACAATAATCATGTGAAATATGAAGGCTCTATGACTTACCATTCAAAAGTTATGACCAAGGTTGATTTTTTTTAATGAAAGTTGACTTTGAAAAATAACACTGACCTTGACTGATGACCTTATACTTAGTACCTACAGAAAGGTCTTGTCCCAAGCAATAATCATGTGAAATATTAAGGCTCTTTGACTTATCATTCAAAAGTTAAGACCAATGTTGTTGTTTTTTTTTAAGAAATTTAACCTTCAAAATGACCTTGACCTTGAGTGATGATCTTGAACTTGGCACCTACAGAAAGGGCTTGTCCCAAGCAATAATCATGTAAAATATGAAGGCTGTATGGATCACCATTCAAAAGTTATGACCAAGGTTAAATTTTGTAGTGAAAATTGACCTTGAAAAATGACCTTGACCATGACTGATGACCTTGAAACCTACAGAAAGGGCTTGTCCCAAGCAATGATCATGTGAAATATTAAGGCTCTATGACTTACCATATAAAAGTTATGAGCAAGGTTAAAGTTTGTCGGGCCAACGCCTGTGCGAATGACGCTAAGGTGATCATAATACCACGGGTTTTCTTTGAAAACAGCCGAGCTAAAAATTACCGTAAATTTAACTGTTTGATAAACTGATAATTAAGTTTAAATGTTGCAGACCAAATACTGGTATATAGTGAGACATACTTTTTCATTTACATTAGTTTTCCAAATCAATTAAAGCATACTGATATTTCTCCTCATTAATTCTCTGAGGAGCTGTACAAAACATGGGCCAGGAGCTTTTATTCATTACCCATTTTTGGAAGCAAATTAAAATGATGTCTTTTTGCATTTTCTCCTTTAATTTGAGGTTAATGTTTAGAGAAAATAAGCCTCAAATTAGAGAAAAGATTGAAGAAATTCTTAAAATTCAGATACTTTCAATAAACTGAAAGGGCTTACTGGTACCGTATTTATTCTAATAATCGCCCATATTCTAATAATCGCCCATCCCCCAAAACACCGCTCAAAATCGGCCATTTTAAGACCAATTTTCGGAAAAAGTTGATGATTCTAATAATCGCCCATCCCCCGATTTAAGAAAAATTGCCGGAAACTTCCAAACTTCCAAATTATTCCAAAAATACTATAAAAATCATGCAACACCTAGGACAAAAACGAAAAAGCACTGTTGATTTGTTTATCTAGGTGAACTGGCATTCGTTTACGAGAGTTAGCCTACTGAAGATCGGGAATCGCTTGTGATCGTTATTTTTGCGATGTTCGTTACTGCATAATTTACTCAGAGTTGAATAAGTTCTATGTTTTATCCTAAACACTGATTATCACAAAAATTTTCTAAGTCCGATGTCAAAGAAAGAATGCTTGCAAGATTTCCGGTCAGACGTAGCTGCGTTTTCAGCTTCCACTGGCGGAAAAATAAATATTTTTTGTCCGAAACATGGGACTATATTTTAATCTAAAACTACGATATTCTTAACAAATAACTGAATAAAAAGAATTTACCGATTTTCAATGATTTTTCTTTAAAATTAAATCCGAGTAGCAATCTGGCCAATACAGGCAAATTGGGGACGCGGAACAGTTTATTTAACACAGAGGGTGGATAGATGATCAAAGACGCCGACAGCTATTTTTGGAAGTGTTGGGAACTTGCACGCGCCCAACGCTTGTCTCGGTAGATGCCAAACCCTTTTAAAATTATTATTTGGCCATCTCTTTGTGACTTTGTTGCGGATTTTAGAATTGAGGAAAACAGGATACTTAATTTTATTTTCGCAACAGGTAGGCGATACGACTATTTCCTATTACGGCGTTTTAGTCCCTATCTTGTAATTTATCGAAAAATATACAAGGAGCAAACAATAGGTTAAAATTGAAATGCGAAGTGAATATTAAAATAAGTGCGTGTAACCACTATGATCGGATGTAATTACGATCCTCTGGAATCATGACCGTGATATGCAGTAAATTCATATCTACGAAAATGAAGAATAATACAATTTTCTGAAACTGGAGAATCTGTTATTGAATACTACGATCCTCTGGCTCAAGTTTCAAAATCTAAACAGAACAGCAATGTCGTCTGCGTTATCACTTGCCGGTGTAGATAGTTTTAGTTTTTTCGAGCACCGTATCAGAGAGGGAATTCTTTAGCTATTTAATGATCAATTAACTTTCGATTTATTCCATTGTTTTATGATAGCAGCCTATCAATACATTCGCGAGAATCCCTTCATAGCGATGTTATGTAAAGCAGCGTGTCGCTCTGTTTATTCAATAACGGTGACAATGGGCAAACTGCGAGGTCCGAGTAGTGTTTATTATTATGCATCTTTGTTCCTCATTTTTGGAAATCTATTTTGTATTTATCAGATATGTATCACATTGTCATTGTTTAGGGACATTTTAAGTCCGTATATAGTAAGTTTGAGTTATTGCCCAACAGAATACCTCCAATAATCGCCCACCCCCAACTGCGCCGAACACTACTTTTCTAATAAACGCCCGGGCGATTATTAGAATAAATACGGTAATTCTTATACATGTATTAGTAAACATGGGAAACTATTCAACAGGGCACTCTTATTGAAAGGGGACAATTGAAATTCTGATAGAATTAAGGAATCGACAAGTTTTGTTGATAATCACAGCACAGCTTTTAAATAAATATGTATATAGAATCAATAAAATAATACAGGTAAAAATAAACTTTAAATCTTATCTTCTGTTTTCAAAAGCCCATAAATATTAACTCTTTCTCCCATAAATCAATGTCTTGCACATTCAATAAACTATATAAAGCTTATGCAGGGTCAGTAAGTGAATTTTTATGGAAGTAAATTTTTACAGACAAAATTTGACATTAACAGTGTCCCAGGGGCCTGTTTTACTAAACATCTTATGATCATCTTTTGCAAAAGTCTAAAATTAAAGTTGCTTCTACAGTAGTAACTATATAAGGAATTCTGCCATGCATCATCTCACTGGAATCGTCTTTAGAAGATGATTCCAATGAGATATTACAAGGCAGAATCAAAGAATGAATGAGAACACCAGGTACTATTAATAATCTGACTTACGATTAATGAATACCTGTTTACAGTAGAGATCCTCTTGGTTACATGAATTTCTTCAGGACCCCATGGAGTTGTTTGTTTGGAAGGGATTTAAGCCACAATTTTTCAGTAATGTTGCAGCTGGAGCACTTTACAATGGATTCCTTGTATTTCACACACAAATACTACCATTACATCCTTTCCTAGCCTCTAGCTCTGCTTTTCCACATAAGTCTATGATTATCAACCAATTGGCGGGAGACAAAAAGTTGCCAGGATGGTTGCGTTGCAACTGTCAAGATCTAATTTGGGACCTCTAGATTTACTGTTTGATGCGCTACCAACTGCTCCGTGATGGCAGCACCCGGGGTCCCATTGAACAACATTTAGTGTCAACCTATGACAGATACAATAACCTTGGTAACCAATAATATCTCATTAATTTATTGCAACCTCATTAAAGGTGAATTTCTGGTATTGTGGTAATCTAAAGACCATATAATGCATGCTTCTGAAACCTTTTTTTCATACCATATTAACTAACCTTAGGGATGATGCCAATATATTTTTCCAGCCAGAACAAGGGTGAGATTGAAATTCAATCCTTACAGCTGTTTCTAAAACACATGCCTCTTGCAAATAGAACTAAATTCAGACCAGGAGAGAATTTGTGTATCATTTAACCCTTCCACTTCTTAATTTACTCAATCAAGTCAGAGAACCGAGTTGATACTGAACAGCTGCAGCTGCACATTAGCTAAAAGCCAGTCTAAAATCTTTAATTTTCGATTATCCTCCGTATTGTGGGTACTAATATGAATCGTCTCCACAAAAGCCAAGAGGGGGCAAAGCCAGTATAGAATCTTTATTTTTCGATTATCCTCCGTGTTATTGGAACTCATTTGAATCGTCTTATCAATATTTAAGAGGGGGCAAAGACAGTCTAAAAAAATTTTTTATGGACTCTCGAAGACATGATTCAAATGAGTACCAGAAACATAGAGTTTGTACAATTTTGATCAAAGTACTTTAATCTAAAATCCAAAATACCCCCTATTTCTATAAGTATTTGCACATCGATAGCTCATCTCAAAACAGTTGTAACTCCTTATAGACATATAGGGAGTTACAACTGTTTTGCGCTGAGCCATCGATTTATTTTAAATTAAAGCTAGGCCAAGAACATAGAATCCCAGTTGCGATTTATACTACTAACTTTGTCTGACCTTGAGAAAAAAGTTTAATAGCAAATATGGACTTCCTTAAAACACAGGAATGCAGTCACAAATAGGGAACAAACTAACAAGTTTTTTAAAGCCATGATAGCTCAATTCTTAACCCTTATCTATATATCCAGGGTTTAGCTCAAGCCTACTTGGTGTCCATACATTGATATGCAGAGGCTGCGTTTTTGCACCATTGTCACCAAAAACTTACAGATACTCCCAATTATTTTGAGACTACAGGGACACTGTCCTCTTGGTTTTATAACCCTGGAATCTAGATTGTAAGTGTGACCCATGCATTTTGTAAAATGTCCCCTCTTTTTTCTGACCACCTTACTCCAAAAACCTTGACAGATCACTGATCTATACAGTATAAAGGCTGGCTTGGGTCTAAACATTTAAGGCCTTTGCTGATTTTCTGAACCTATAGAGATCAGTGGTTTAGAAATGAACCACTTATGTGCACATACAAAGTAGGGGATCATTTCAAAATGTTTACAAAACGTTTTTAGCATCCTAAACATAAGGCAGTATTTTCATACCCCTGTGCAATGAACTGGAATTTTTGGGAAGGGTTAATTAATCTGTTAAAAGTAAACAGTTTCTACTTATGGACAAATCCAAATTTTATCACCTTGAACAGAAAACCACAGGATATGGGAGTGGCTATATTATCCTGCTAAGGGGTTTACCCCCCTTCAAGGACCAATCCAAATAGTACCCCAGGGGATTATTATATCTATCATTGTAATTCTATAATTACTTAATCCTTTCAGAAATTTACAAAAAAAATGTTATTCCTTAACAGTATTTCACCCAAAACATGTGACCCGTTATCCAATCTTGGGGAAATATCTTATGTTATCTTATCCGACTGCAGAGCACCAGCTAGACGGTATTGAATACTGAATGGAGTTTAATGCCGCTTTCAACATTTTTTCAGTTATATCGTGGCGGCTAGAGCACCTAAGAATGGGTTAAAAAATTCCTGGTATTTCTCTCACCAGTACAATCATCACATCCTTTCCTAGCCTCCAGCTACTATCTCACATAGATCTACAATTATCAACCCATTGGTGAGAGACAAATAGTTGAAAAGATTGAGTGCCGCCGTCAGAGATCGTACCCAGGACCTCTAGACAAATGACAGACGGTGAGTGATCAGAATAGCTCACCTTGAGCACTTAGTGCTCATTGGAGCTTAAAAGGGGGATGATAAGAAATCATTTGCTTATTTTCTCCTTCATATCTTTATAAGAGATTCATATTTCATATGAATCTCTTATAAAGATATGTAGGAGAATATACTTCCTAATACATTAATGCTTAACAGCAGAATCAAGCTTGCAATTATGAAAATTGAAGAGGTCAAAATGACCCCCTTAGAAGAAAATTTTAGGAGTCAAAATAGGCTGTTTTCAGATTTTGGTGGGTCAAAACCCTGGTATAAGGGTCAAACACGAGCCCAGCTCCAGTGATTTTTTTCCCCCCTTTTTTGCATGGGTCCCTAAAGGCAGGCGCGTAGCTACCTTTGTAGGGACGCAGCTGAATCAACTTTTTTTTTTCAAATTCAGCCGCGTTCGCCCAATCTGATAATTACCACACTTAATACTTTATAAATCATATAGCCTAAATCGACTAGCAAAGGCTGCAAGTAAGACTTGCTATGAAATGTAGACTAGTTGAAATAAACGAAAATGAAAGCTTTTCTCCATATGTATGCTAAAATGAATAGATTTTGTTGGTCAAGAAAGCTCTCCGGAGGCCCCAAATTGCACCATTTATTTAAATATTTACCGGGGCATGCCCCCTGAACCCCTAGATTATTTTGAATCCACACTCTTTATAGGCTAGCTACGCACTTGAAAGGGAACCCATTCCCAATGCCAAAAAGACTTCTAAGTGACATTTCCCCCCAATTCAGGACAAAAATCCCAATTCAGAAAAGAAGATCCTCTTTCCAAATTTAAAAATTTACAACTTGATGTTAACCAAGTTAATTCTTGTTTAATTTGAATTTAAATGGCCTGAGAAGCAAAGAAAACTTTTTTCAAAGAACAGAAGGTTTTGTCCAAAACCAAACAATAGCTTTTTACCCAAATTTTGAGAAACTAGCACATTTTCCCATACGCCTGGTTTCAAACCTGTTCCCAAAATCCTTAGATTTTTTTTTAATTTGAAAGGGGTTTTACACTGCTTTTAACATAATTTTAGTCATATCCCAGCCGCTGGAAGACCTAACAATGGATTCCTTCAAGACTGTGCCAAGGAGAAGTCACAACATAGAGATTTGCTGATAAATAACAGGATTCTGAGGCTGTGCTGTGCAAGCTGGTCAGGCCAGGTTGAACTTTTTTTTTTTGCTTTTTGAAAATTTTAATATCTTTTATTTTAAATCAGTTATAGCCTTAGACTTATACAATCAGCTATACAACGAAAAAAGATTGATTGATTGATTGAATGGAGTTTAACGCCGCTTTCAACATTATTTCAGTTATATCGCGGCGGCCGGAGCACCTAACAATGGATTCCTGGTATTTCTTTCACCTGTACTACCATTACATCCTTTCCTAGCCTCCGACTTCTATCTCACATAGGTTTACGATTATCTACCCATTGGTGAGAGACAAACGTCGGAAAGGATATTTGCCGCTACCGGGGATTGAACACGAAAAAAGAGGATTGAGAAACAATTCAATTGACTGCCCTTCTTTAATAAAATCATCATTCTAATTTCTTTTTTTTTTTTTACTTTGCATTTTCTCCTTATAGCCTTAATTTATCTTAAAAGTTCTAATAGACCCCCTTGCTCTAATACAGGGGTCAACACTAACTCCCGAGATTTAGGAGTCAACTGGACTCCTAACACATGAAAACAACGAGTCCAAGCTCAAAGTAAGGAGTCCAAATCATCATAATGGGAGAACATTGTGGAAAAGAAGAAATTGCTTGTTATAAGCAATTTCTTCTTTTCCACAGTGTTCTACCAAAGAAGAGTTTTTTTCTCAAAACAATACAGGATGCAAGAAAATGTTTTCTTCAACAAGTTTTGTGGATTTGTTTTACAAAATATTTCCGTTCAACCCTTGGAGTCCAGCGGACTTCTTACTTGCAAATCAAAAGAGTCCAACTGGTAAACAAGGAGTCTCAGACTCCTGGACTCCCCTTAGTGTCGAACCCTGTAATATAACCACATCCCCTTCTTTGGATGTCAAGATTGACCTTTTTGTGATTTTCGGATTATATCCTCTACTATCAAACCCCCAGCCCAAACAAATTGATGTCTGGCCAATTTCAAAGGAGACCTCATGTAAGTTTTTCCCACCAAAATTAAATGTCAAGCTTTTTTATCAATTCAATGCTTAAATTAATAATTTGCTCTAAGTTTTCTTTGATTTACTTGAGGAGTACAGTTGAGAAGACAGGAAAAATGGCTAAAAATGCAAAGGCATTTTTGGCCTTTTTTCTGGTTACCAGTCAACTCGGCCCATCGATTAACTCGGCCCATCAGATTAACTCGGCCCGGTCAACTCAGCCCCAATATACAGTCTATAGTAACATAGATTATTTTCTTTATAAAATTTATACAAGTTTTGTAAAACAATACTGCTATACCTTACTTGGTTATTTTAGAAATATATTTGTTGACGTTTTAGTAATATCATATTGAATCATCGTTAATTTTGTACGATTCTAAAGAATGATCATTAAAATTCAATACACATTTTAAATTTTCTGATGCATATGTAAGTTCCCCATAACTATATGAGGATTGCATACTTTTGTATTGGTCAGTGTTCCCAAGAAACCCCAAGTGGGGTTGATTTACCCCTAAATTAAAGCTTGTATCCCCAAATTTTGCAACAAGCCTTCTTTGTGTTATACATAGGGGGTACATGCATTCTGTAAAATACCCATTTTTACCCCCAGATTGAAAAAGCAGTGGGAACACTGATTGGTAATAAAAATACTGAAAAAATAATCGAAAATAAGAAGGCCTTGGCATAAAATGAAATTTGGCTGAGTTATAGGTTGGGCCAAGTTGCCGATGGGCCGAGTTGACCAGTCACCTTTTTCTACCTCTTAACAACTATTACCTATTATAAAGCCCCATGCTGTCCAATAGAAACATGATGATTCTAATAAACCCCCGGGTTGTATTAGAACTTTTACGGTATTCAGTCGGTCTTAATATTCACCCCGGGACGCACCGGAACACCCCGGGACTCAATGAAACACCCCGGGACGCATCGAATATGATTAATATGCAAAAAATAGATGGATATTATGTATATATTACTTATACAAATGTACAGATTTACTGTTTTTTATGAGTAAATTATATAGGCTAAGTTCAGTCCCTATGCGTTAGTGAAATCGCTTTGTAAAAATTAGTCCCGGGGCTCTGTTGTGAGATCGTATGTGCATTTATATTAAGTCCCTTTTTTTCTTATTTCACGAGAAGTCGTTTACTAGGATTTCCGTGCACTTGAATTAAGTCCTGGGGTGTTTCTTATTCTATCATGAAGAAAACGATTTATGAATTCGTATATCCATATAAAATTAGTCAATCAGTCACAGGGACTTTCTTCTTCCAGGAAAATTGTTTTTTTAATTTAATGTTCAATTGAAAAAGTTCCGGAGTGTTTCAAATCCTTTTCTGAAACGTTTCATGAGTTCTTGTATGTCCCTGGATTCTTTTCTTATCCTGTAGAATTCTTTTTTTTTTTTTTTTTTTTTTTTTGAGCTCGTATATCAATTATAATTAGTCCCGGGGTGTTTCTTATTCAAAAAGAAGTTGTTTACTCAGTTTAATTTAGTCACGGAGTAATTCTTATCCTATCGTGTTGTGATTTTGTAGATCTATACTATATGCATATAAAAATTAGTTCCGGGATGTTTCTTCATCCAAGTAAAATCACGTTGGTAGTTCTCTTATGCATTTGAATTTAGTCATGAGGTCCTTTTATATCCTAAAAGAAAACGATTTTTGAGCTCGTATATACATGTACATAAATAAATTAGTCCCGGGGTATTTCTTCTTCCAAGAGAAATCGTTTGTATGTTTGCTGTTCAATTGTATTTAGTCCCCGGGCGTTTCTTATCCAATGCGAGATCGCTCTGTGAGTTTGAATATGCATATAAAATGAGTCCCGGGGTGTTTCTTCTTCCAAGAGAAATCGTTTTGTATGTTTGCTGTTCAATTGTATTTAGTCCCCGGGTGTTTCTTATCCAATGCGAGATCGCTCTGTGAGTTTGAATATGCATATAAAATGAGTCCCGGGGTGTTTCTTCATCCAAGAGATATCCTTTTGAATGCTTTCTTATGCATTTGAATTTAGTCCCCGGGGTGTTTCCTTTCCTATGCGAAATCTTTTTGTGAGCTCGTATATACATAAAAAAAAAAAAAAAAAATAGTCCCGGGGTGTTTCTTCTTCCAAGAGAAATCGTTTTGTATGTTTTCTGTTCAATAGAATTAAGTCCCTGAGTGTATTTTATCGTATGCGAAATCGTGTTGTGAGCTTGTATATGCATATAAATTGAGTCCCGGGGTGTTTTCTATTTTTCAGGGAAATCATTAACAAAGATTTCAGTGAAAATATATTTGGTCCCGGGTGTTATTTGTTCCTTACCAAAAGTATTTGAACTCGTATTTGCATATAGAACGAGTCCCGTTTTTTATGTACTATGTGAAATTCTTTTTTGAGCTCGTTTTTGTATATAAAATTAGTCCCGGTATGTTTCTTATTTAACGAGAATCAGGTACAATGTAAGTTCTTTCTGCACTTGCATCAAGTCCAGGGGTGTTATGTCATAATCAATTTAGTCTATAAACATAGATTTTTTTAATATTATTTCAATATGATAAACTTTGTCTTATCATTTATTTTCATGTCAATAATTTTTTTCCCCGAAACAACGATCAAATTCTCATTAAACTGATTAACGTGTCCCGGGGTTTATTAACATACTCATTAAAAAAAGGTACGTACTTTAAGTGAGTCTCGGGATGGTGTCACATCCGTAATTTTTTTAATACTCCATGAAAAAAAGTCCTCACATTCCCTATTCTTATCTAATGGAATATTATTTATTGTAGTATTTGTAAAAGATTATTTTAATGAAATTGCATGCTCTTCCACGATCAGTAACGGTTAGGTGTCTGTCTCGATACAATGATATCATCATAATTAGCGTAAAACCAATTCAACAAGGTAAAATTCTTATTTATATTTAATCAAGTGTACATTTTTATCAACAATTTCGTATTGCCTAATGATTTTATAGCCTACTTTTTATATATGAACCGTCCCGGGGTGTCCCGGTGTGTCCCGGGGTGATTATCAAGACCCGTATTCAGTTTTGTTTTGAAAGGTAAAAATCATTCTATAGGCAAGCAAAAAGTCCGTTGGATACAAGTAAAATCTTATTCTCATTTTTTTTTTTAACAAGAAAGGGTTTAAAAATTAAACCTCAAAACAAACAATTTCTTAATTTTATACAATTATTTAAACATACATGTAGGATGATACATTTTTTAAGAAAATTTATCAACTAAAAAGCACTTTTTGAACAACCAAACAATTTTTCCTCTGTTGACAGGTTAAGACTCATGTCAGAAGTTATTGGGTGGTTGGTTTTCAAGTTAATAGCATTGACAAAAAAAAGTTTGCAACTCACCAGCCACTGGGGAAGGTTTTTTCATGACACACCATCTCGGCTTCCACTGAAAAAGTTTGAAACAGAAATGTTTATATCTAAAAAAAAATACACATATGATACTTGGGCAAACTCATAACTCAAGATTAAATTACCTTTTTTCCATCTCTAAACTTCACTTTTCCTTCAACTATCGTGTTCATTTCAGCCATGTTAATCCATGTTTTGGTTCACACACACTGTCATGTTAGACGGAATACGATTGGCTCACTGTGCACTTGAGTGACCTTAAGATTACAGTGCTTTCTTCCAACCGTTCAAAAGATAAATAATTGGTACTTGGACTTCTTCATTGATATCCCTTTTCAATGTCTGTCTCTGGGCTAGTATATGAGCAGAGAACCTTCTTCTTATTCTTTCTTGGTATCACCCTCCTCTAATAAGGAGCACCCCCAAATGGATACTGGGGTTAGAAGTTGGTTGGGTAAATCTGTTAAAAAGATAAAATACTTGAAAACCACTAAGTTTAAACATAAAATAGCTTCAAATAAGAGACATATTCTTTAGAATGGGCAAAAGAGATAATATATAGGATGTATCATATAAAAGACATTTGTTTTTAACTAACTTACAATAGATGATATTTGGTACATATTAGGTAAGCCTATCTTTAAAAAAACATGAGCAAAGTATATAAAATAGAGGTGAAAGGTGAAAAAGTTTATAAGGGTTAAAAGAGTTGAGATATTTTAGTTTGCCTAGGCTTTGTAGTTGCTAGATATAAGTATACATTGTGTTCGATTACTTTGTAGATTGATATTTTTTTCATATAACATTGTTATTAATATATTCTTGATTAGAGTGTATCTCCAGGGCTATAGGATCCATTTATGGCAAAATAGTTAGCTATGGCTAAGCAGATCGTCCAGCCCAAGGGTAGACTGGTTTTGCTGTCGACTCATGTATGAAGCCGACAGGTATACACCGAATTCTTCGTCCATAGTATAGAGACCTATCCCTTCGTATTTTCTAGTCTATAAAAATAAAAACGAGGCTCCGGTCCGTTACAAAGTTAAAGCGTTTATGGCGTTTTTTTCATTAATCTACGTGTGAAAAGATTACATACTGACGAAAAAACTTTAGTTTGATATAGATTATCTATGAATGTATACTTTCTTTACGGACTTTACCTTAAAAAACAAACTTACGCGAAAGGCAAAATGGCGCCCCCTCCTGGCTTGTTGTTTACAAACAATTCATTAGCCAATCAGAAGTGCTAGGTCCGCGTACGTCATCAAATATTGAAAAGCCAATACCGTGTGACAGTATTTTGATGACTACTAGACTGGTTAACCTGTCCCAATCTACGCTACCCTCCGATACTGGGACAGGAAAAACCTAATTTTTACCATGCAGGTTTCTGCATGGTAACAAGTGCGCATGCGCAAAGATGGGCGGAGTTTATTGGGAGAAAATATCTTGTCGAACTTAGGGTTATGAACGATTTACTTACCGTATGGTTCGATATCCCTTGACTCGTGAAGATGGGAAGGAAATGACTTTATTACATAATATTCTAACGTTACCGCTATTTGTTCACTATTAGATCTTTTATTTTGATTATCAATCTTATTTCATTCATCATTGACGAGAAAAAAAAAATAAATATGATAAAGTTGATGCTCAGAAAAACTTATATTTACACAATTCCTTTATAATGTGACATTAGCATTCGTTTGCAACGGAAACGTTTAGAAAACTGATTGAATATTTTTTGTTACCCGCATTCGGTTACCTGAAAGAGTTTTTTGTTCTTTTTCCGAATGAAATGTTTGTGGTTAAAAAGCACCGAAATTTTGCATTTACATCATAAGATTTTCATAAATACATGTACAAAACTTTATCACGTTTTGCCATTTAACATTTTTACAAATAAACCAAACAAAGTCTTTTTCTTGTTATTTCTTCCGACAAACACTTATCTACTTATCTAACGTTACTTTTATATGGCATGACATTGTTTATTTTCTCGACATGTATGTATTGTTTATTTATTTCTCTATTAATATTCATCAATCTTTCGTGATTATTTTGGCAATTTGAATTCCGAAATCAGTGGCTTTCACAGAAGGAACAATGATAAAAATTCTATAATTAAAAAAAAAAATAAATAAGAGCTAATTATTGTAAATTAAATCTTTAAATAACAACATATTTCAGACGCATCGTGACATCAAAGAGTTTTTCACTGACTGTCAAAAAAATGAGAGTAGTCTAGACCCGGAAAATTAATGGAATTTTCGGGAAATTCCACAAATTTCTGTTCTGTTGCTCATGTTGCGATATAGGGAAATTCATAATCACTTATCAGACAGCGCGAGACGCGAAAGACTAAGTGAAAGGAGTCAACACTTTATTTACAAAAAAATAAAAAAAAATCATCATGTTCGTGAAACGTGCAATTAAAGTATGTATTCTGTCATAAGGTTCAGGTTCCATTTTTTGTAATGCAAAAAACATTAAAATTGATATGTAAGATAGCTTAGATAGTGAAGATTTCTCTCAGTGTGCAAATACCGCTCAGTTTCCATTAGAAAATAATTTGAAAAATAAATCGTCGATGTGCTACCAAAGTCGCGCAACTACAGTTTTATTTTTACTATACTTGCGTGATTTAAGTGGCCCATCGAAAATGTAATAAACTTAAAAGAAACCTGGGGAATGATTTTTATGAAATAGAGTTAAGAGAAAGAGATAATTTGAATATTTATCTTATACATGTTACGGAAAGAAGGGAGCCCAGATGTTTCAACGCTGAATATACATGACATGCGATTCATAAACCGCGGTCTCTTTCCATCTATATATTGAAATCGGGTATCTAACTGCAATAAACCCTTAATTCTGTCTGCGTTATTATATCGTCTTGTACACGGCATTTGTCGACACGCCACGCCCATATGTAATACGACCAATCAGAATCATCAATGCATTTTGGCCAATGATACGAAAGGAAACAACGGACCAATGATATTTATGCTTACATTAGATTTTACCTGTCTCAATATCGATAGATTGAGACAGGCTCGCCAGTCAAGATGACTACCTGTCGGCTTTTATGATAGTCGACAGTGGGACCAGTCTAGCCCAAGGGACACCTGACTACAAATACTTATCAGTCATGTTTAACAGGATTATTTTTCTCAAACTTGTGTACTGATGTGATAAAGATAAGAAATTTCCAACTCCAACAATATATACAATATTAGTTTTAACACATATCTGTTACAGTGAATATGTAAAATCAGAGATTTTGTAAAATAACTAAAAATTTCAGGGATTTTGTAAAATCACTGATTCTGTCAGTTGTTTTATAAAATGACTAAAATTTTCAGTGAATATGTAAAATAATGGAATAATTGTGGTAAAAAGAAGGAAATACAGTAAACTTTATTTGTAATTAATCTTTTATTACAAAGATAACTGAAAACGTCAGTGATTTTGGAAAAAAACTTATTCGATCTGTAATTTCATTAAATATCTGAAGTAATCAGTTTATATTTTTGACTATTTCTGTTTATATTCTTGCATTCTGATATTTTGATATCAAACTGGAAAAATAAATTAAACAACACATATTGCATTCAAACAGTATTTCTTTATTTTTATTGAAATGAGGTACAAACATGAAAATAAAACAATAAATTTCTTTATAAAATGGTATTCAGATAATTAATTTCTTTTCTTATTTGTGTGAAATGATAAACTACTTATTAAGTCGACTCAAAACTCATGTATTTCTTACATTTCCCATGCAATGTTTCCTTTCGATCTTTTTTCTTGAATAAAAAGACATAATGTTAGGCTACTTAGTTCGCCGACTCAAACCTTTTGTACTTGAATTTTTAGTATTATGATTTTATTTGAAACCTTTATTCTCTATGAAAATGTCACTGTGTAATGCCATGGAATTATTCAGTTTTTATTAGCACAGGACTAGCTTGAATGACATCTAGAAATACAGAGCATATTTGATTTAAGACATTTGTATTTATTTGTTTGACACCTTTTGCTTCCCTTACAATTACACCTCACAAAGCCTTGCCCACCACAGATAGATTCCTGTTGCACTTCACTTCGAAGAGAAATAGTTGTGTCGCACTCAAAGCCACTGATATCATAAAGGGTTGGAGCACAAATATAAAACTGATTACGTGAGTAATTTGTTTTTAAATTACAATGTTTTACTTTTTCTTGAACGATGATTATGATTTTAAACACATATTTTGCTACAAACAATTGCTTAGTTTGAGGAAAAATAGGAACATCAAAAAGGGAAACCTAACTAACCAATTTAATGAAATACCAATTTTTCCAACAACTGCACTGTATTCCTTTTTTTTTTACAAATTAATTGAATCATTTTTACATATTAACTGATGAATTAGAATTATCGTATACTGTATTTCCTTCTTTTTCCACAATTTTTCCATTATTTTACATATTCACTGAAAATTTTAGTCATTTTATAAATCAACTGACGGAATCAGTGATTTTACAAAATCCCTGAAATTTTCAGTTATTTTACAAAATCCCTGATTTTACATATTCACTGTAACATTTCAATTTCAATTTGTAAAAAATAAAATACTCTCTTTGCTTCCAATCTTTGATAGATATGAGAGACCTTTGCTACCATAGTCCGTGATGAAAAAGCTACTATCAAAATCAATTTTTCTAAATCTTCTCCAAACTTAATATTCTCATTCCAGAAGGCCAGCCTTAGTTCACATATCAGGTTCTTTATTGGTTCCACTGTCGACTACTTAAAACGGTAACTGGGCGATTTTTCGACTTTCTCAAAATCTCAAAATAATTGCTGAGATTTATCTTTAAAGTACAGGCATTAACTGGCACACAATAAAAAGGGGGATTTGAAGCGTGTTCATTCGACGTCGTGACGTCATTTAGGAACAAGGCCCTTTTAGACCCGCCAAAATCAGTATTTGCATATATTTTCTTAATTAACAGGCCGATTTTTTTTCATAGAAAGTTTCATTTAGAAAGTGTAACAAGAGTGCCATAGTCACAATATACACTGCCATTTGCCGATATTTCACGAAAAATAATTGTAGAACCAAATTCAAAATATTTGCAGACTACCTTTTTAAATGGTAAAGTTCAAACTGTCCCTGATCTATGTACATCTACAAATTATGGTGATGACATTGACCAAGTTTCATTTAAATCAAACCAAAAAGTTAGGAGGAGCCCCGGCAACTAAGTTTTAAGGGGGCATAATTTAGGGAAGAATAAATGAACCATGACATCCTTACTTCATGCACGTTTACCAATTTAGGTCATAACACCAAGTTTCATTTAGATCCATGCAGAAACTTAGGTGCAGTTGCATTCACAAGGCTACAATTCAAATAAGCCCCAGAGACTAAGTTTTAAGGGGCATAACTGAGGCAAAAATCAATGAACCATAAAATCCTAACTTCATGCACATCTACCAATTAAGGTGATAACATTGACCAAGTTTCAAAAAGATCCAACCAGAAACTTAGGAGGAAATGTGCTCACAAGAAAAGTGGACGTATGTATGTACGGACGGACGGATAAACGAACGGACGGAAAAGATGATGCCAATAAACAACTGCCTCCAGTGGTGTATAAAAAACCCGAGCTAGTCGTACTATTTCTATGCACATTCAAAACATAATAACCGACCGGAATACTGTCTAGGGATTTGACGATTGTTATTCATTTTTTTATGTAAATAAACAGAAATTTCTCAAAATTTTGTCCGGTAACCTATGCTGGTTTTTTTTTTTTTTTTTTTTGTTTTTTTTTGTTTTGATTTTTGTTAAAAGGCAATTGACGTATATAACCACCAGATACTACCCGGTAAGCTTTACCATGCTGGAACCAATTTATCATTCTGCAGACCGAAGTAATTACTGAAACGCATGCAAAAAGTAATCAGTGGTTTATTAAAGCACATAGTTGCCTTTTAAGTTCGTTTTCAAATAATATTATTTGCCTTTCTGATAACTGGTGGTGGTGGTGGTGGTGGTGGTGGTGGTCTAACCCTTATCAGGCCAATATTTAACCATTACCAGATAAATTTTAGACGGTAACAGTTGAAATTAACTGTATATAACACTTGCAATAAAAAATATTTCTTTGTTTTATAAAAGACGAAAACATATTGAATCAAATGTTAGTAACATAATTTTTTATTTGAATTTGTGACATTCACCTTTAATTTATATATTAAAACAAACACATGTATATCTACAACTTATGTCGAAAAACTGAAACGCACAAGAACGGGAATGAATGGACGATAATGAAACTTAAGTGATTGACGTTATTCTAAAGTTGTAATTACCCATCAATTCGTACGTTTTTATGATCTTTTATTTAATCTTGAAATCTATTATCTATCACCTAATAGCAATGTTAAATGGGGAAAAGTAAGCACTGAAACGCACGTCGATATGAAAATCGATACACAGCGATATTGAATATAGGGTATATTCAAATTTTTGAGGGCGTTAGCATCGGCAGAGACCCGAATAATGGGTTTACGATATTGAATTAACTGGAACGCACATTCAACTGTGTGCGTTTCGGTGTTTTACATTTCGGTGTACCGATGTTTACGGTACCCGATGTTTATAGCGATATCTGAAACTGTATAACTTTAAAAGGTCGAGGACAAAAATAAAAGCACAATAAGTGTATCAAATTACGGTATGAAGGATCAAACGCAATAGGAAGAAGCTTAATCTTAAAAAATTATAAATGAAAAAAAAACATTGACATTCATTGAACCATTCATAAAACCTGTTAAATTTACCCTGCGATATGGATCATGCAAAACATTTGCAAACGTTTTGTTATGATATAAAAGAACAGCAATGTGAAGCTTAGAACATAAATACTGAAACGCACGTATCTATGAAAATCGATACACGGCGATATTGAATTTACTGAAACACACATTCACCAATCTTAAAAACGCGACGTGCGTGACAGTAATTCATATCTCAGTGTACCGCCTTTTTATCAACGCAGGACTAAATCACAATATTGTTCATTCAATTAGATATATATTTAATTCTTAATTGTATAATATGTAAATAAAAATCTAAGAAATACAAATATTCATATATATGAAATAGAGGTAAATGTCGAGAAATATATAATCACAAATATATTCTACCATAAAACTCGTATATAAGTAATTTGACGTAAGTAAATATCACATGTATGAAGAATGAAAATATTAACAGGATACAAAGTGTGGTATTCTTATGTATTCATATGTATCCAAATAAGGAACAAGGACGTGTGCGTTTCGGTATTTCTATCTTTATACAAATGTTTCAAAACTCTGTATCTTTATCAAGGCATTTTGGTTTTAGATATTTTATTCTGTCGTATCCAGCTAAAGGGCATGCACATTATGGTATTAGGGCAGCACAAATGCTTGAATAAAATCTTTCCTCGGAGATAGGCAACAAACAATTATTGTTGGTGGCGCAGAGTCAAGCACCGCTCCTATTCTTTCGGGTGTTCCACAGGGATTGGTATTGGGGCCTCTTCTATTTCTGCTTTACATTAATGACTTACCAGACACTGTAAAGTCAAGTGCCCGCCTGTTTGTGGATGACTGTGTTATCTATAGACCAATAAAGACGGCTTCAGACACATCTCGCAGCAGGACCTAGACAGTCTGTCATTGGGGGAGCAGAAGTGGAAGATGTCCTTCAATATAGCTAAGTGCCATATCATGCATGTATCAAGAAATAAGAAACCCATTTCCACTTCTTACACTCAGCATAGCCAGCCTCTGACTGTTGTCAGTCAAGCCACTTATCTTGGAGTTGAGGTATCATCAAATCTCTCTGGTCCCTTCACATTAACAAGATTTCCAGTAAGGCAACTCATAGTTTAGGCTTCCTTAAACGCAACATTCACTCATCTAAGAGCAAAACCAAAACAGCAGCCTATCCCACCATTGTCAGACCAACCTTAGAGTACTTCTCGAGTGTGTGGTACCCTTTCCGTCAAAAAATATTGATAAAATTGAAAACATACAAAGACAAGCAGCTCGCTTTGCAACAAACAATTACAGCAAGATACCAAGGCACAGTGACAAATTTATATCCTCAATGATCTGAAATGGAATTCACTGCAGTCTCGCAGACATTTTAGCAGGCTTTCTCTCTTTTACAATATGGTATACCAACGCGTAGATGTAGACCCTCGGCAATATTTACAACCATATAAAAAGCAATTACGGCACCGCCATCACTTAGCTTTCCAAATACCCTCCTTTCAGTTTCCCCGAACTGTAGTACATTGGAACAAGCTACCAGCTTATGTAGTAAGCGCTGGCACAACCCAAGGTTTTAAGTCAGCGCTTGCTTCATCCGTAAATAAATTGTAAAACTACTTTTATCTTTTTAACCATACTACCATTATTTTTTCTTCACAGTAGTTTATATGTGGTTTTAAAATTACAATACTGATTTAGAGTGTAAGGTTTTATGGATTTTTGCACTATTTTTTTTATCACAATGGCAAGTTCTTCTTGTGTGGAATTATAGTAGCCAGAGAAGCTCGTCATCTACACTTTTCCAACGCCCCACGCATGGCCATAATGTCTGAAAAAGTACGTTGCCATTATCATGAAGAATAATAATTTCTAGCTCATAAATTAGATTTATTCATGCGATAAATCAAATATAATTTTTTGTTAAGGACAAAAATCACGAGCATTTCAATAATTAATGTTGATGATTTCTTTTATAGCAAACGGCGTGTGCAATACAGTATTATCAACTATAGGAATACATTGACAATCATCCTTCTACTATGAGACAGTAGCGAGATCATCATAAATTCGTTGGAGCTCAACCCCGATAAGAAATTACTTGAAACTACAACCCATGTTTCTTATGTGTTAAGTTTTTTATTTCCAATTTATTTTCCGTCATCAAGCAAAATCATATTTGCAAACGTAATTTTAACCCAAAAGCAACCAATCCAACGATGTCCAAAGCATGTCTATGTCCAAATATTGTTTGTTACAAAAAAATGAAATTAATTAGATCAATATTACAGGTATCCTTTAAGTTTTGTCTTCTGGCCTGGATTAATATAAACGTAGCATAAATAAATCCGTGTTAAATCAAATACGAAAGCTCTGTGTTTCAGTGATTTCCCAACAGGTAAAAGTAATCAGACCAAAACCGTATAGGCAAAATACAACATACTAAGTGTGTTTCAGTATTTACTTTGCGTTTCAGCGTTTATTGATTTTCAGTATTAATATGCACTGGTAAACTACTTTTCGAGTCCTTGGTTATATGTACCTGTTTGATGGTAATGTCTTGAAGTTCTAGTTGGTTTGATGATGTATAGTGGTATAGGTTATAGCATTGGCGTCGTACCGACGTTCCCTTTATCTGTGAACCATTTTAGAACGCTCAGAAGAAAGTTCTGTAAGTGGTCCCCGATAGTTACTTCCCTTAAGCTTGATTGACTCTTCAATTTAGAGGTACCACATCACAACAAACCCCAAACTGTAACATGATTGCAGGTGCAAATCCACTTTTACAGACCATTTTGGGGACATTGTTTACATGGGGCCTTACTGCCCTAGGGTCAGGACTTGTATTCGTCTTTCAAAGTGGCCAGGTAAAACATGACAGGGTGTTTTCATGAAAATCGGGGCTTTTCTTGCATTTGTATGCTATATAACCGCGCACCTGTATCTTGCACGTGTGCATTCCTTCTGCTTATGCCAAAATTATTGTCTTGTGACAAGTTCAAGGACTCTTGCCAGCGAAACTTTGATTTGATGAACTAAATAACCATGCTCTGATTGCCAAATTACATTGCTGTGGTTACAATCCTCAGATCTGGGTCAATGGAAAGTAAAGGTGTATTTTGGACATGCTTATAGGGAAAACACACATGGATTTCATTTCATAAGTTATTCATTACTTCAAATGATTAATTCTTGGATAAGTGAAGCTCGATATAATTACAGCTTCCAAGAAGAAAACCCCAAATATTTACTTTGAAATTTGGTCCCTAACTCCAAGAATAAGATTGGATTATTTGTCATGTGGTATCGTCGCTTATTGGGGTGCAGGTCAAAACGTCCCAGAGTCAAAACGGCCCGTGTTTTGGTCAAAACGGCCCATGATTTGGTCAAAACGGCCCAAGGCAGATTTTCGATTTGGTCAAAATGGCCCAAATAGAAAAAATAACAACAAATAAAGAATATCGAAAAAAAAATATTTCATGTTTTTTTTTGTTTTTGTTTTTTTATTATAAGCTATATTTCAAATTCAGTTAGATAAATGATACACCGACGCTGGTTTTAGTTAAAGTTATCACGCATTTACTTTTTCCTTATGGTCTATTTTTTATCTACGGAGTATGTATAAAAACAGTAAAAAATAGAAATAGGGACCTTGATAAATGAATTTATCGACCCGTTATATATAAGGAAGTTTAAGATACTTGTAGATGAATTCATGGATTCTATTGACTTATTATTCAATACAAGCTTTATTTAAAAACAAAAACAAGAAAAACAACACTTTTTACTGTTGCGCTTTTTATTGTTAATAGCTATTGGGAAAATGTCCTATATATATCTAAAGACTTAAACTTTCTTGCATAAAAAATGACAAAAGTTAACTTATTTAATGAAGATATATCAAATAAACATAATTTTCTCCCAAAATTTATCGCCGCGAACGGCTGGTCACTTCTAAGTGTCCATCTCAAACAAACATTATGTTAATCCTTTGATATTATCAAAATTATATTTGAAAATGAATTTAAACTCTTGATTTGACATTTAAAACGACTATATTATCAATGGATTGAATTCGGGACTTTATTGAGGTTGCAAAATCACACCCAATCCTATTATTCTCAATTAAGCTTGATAATCGATTTCGCCCTTTTCATTGCCATTTCGCACATTTCTTTAACGCTACCACGCATCTATTTAGTAAGAATATATAATAGTTGCATAGAAGATTACGAGTTTTGAACTTCACGAAAAATGTATATTAAAAAAAGGAGAGAGAGAGAAAAAGACATTTGATTAGAATGCAAAATTATTGTTTGGGCCGTTTTGACCAATTGTCAAAACGGGTTTGGGCCGTTTTGACCAAATTACGGGCCGTTTTGACTCTGGGCCGTTTTGACTTTGGGCCGTTTTGACTGTAAACCGCTTATTGAGTTCTCAACATACCCACTTTCTTGATAGTTTATTTTCACATGAGATTTCTGCAAGCTTTTCACGTCATCAGCCATGATATTGACATATATGTGTAAACTGCATTTATCCTATCTGAATTGGTATTTTTTTTTAAATAAAAATATGCAATAAATAAATGATAATACTATGCTTTTAAACAACTACCCCTGAACCAAAGTTTTTCACTATTTGTTTTTTATCTCTATTGCTAGAAATACTTTCTTTTTCATCCTTCATTCAAAATTAAAACTGCATGTCAATATCGATTAAGGCACCTTTAACCAAAATGAGGTCAACCATCTCCGCAGAAAATTCCTGCCCAAAATTGTATTGATGGAGGACCCAAAGGGGAATATGTGTTATCTGCAATAATTGCTCCAGGTTTGAATTTTGTTTTTAATTGATGAAAATAAATAGTAAAATTATGAAATTTAATAAATTAATTCTTTATTACATTGGTCTGTTAAAATACAGAAATACTATCTTTGATGAACAAAATACATTTCCTCAAACTTACGTAATACATTTAACTATGTTATATCATGGGCATGTCATTTTTTTTATGAATCTTGTTTTGATTTGGGGTTTTCCAATACAGCTAAATACCTATGTCAAATACAGCTCTTTACCAGGGGGCCAAAGTCGGGTATCTTTTTCTTTCAAGTTATGAAGCTATATTTTACTGTGGAGCAGAAATAGATCTAGATTATTCTTAAATAATTATGCCCCCCTTCGAAGAAGAGGGGGTATATTGCTTTGTACTTGTTGGTTGGTTGGTCCATCCGTCGGTCTGTCCGTAGACCTTTCTTGTCCGGAGCATATCTCATAAATTATGCAAGCTAGAATCATGAAACTTCACAGGTGGATATAACTCATTGAGGAGAAGTACAGTGCACAAGAACCATAACTCTACTCATCATATTTTGTGAGTTATTGCCCTTTGTTGAGTGACAAAGAATAGGCTATTGACCTGTTTTTATGGGGGCATAAATGTTTTACAAACATCGCTTGTTTCATTAAGGTTTTACCTCTATGTCTTGTTTTAAGGTTAGGAACATAGGGCTAATGTTTCTCTAGTTTAAAATTTCACCTGATGTTCATGGAATATTACTGTGGTGCACAAAGCTTTGGCAGACAGTATAGACTATGATCAGACTGCTCATCTGTGCAGTCTGATCTTAGCCTACTATGCCTGCTTTCCACATAATTTTTGTGGGAAAAGAACTTGGGCCAGACTAATTGAATGTTCCTTATATCGGCAATTTGTTTAAAACAAAATTGAATTCAGTATGACAAGGTAATTACCTTTCATTTGTTTCAATCAAAATGTATTCTTGTAGTTAAAAAGCTTGCTGACCATCTGTTTCTATTTTTCAGAGAAAGATTTTGGATGGCAGTCTAGGATTTGCTGCTGGGGTAATTTAACTTACCGTATTTCTCTTAATAAATGCTCCCGGGAGCCAAACATAACATGGTCAGGGAGCTTTTATTTAGTATGCATTTTCTGATTTAAAAGATCATTAAAATTGATATCTTTCAGGCCCTTTTCCCTTCGTTTTGAGGTGAATTTTCTCTAAACAATCATAAAAATGATTGTTTAGAGGAAATTCATCTCAATTTAGAGAACAAGTCTCATAAAGTTCCTGAAGCTTAGACATTTGAAGTGGGTCGGTTTACTGAGTAAAAAATGTAGGGGTGTTAATATTAGGGAGGGTGCTATTATTAGAAGAAAAACAGTGTAGATATGACATTTGGTTGAAATTTACTTTGTCATTTTGACCAATTTTCGTTTCTTTAGTTTTCAACCAAATGTCCCCGACGGAATGTCTCCTTGACCAAATTGTCGTATTCGACAAATTGTCTTTCGACGAAATGTCATGGACCCAAACTTTTCTACAATTTTGTAAGTTAATCTGATGATCAATTTAAACAAGCAATTCAACAGTGTAATTCCTGAACTTAGAAGGAATTGTTAGAAAGAAAAAATTGCTTGTTATAATGTTGCTGGCCTTGTATAGCACTGATCCTTTAATTCTTATGAATAATAGATAAATTTGTCAACATTTTTAGCTTACCTGAGCAAATTTTGCTTAAGGTGAGCTTTTGTGATCATTGTGTCCATCACCTGTCATCAGCATATTTTTTGTTTGTACTCTAGAGGCCAATGGGAATATTCAATTGGAAAAAAGGGAAAAAAGGGCACCAATATCAAATTCTTTTTTGCTCTTTAGAGGCCTTAACTTTGGCCAAAGCCTCACGAAACATGGTCTGTAGGTTAGAATATTAAATTTTGTCATGTCACAAGGGTGGCCACTACCAAAAATGAGAACAAACCATTGTCTACTACTTGAACAAACAAAATTCAGATATATCTTTGTCTTAGAATTATGTTCCTGGTAAGTTCATTACGGAAATGATGTCATTTAAAAGAATGATAACATCAGAGGTGGATTAAGAAGGGGTTTAGATCCAAACAAACCCCCCTCTTAAGCCTAGTTCTTTCTTTTTCATGGACAAATCCAATGAAAAATTGGTGACAAAAGGAAACAAACCCCCTATCTTATAAATTCAAACCCTCTTTACTTATATTCTGGATAGAGAAACTTCGTAAAAGAATTTTTGTTCTTATTTAATATCAAAGGCAGTCGGCACATGATGATTTAGCAATAAAAAATATTTTTGACAAAAAAATAATGTAAAAATAGAAGATATTTATGCATTATTTTTAAAAAAAAAAAAAAAAAAAATTGAGGATAATTCATCATGTGCAGGCCCCATATGTATAATGAATACTCTGCAAATAACAATGCATTTTTGGTTTATCAATCTCTCTAATTTCTAATATTTAGATGTGGACTTATTGATATATACCTGTATGTTGTAGGTAATGACAGCAGCGTCCTATTGGTCCCTTCTTGCCCCCGCCATAGAGATGGCAGAGAAATCTGGTTCATACGGAGAGGAAGGACAATGGGCTTTTATACCAGTGGCTGTGGGTTTTATACTTGGTGCTGCTTTTGTCTATGGTGCTGATGTATTCATGCCTTATTTGGTATGTAGCTTATATGCAGTCTGATCTTAGTCTGTACCACCTGATTTTCATGTTTTAATCAGAACAGTCTATAGAGTGTTTTTTCAAAATAAATACTGACCTGCAATAAGCTTTTTAACTTGAATGCAATTTATCAGCTGTTTTTATTCAGCATAACAAGGGTCAAAGTAGTGGAACCGTAATATTTCCAAAACGTTTCAGCGGTCATGAACTTTAAAACAGTGTTAACCTAGGTTTCCTAATGATTTCATTAGGAAACCTCGGTTAACATTGTGAAAGATCTTGTGTTCCAAAATGTTGCAGAACTATTACGGGTCCATTTTAAATCAAAGCGTTGTTGCCGTGATTTATTCCACTCAAATGCACTCTTAATCCATTTAAAGTAGTGAATTTCGTCGATGTACTTTTCATTCACGGAACTATTATGGGTTCACTACCTAAACAACCAACCTTTTCTCGGATACAGGGAGCTGAGAGTACCACAAGTTTGGCTTTATCCCTGGATACCAGTCAGAAGTTGGGTAAAGATGGGATCCAGCAAGACAATAGTGTTCAAATACAGCTAGGGGCAGAGGAGGAGGGGTCAGGTAGGGATACAACCTAGACTAGAAGAAAATAGACTGGCCAAATTTGAAAAAAAAGATGCAGATGATTATCTTTGTTTCAGATTTTAACATCAGCAAAATTGCATTATAATCAAAGTAATGAAAGCACTGGAAACTAATTGTGAGCTACTAGTATTTTTTTGACAATCTTGAATATTTTGTGGTCAAAAAGGAAAATCAGTTGGTAAAAGTTAAGATCAGGCTTCCAAAGCCAGAATGTTCCAGGTGTAGCATGGCAAGAGTGAAGTGTATTTTGATGGCTCAACATAAAACAGTTGTAACTGCCTATAAACATATAGACAGTTACAACTGTTTCATGCTGAGCCAATTTCATCTTTTTCCTTCAAGAAATCCCTTTTTTATCCTTGAGAATTATAAAAACAGGGTTGGATGGGGAAGTATTGGCTCATTACCAGGTTAAAGAATGATATGAGTTGAAAGAGGTTAGAGAACACTATTTAATTTGATGGTTCAATACAAAGACAGTTGAAACTCCATATATTGAGAGTTCGGTGCAAGGCTGAACTAAGTGTCTACACAATGTATAGACAATAAGTACAGTCTTTCACCAAACCCTTGGTATATTTTTAGCTCACCTGAGCACATCGTGCTCAAGGTGAGCTTTTGTGATCATTGAATGTTTGTCATCCGTCGTGCGGTGTGCGTCGTTGGTCATGCGCTATCAGTCATCATGCGTCAACAATTTAAGTGTTTACACTCTAGAGGCAACAAATATGATCCAATCTTCATGAAACTTGGTCAGAATGTTGGTCAGGTCACAAGGAAGAACCCTATCAAAAATAGAAAGGATCCATGCCAAAGCACGGGAAAAGGGGCCTTTATGACGATTTTCTTGCTTACACTCTAAAGGCCACAAATATGGCCCAATCTTCATGAAACTTGGTCAGAATGTTGGCCAGGTCACAAGGATGAAGCCTATTGAAATTGGGAAGGATCCATGCCATATCACGGGAAAAAGGGCCTTAATGACAATATTCTTGTTTACACTCTAGAGGCCACAAATATGATTCAATCTTCATGAAACTTGGTCAGAATGTTGGCCAGGTCACAAGGATGAATCCTATTGAAATTGGAAAGGATCCATGCCATATCACAGGAAAAGGGGCCTTTATGACAATTTTCTTGTTTACACTCTTAAGGCCATAAATATGGCCCAATCTTCATGAAACTTGGTCAGATTGTTGGCCAGGTCACAAGGATGAACCCTATTGAAATTGGGAAGGTTGATGCCATATCATAGGAAAAGAGGCCTTAATGACAATATTCTTGTTTACCCTCTAAAGGCCACAAATATGATCCAATCTTCATGAAACTTGGTCAGAATGTTGGTCAGGTCACAAGGATGAACCCTATTGAAAATGGGAAGGATCCATGCCAAAGCACGGGAAAAGGGGCCTTTATGACGATTTTCTTGTTTACACTCTAGAGACCACAAATATGATCCAATCTTCATGAAACTTGGTCTGAATGTTGGTCAAGTCACAAGGATGAACCCTATTGAAAATGGGAAGGATCCATGCCATATCATGAGAAAAGGGGCCTTAATGACAATATTCTTGTTTACACTCTAGAGGCCTCAAATATGATCCAATCATTATGAAACTTGGTCAGAATGTTGGACAGAAAACAAGGATAAGCCCTATCGAAAATCGAAAGGATCCATGCCATATCACCGGAAAAGGGGCCTTAATGACAATATTCTTGTTTATACTCTAGAGGCCACAAATATGGTTCAATCTTCATGAAACTTGGTCAGAATGTTGGTCAAGTCACAAGGATGTACCCTATCGAAAATGGAAAGGATCCATGCCATATCACGGGAGAAGGGGCCTTTATGACAATTTTCTTGTTCACACTCTAAAGGCCACAAATATGATCCAATCATCATGAAACTTGGTCAGAATGTTGGCCAGGTCACAAGGATAACCCCTATTGAAATTAGGAAGGATTCATGCCATATCACAGGAAAAGGGGCCTTAATGACAATATTCTTGTTTACACTCTAGAGGCCACAAAAATGGCCCAATCTTCATGAAACTCTGTCAGAATAATGGCCAGGTCACAAAGATGAAGCCTATTGAAAATTGGAAGAAGCCATGCAATATCATGGGAAAAGGGGCCTTAATGACAATTTTCTTGTTTATACTCTAGAGACCACAAATATGGTTCAATCTTCATGAAACTCTGTCAGAATGTTTGCCAAGTCACAAGGATGAACCTTATTGAAAATGGGAAGGATCCATGCAATATCACGGGAAAAGGGGCCTTAATGACAATTTTCTTGTTTATACTCTAGAGGCCACAAATGTGGTTCAATCTTCATGAAACTTGGTCAGAATGTTTGGTAAGTCACAAGGATGAACCCTATTGAAAATGGGAAGGATTCATGCCTTATGACGGGAAAAGGAGCCTAAATGACAATTTTCTTGGTTATACTCTAGAAGCCACAAATATGGCCCAATCTTCATGAAACCTTGTCAGATTGTTGGCCTGAAAATGGGAAGGATCCATGTCATATCACGGGAAAAGGGGACATAATGACAATTTTCTTGTTTACACTCTAGAGGCCACATATATGGCCCAATCTTTATGAAACTTGGTAAGAATGTTGGTCATATCAGGTCTAAAGGATGAACCCTATCAAAAATGGAAAAGATCCATGCAAGATCGAGGAAGAAGGGGTCTTAATGATAATTTTCTTGTTATAACTCTAAAAGCCACAATTTTAGCCCAAACTTCATGAAACAAATGGTTTTTGTGTAGAAATTATATCCTTAATGACATCTGCCTATTAATTGGTCTGATCTCCCAGGGGTCAAAGAAATTCAGGTGAGTGATCTAGGACCATCTTGGTCCTCTTGTTAAACTAAGTAGAGGGGGTATATTGGTCTCACCCCATCCTTTTGTCTGTCTGTCTGACCATCTGTCAGTCCATTGACCTTTTTTCGTTTCCAGACCTTTTAATCAACAAGTAAGTGACTTAGAATCATTAAACAGGACGCAATTATTGCCCATGACTCAAGGAGATGCCCTATTGATTTTGGGTCATGAAGTCTAAAGGTTGAGGCACAATAGAACTTTTTCCTAACACTGAACTGTGACAAAGCGCCCCTGGATGGTATTAGTCCGCTTTGCAACAGATCTAGTTTCATTTGAAAAATACATCTCCACAAATTTAATCACATCACTTTTGAGCTTTTATACTTGCTATTAAGATGAATAATCAAGATGTGATTTTTGTGACAATTTCAGGTTTTAGAAATTCTAGTGCTAAACAACGAAGAAAACCTCAAGAATCGTCATTACCAAATAATTATCATAACAACACAACAAATACAGAGTTACCTCAGGCAGCTATATGTTGGAGGAGAATTTTATTGTTAATCATTGCCATTACTATACACAATATACCAGGTATGTCAAATTCTATTTAGATAAGTAGGAGCCGAGCCTGGATAGCTCAGTAGTAATGCATCAGGCTGTCAATCCAAGAGTTGTGAATTGGAACTGTGGCTTGGCAAACTTTCATCTGACATTTTACAAAAAATCAGTGACATGAGTCATTTTCTTCCAAGAAATCGGTGTATGATAAGTAGTATGCTTAAGTGGGATGAGCAGCTTGTGGAGCTTGTGAAATGTTGTGGTTATATTGTTGTTTGAAATGAAAGGAAACCATGGGTAGGTGCACTAGCAGCTGCGACATAATTGCAATAATGTTGAAAGTAGTGATTAACCCCATACAAAGAAAAAAAGATAAAAAGGAGTGCAGCCACTCTAAAATCACTAATTCTCGAAAGAATTTTCTGTTTTGGGCACTCTTTGGAACTGTCTCATTCCAATCAGTTCCCAATAAATAGGTTTTTGTAACTATTGAAATATCTAAATCTAGTAAAAGAAAATACCTGCAGCTTTATATGAGCATGTTTTTGTCAATTGTGAACATGCATGTTCAGTCTGTAAATCTCCACCATAGCGCAGTTGGTTAGGCATAAGACTTCCAATCTGGAAGTCGTGGGTTCAATCCCTAGTGGCGGCAAATATCCTTTCCGACGTTAATCTCTCACCAATGGGTAGATAATCGTAAACCTATGTGAGATAGCATTTGGAGGCTAGGAAAGGGTGTAATGGTAGTACAGGTGAAAGAAATACCAGGAATCCATTGTTAGGTGCTCCGGCCGCCGTGATATAACTGCGAACTTGTTGAAAGCATAAAACCCATTCAAACAAACAAACTAAATCTCTTGACATCAACCTCTTGATTGTAGGTTCGACCAACTCACCCCAGAACAAATGAGCTTCTAAGGTCTGTAAATATAGACAAATGTTACATATGAATCGAAATAGACACTATGCAATTTATTTATTTCAGAGGGTTTAGCAGTAGGGGTTGGTTTTGGTGCCATAGGGAAATCTCCATCAGCAACTTTTGAAAATGCAAGGTAAGTCACTCATTTTCTGTATGAGATTGTCATTCAAAATCTCTAACTACCTACCAAATCATCTGTTTCATGAAAGAAAAGTTGACACTCATTCATGCCAAGCTGGTTAGCTTAGTTGTAGTAATGGGCAGATTAATCAATTATAGTCGATAATCAGTTGGTTTGGGCTTTTGATTGTGATAATTGACTAAGAAATTTTATAATCAAATGATCAGTTCCTAACACATAAATGAAAGCCATTATATATTGTTTTTGAAACCGACATCAGTTTGATGGCTCAGCTTGAAACAGTTGTAACTGCCTATATGTTTATAGGCAGTTACAACTGTTTCATGCAGAGCCATTAAATTAGTAGAAAAATCTGCAGAAAGAGTCTTTAGGTCATTAGCTTTAACTAAACTTTCACATTCTTTTCTTCAAAGGATGATACTGGGAGTGCTGTATTATGAATTTCTATGAAAACGATTGTATAATTGATCATTAGTTGATTTACTCTTCCAACTAAAACCAATTATTGATTGTGATTTGAAACCGATTGCCCAACACTAATCTGGTAATATGTTGGGCTGTCAATCATGTGAGCATGAGTTCAAACCAAAGCTGTGCGAATTTCTTCTGATATTTGTCAAAGGACTTTGCGACACATGTCATTGTCTCCTCTCAATGGCAAATGATATTTTGCCAATAGGACATTAAATATTGTGGTTGTACTAATGTGAGGAACAAAAGGAAACCATGAGTAGGGTGCACTAGCCACTGTACTGTTGAAAGTGTCAGGGTTTGACATTTACTACATTTTGCCACCAGCCTGAAGGACCTGTAATCCCAAAGTATTACAGGTCTTCCCTGATAACAACAGTTCATGCATGAAAACCATTAACTGAATTTTAGCAATTTAAGGGATAATTTGCAGGGAAAAAATTGTTGGAAAAGAAGAAATTGCTTTTCACAAGCAATTTCTTCTTTTCTACAATGTTTTCCATTTGGTAATGCAAATTTTAGTATTGAAAGGCAACTATTTTTCACAACTGGACAGTAACTGGACACCAAGTACTGCCATTATTTACAGGGCTAAAGGACCTCCAGCAAGATGATATTTACCAGTCCTAAAATACAAAGGTCTCTGGCCTGAGGACTGGTATCACTGTGGATTCCTGCTTGGCCCTGGACAAGTAAAAGATGATTTTCTACTTGTTCAGGTTCTAAATGAACTTGCCAGCAAAAAAGAGAATTTATCAATTTTGAGAAAGCATTGTTTTTGAAGAAAAATATGCTGGAATCCAGCATTTTTTTCATTGAAAACAATATTTTCTACCCTTTGATACAAATATTAAGCTAATTTTAAATTCCCTAATGGTACCATTTCAATATTTGTCCTTGTATTTACTTGTCTACGGACAAGTTCCCTCGAGAGATGTACTTGTCCATAGGTAGAAAAGCTCATATCGGATGAGTCAGGCATGGAAATTTCACATCACTGTATTTCATCAAAATATTGAGAAGAATTTTAGATAATTGTATCATATTGAGTAATGTTAAATATTTTTCTTTTCAGAAATTTAGCAGTTGGCATAGGTATACAAAATTTTCCAGAAGGTTTAGCTGTTAGTTTACCTTTACGAGGGTCAGGAATGTCCACTATGAAATGTTTCTGGTGAGTTAAAAGGATGATTTATGATTCCATATTTTAGCTTAAACCATCCCAAAGACTTGAAAATGCCATTGGTACGCATGTCATGGCATCTTTGCTAATGGAAGAGTGATAATAACTATTCTGTCCTCCTTTCAGATGAGTTAAAAATTGTGTTAGTTCTTGGTTCTTTTCCTTTTAGTTGGGCCAATAACTAATACTTCAAAATGATTTCCTTAAGATTTAGTGACTACAAAAATTGACCAAACAAAACCACAACAGAACTTTTTCTGAAATCTATTTTGATTGACTTTGAATCAGGCAACATTTCTTATTTTGTTTTAGGTATGGTCAATTAAGTGGTATAGTTGAACCAATAGCTGGACTATTTGGTGCTCTAGCTGTGGTTGTGGCTGAACCTATTTTACCTTATGCTTTAGCATTTGCTGCTGGAGCCATGATTTATGTTGTTGTAGATGATATCATTCCTGAAGCTCAAACAGGGTAGGTGTTTTTGTAAAAAAATTGTGTCTTAATCATTGTACCCCAAAAACTATGTTTCAGGGTATATAGGAGACAGTTTGTTGGTCCGTCTGTCTGTCCATTTGTAGCTTTTTCAAATCCACTCAATTTCTCAACATCTTATGGACAGATTTCATTCAAACTTTGCAGATGTGATCAATATCAAGCAGGAATGTCCTTTTTGGTTTTAGTCTATTGACTTTTGGCAGAATTATGGCCCTTCTATTAAAGTATCAGATTTTCAAGCTGCAAAACTTACATGTAGATGTAAATAATCTTTTTGGAGAAGCTAAGTTGGGGGGAGGAGTGGAAGGGATATTAGTCTGTTTTGCCACTTGTCTAGTTTTAACTTAATTCCCCAAAATTCTGCTTTTTTACCCCCTCTCAAAAATTGTGCTCAGGATAATCACCATTTTTTTATTAGTCCACTTTCTCACACTTCTAGTTTCAACTTAACCTTCAAAATTCTACTTTTCATTTCTCTCAAAAATTGAGCTTAGGAAACAGTATTGAAAAGGAGGAAAATTATTATTACAAAGAATTTCTCCATTACCCAAAGTATTTAATGGGGAAGTTTTTTGAATTTCTCATATAAAGATGTCAAAGATGTGTGCAAAGCTTGATAAATTGTTAACAAAGGGAGATAATAAGTTGTAATCTTTGTTGGATTTTTGAAATGGATAATCTACCTTTTGTTCAGAATTGAAAAAAATATTGAAACAAATCAAGATTTCTAGATAAGGTGTCAACAATTTGTAATCTGTAGTTGGTCTAAAGCTATATTTACAATTTTATGGAGAAAGATGGAAAAGGCTTTATGCAAGGTAGATAAAGGGAGGTAATAGATCATAAACCTTTGGATGGAAGTTGATCGGGATAAACTGAAGTAAAATGTGTATTAAGGTAGTGGACCCTTAATAGTTCCACAATGTTTTAGAAGAAATGAACTTTAACAGTGTTAGGAAACCTTGGTCAACATTGTGAAAGATCCTGAAAATGCTGCGTAACTATTACCGTTCCACTACCTTAAGTGATCACTAACAGGACCACCAAAAATGTAGTCATTAAAGAGACTGATTGTTTAGTTTATGTTTTGTTAATAAATAAGAAAAAAATTTTTTATTGAGTATGAATGTACAGTCAAACCTGTGTTTGCGGCCACCTGTATTCAGCAAGCAACCTGTCTTAAGCAAGCAGCCACCAAGTTCCCAAATGAACCAATTGCACTGAAATTGACCTGTATTAAGCAAGCACCTGCCTTAAGCAAGCAATTTTCCCATGTACCTTGGGTACTTGCTTAAGACAGGTTTGACTGTATTTGCAAATTTCTCAATTATCATAGGTTGTTTAAACTCAATAGAATTGTAAAATTGAGATGACTCTAAGGAGGTTTAGCAACTTAGGATTTGTTATGCCCCCCTTCAAAGATGAGGGGTCTATTTCTCCGTTGACCTTTTTTTTCGGAAGCATATCATAAAAAGTATGCAAGCTAGAATCATGAAACTTTGCAGGTGAAAAGGTCTCATTGAGAAAAAGTGCTATGGACAAGATCCATAACTTTACTCATATAATTTTGTAGTTATTGCCCTTTGTAAATTGACAACAAACAGGCCATAAACCTGCTGTTATTGGGAGCATAAATGTTTTTCAAATATCTCTTGTTTATAATAATTTTTAGACCAATAAAAGCTGCTTTTCAATATATTTTGATTTAAAAAGTGGGATTTTGAAAATGATTGCTTAATAAATATGTTTGCTTAATGAACGTGGTCACTTGAGCAAGATGGACTTTACCTTTAGTCCAGAAATGCTTGAAGATGGCATTTCAAATATTTTTTAAACAGGAAGATAGATTTATCTTTTTAAAAATAATTCAGAAAATCATCCAAGGGTTAAAAGTTTCAACCCTAGTCAGCCTGCGCAGGCTGGCCTGGATTGACACTTTACACACTATCCGGATAGTCACTCGTTGCCTTTCCATGTTGGGTAAACTAAGTTGAGTAAAAAAAGAGATTTTCAAATGATGATATTTGAAACAAGAGCACCGCCTATGTTCGGGTGCCTACGTAAACCTGTTGGGTGCTGGATATTCGATAAAAAATCAAAGTCTAAAAAGGGGCATAACTCATACAAAACCCAATCAGAGTTATTACCCTTGATAGTATAGGTTCTTTTTTGGTAGTAAACATGTGTGCCAACTTTCACGGCAACAGCCAAGCAAAAAAAAGGCCCATTGAAGCTTGAATGTCTGGACTATGAATTTCTATGTGTATGTGTATGGAAGCTCTTACAATATTTCTACATTTACTCCTTAAATTTAGATTTTCAACATTTCTGTATTCAAAATGAAAATGTATGTAAAATGTTTGAGAAATGGTACCCCTCTTTGCAATTCAAACTTTTTTTAAATAATTGTCTGCCACTTCTTTAATGCTTTCTGGTAGATTATCGAGATTTAACAATAAATTTTCACTTAATAAGCTCACCACCATTCCAGTGAAATTTCCAAACAAATTAAACCCTGCTTTGTTCATTTCACCCATTTTGTAAGTGGAGTCAAATAAACAAGTGACATCCTGATCTTGCTTAGTAATTACAGTCAAACCTGTCTTAGGGGCCACCTGTATTCAGCAAGCAACCTGTCTTAAGCAAGCGGGCAATGACTTCCGAAATGGCCCAATTACACTGGTTTTAACCTGTATTAAGCAAGCACCTGTCTAAAGCAAGCACTTTTTGAATGTCCCTTGGGTGCTTTCTTCAGACAGGTTTGACTGTACAAGCAAAATGACATGCTATAAGAAAAATTGTCTTAGAATTTTCTCATTTTGTCTCATTTTAGCATTAAAATAATAAAATACTGATTTTTTTTTTCCATATAATATTGATTAATTTTTCATTTCTGAACAAAATAAGCCCAAACCCACTTGTGAAAATATGGCTTTTGTTTTTTCACTCAATGAAAGATAGATCAATCTTACACTGAAATAAACAATTGTCCTCTTTTTTGTTCCAAATTTCGTTAACTGATACCAAAATGATGACAAGTCAACACTTTTGTAAGTTTATTGTATATTATGTATAATTTCAGTGGAAACGGCAAACTTGCCTCCTGGACCTGTATAGTTGGTTTTGTGGTCATGATGGCTTTAGATGTGGGACTGGGATGAGGTGGGTCAGACTGTGATCACACACATTGTTATGCACTACTATTATCTTGTTATTAAAGATCTTGAAAATTTTATTCTGATTTTCTGAAATCTCTTTATGGCGCGCTTGAGCTTCAAATTCTTAACAACCTCTGTCCTGCAGCAAGTGTTTATCAAATGAGCCTCTGCATGACATTTCCAATAATTCAGATGTGCGAAAAGCAAAGACTCTGGTCAGACTGTGTTTCTGCACTGTCTGACCAGTGTCTTCCACTTGTGCATTGGAGGAATATAAGGTCTCAAAGTGTCCGAAGACAATCTGGCAAACTTCTAATTATACTAAAAGTTAGGTTTGGTTAATGTTGGCCCTACAGGCACATGTCTAATTGTTGGAATTGTCATGCACAGACTCAAAAATTTCCTAAAATTTAGGCATTTTAAGTTGGTTATCTTAGTAAAAAATCTAGGGGTGATACAATTAGGGAGGGTGCTATTATTAGAGGAAATACAGTATCCTATTTTGGTTATGGTCCATTGATATGTGAGTTATGGCCCTGTAGTAAAACACTTTTGGTGGTATTTGTCTGCTTTGCAACAATTTCTAGTTTTGCCCTCCTTTGAAGAAGAGGGGGCATATTGCTTTGCACTTGTTGGATGGTATCTGTAGACCATTTTTGTCTGGAGCAGCAAGACTCATGAAACTTCAAAGGCGGGTGGATCACATTGAGAAGAAGTGCAGTGTTTAAGAACCATAACTCTACTCATCATATTTTTATGCCCCCGTATCGAGAGACCGGGGGCATATTGTTTTACTCATGTCTGTCTGTCTGTCTGTCCGTCCGTCTGTCTGTCTGTCCGTCTGTCCGTCCGTCTGTCCGAAAACTTAACCAAACTTAACCTTTGCCTTTTCTTCAAAAGTATTTGACATACAAAGCTGTACACCAAAGTCAAGGTCATGTGACAAGGTCAAGGTCATCTGTCATGGTCGTCAAGGTCATGTGACAAGGTCAAGGTCAACCTTTAAAAAAAAATGCTGTTATGGGGGCAATCGTGTTTCACATCTTGTTTTATTTATTGCCCCTTGTTGATTGAAAAAGAATAGGCCATTGACCTACTGTAATGGGGGCAGAACTGTTTTACAAACATCTCTTGTTCTCACTGGAGTCACTACAGAAGAGAATTATCATGAAGCTAACCTTTACAGAGAAACATTGCAATGATCCTGTATAGATCTTAACTGCAGGCGCTTTGATTAGAGATCTGCCCTGCATTCAGAATGACAAGAGGGTGAAAGATGTTTGCAAATTATACCCCACATTGCATGCTAGTGCATTTGCAAAGCAGGGTTTTATTTGCAAGCAGTTTGTACCATTTTGTTTTCCTGAATTCAGGACTGCTTAAACCTCAATTAACCCACCCGAAGTGAAGCATGTGATTGTCCCATGCTCAAGGTGGGTCATAATTTGCTAACAGCACCATTTTGTCATGCCAAACTTAGGGCTGACATTGAAAATGGTTATATTGGTATGCCTTTGGAAAAGGCTATTTTGAACTTGCAAAGATTAGGGATTAGACCAAGGTCTCAATTCTCTCAGAAATTTTGGCAAATACATCATAGAAAGTTATCAGAATCAGAAAATCCAGAAATCAATTTGTAAAAGTTGAACCCCTCCTTGATAAAAAAAAATCTTCTTCCCATTGGTTGAAAACATGTATACATGGCCATGTTCACATTTAGGATGAATTTAAGTTTATAAAAAAGTATGATTATATAGATCCAGATTATATAGATTAGAATCTGAAATTCAAAAAATTTTAAGTTCTTCCTGTGTCATTGATTGGTTAATGTTTTATCCAATCACTGATAACCGTAGTACAGTGGTGTAATGACAATTGGACCATTGTGATCTATCTGAAATACATGAAGATATCTCAGTGCGTTTTTAATAATTTGGTAGTTTTGGCAAAAGTACTGTATGAATATGTATAGGCACTTGATTTTGGAAAAAGTATTTTTGTGAGGGCTGAAATGATTGTAAAATGTATTGTGAAACTTTAGAGAAAAAATGATTCAAAAAGGTTTATCCCTTATCCTGCTGAATTTGAATATTATTTCAAACAAACGGAAAATTATGAGAACATTTCAACCAGTATATCTTAAAGGTTTTCTACCAAAGTTAAGAAGAGAACAAAATTTATAGTGTAGGCTAAGATCAGACTGCATTGCTGTGCAGCCTGATCTAAGTCTATACTGTCTTTCAAACAAATTTGACTATTTTGGGAAAATTCAACCAGCCTATCTCAAAGGTTTCTATTAAAGCTAAGAAGAAAGCAAATAGTTTAAGCCAAGATCAGACTGCATGGCTGTGCAGTCTGATCTTAGCCTATACAGTCTGCCAAAGTTTTGTGCACTGAAGAAATATTTCATAAAGAGCAGGACAATGGTCAAGTGAAGTCCATAAGAGGGGGTTTAGACTGTATGTTTTTTCACATGTGCTTTTTTATATATGTCAAAACATGCAGCGTAAACCCCCAGATAATGAGTGTTCTGTTAACAGATCTGCAAAACATACGGAATAGAACATGTTCTATTTCCGTCTGCTTTTCAATACCGAAATGACCATTGATACCTCTGATGACCTGCTGATAAGCTGATAAAATAAACAATTATTGGTCGGCTCTCTCAGAAAGCCTGTCAAATACCCACATTTTGTGAAATATAATTCCATCAATGACCATGGAGAAAATTTAACCTATTACCATATAATAGATAAGTTCTTTCAGCGGTACTTAGTATATTGAAAAATAATTATAATCCATTGCAATTTACTGGCCTATCAGGATATTGCAGAACATATTGACCATGATTAGTCTATATGTCAGGAATATTGGTGGCGCAACTTAATTAAGAATTGTCTTTCTACTGTACTTAATTGTATAGTCTCATCACCTATAAAATAATTCTATACCTTTTAATTAGTTCAGTTTAGTTAGATCAAGTTCTTATAACTCCCCTTCCATTCAGTCTCGAATTAAATTAGAAATAAAATATTTTGTGAAACAAATGTTCAGAACAGAGATCAAATGATTAACTACAGAAACAGAAAATTCTGTGACCATTGTCCAGGTTAAAAACAACTTAAGCTGGAGAAAAGGATGCAAATAAGTTAATTGAGCTATATTTCTATGTCTTTATTATCATTCCAGTGATGAAGAGACTATTTGTTGGTTTCATTGGGGTGTGAACTAGAAACATAATCACACTGAATAAATACGCAAAGCGGATTCATGTATGAGTGTGATAGAATTTTTTGTTTCATACGTTCATGAAATTAAGAAATATTCTCTTCATATCTTAATATCGTGAATCAACAATCGTTAAAATTAGTCAATAATAATATTTATTTTTAATTGAACTACTTTTCGCGGAAGCTTGCACAATGAAACCAATTTTAAGCCAATCAGAGCATACGAATATTGATGGACACAAATAAAATTAAATTATTCAAATATACATTTGGTTTCGGTTAGCGATAAAATATTCCCTCATCATTCCAGTAATAAATTACACTATTTGATCTTGAAAATGACTGACAGTCATGACCGAGGTCAACTGAAGCAGATATGTAAAAGCATACAGTGTAAATGCAAAAAGACAGATACCCTTTTACACATGTGCTTTTTCACATCTGCTTAAACATACAGTGTAAACGCTCTCTAAGATCAGTTATTGTCCCAGGCTTATTTTAAAGTTTACCTGCGTACCAAGTGCGAGATCCTTTCCAAATATTCGTCTTCCACAAATTGGTTAATGATTGTTGACCTATGTGGGATATCATAGCCATGGACTTGCTTTTATGGGGAGTATAAATGTATCAGCACATACATAGTGTTGCGCTGACCCCTTGATTTCTAGTAATTACAAAATTGTATATAGGTGACTGAAATAAAACTCTAAATACAACATTTTGGTTTTCTAACTAGAAGTTTAATATGTTAGTAGTACCAAACTACATTTAGATCTGAACTAATATGTAAATGAAACAGAATGTAAACAAATGTATCTTGAATGATCTTGGGCCCCACTTGACCTTATAAGCTCACAAATTTCCTGTATTTAATGGTGCTAAATGATTAAATGATTAGAACACTTCTTATTTGTAAAGGGCTTCCGCAGGCTTTAACAAAGGGTAATGCGTCATCACTCTTGCCCCAAAGTCTTTACAAGGTCATAAAACTTATTATAATCCAAGATTATTGCCCTGGTAGGACAGACCCTAGCTATCGGTTAATTGCATTTAAGGTTATGGTAAATCAGCTTTTATTTATAATTACTCTGTTTAAAAGAAAGTCAACATTCTATTAATCGAGGGTTGGCAAGAAAGCCCTTGTTACTTCAACTTGTTCAAGCTGAAGTTTCAGAGCATATGGTAACTCAATGATGAAATGTGTTCACTTTTGCCTAGAATGTGTATACTTTTCCTTTTACGATCACGATTTGTGTAATTTTTGGTTGGTGTTGTTATTGACATAGGCGTTGGAGTGAGAAAGTTAAACCTTGGTCATATCTCTATTGTTAATGAAGATACAAGTGAATTGGCAATCACAAGAGCTACCTTTACTATCAAGGGGTATAACTTAAGCAGCAATTTTTGTGTTATGCCCCTTTTCAATTGACATATTTTGAATTATCCAACACCTGCAGCTGAGCATTAGCATGCTGAACTAAATTGATGTTATTTTGGCCTACTTCTGGTTGTGTCTGGTTACTTCTGTCAGTAATTGAAGGCGCTGGAGCTGTATGGCTAACCCTTGTGATGCTGAACCAGGAATATTCTTCTTTTGGCATATGTGCAGTCTGATCTCAGTCTTTACCACCTGATTTTGCTTTTCAAATTAGGAAAGTTTAAAAAATAGATAAATAAATAAATAGAAAAAAGAAATATTCTCAATTAGTGCATGCAGTGCTTTCAGCCTTTTGATATTAATTAGACCTGTGCATGTGATTTCCAACAATTTCACAAATCTGTAACAGTCTGATCAGAGTTTTCACTATGCGTTCAGTACAAAATTAATGTCTTAGTCTTTTCAGGCATCCTCGGACCCTGGGCTCTCCCTATTTGCTAGGCTATGTCAATATAGCCACAATATAGGCACAATAAGCCAGTAAAGATGCATCAGCCAGCGTAAATAGCATATTCTTTTAAAATGGTTTGTGCCTCCCCCAATGTCTGCAACAATAGTTTTTATACCCCCACATCAATAAGAAGGGGGTTGGATATATTTACTTTTATATTTACTATATTCTACTTTTGTCTGACTGTTGGTCTGTCTGCAAAACTTACCAAAAAATCTTAACATTGCCAATTATCTCAATGCTTTTCGAGTAAAATGCGAGTATTTGACATGATGATACATGTCATCAATAGATATCTCCAGATATCAATCAAGGTCAAGGTCATGTGAGAAGGTCATCTTTGATGAAATAATTGCTGTTACAGCAGCATTTGTGTTATAAGAACACATCTTGTTTCAGCATGCCAAGGGTGAAGCACTAATTTACTTAAAATCTTTTGATGAAATGATCATAAAACTATTTATAAAACTATTTATAGCTACATTAATGAGATGGGTATTATACAGATTTAGCCATAAAGTATAGAATATAAAATTTGTTTTGTGAAATTTTATAGTTCACCACTTGGAAGCAGACAAAATAATTGTCCTTATTAATGTTAATATGTCTGACTTTTGTTCAGCATTTAACCCATCCTGCTTGAGATTGCTGCAAGAATCATATAGGTAAGGTATGAAATTTTGAGCAGTCAGACACTCAGGGGTCGGTGCAAAACTATTGATGCCATAAACCTATGGGGACTTAAACAAGAGGACCATGATGGTCCTATATGGCTCACCTGAGTAAGTCAACTTATAACTTGTCAAAAATGTTATAAATATCAGAGATTGTCTGATGTACATTTAGGGTGGATTTAAAAGAAACAGACTTTAATTTCCTCCTACTGCAATTTGATTTTCTTTTTATTTGCAAACAAAGCTATTGATGGAATTGAATTCTTAGAACTACTTTTGAAGAGCTTCATCCAAGGAACATCTCTGCCAAGCTTCAGCTTGATTGGCCAAGTGGTTTAGGAGGAGAAGAATCTTTTCTAAGATTTTCGGCCATTTTTAGCTCCACTGGCTGAAAGCCACTGGGGCTATTGTCATGGCGTTGTGTCCGTCGTGCGTCCGTCCGTCCGTGCGTCCAGTCGTAAACTTTTTCTTTAAAAATCTTCTCCTCAGAAACTACTGGATGGATTTCAACCAAACTTCACAGGAATGATCCTTGGGTGACCCTCTTTCAAAGTTGTTCAAGAAATTTTGATCCAATGAAAAACATGGATTAAATGGGCGTGGCTAATTTCCAAATATGGTAAAAAGTGACTTTTCTCAGGTTCTAATTGATGGGTACCAATAAAATTTTACATGACTGATCCTTGGGTGACCCTTTATCAGTCTACAAAAACTTATTTTGATCAGATGAAAAATATGCATTTTATGGGCGGAGGTCATTTCTCTATATGTTATATAGTGGAAACTTTGCAGATCATTTTCTCAGAAACTAACTGATAGATATCAACCAAATTTTACATGAATGACCCTTGAGTGACCCTTTATCAGTCTACCAAAATTTATTGTGATCTAATGAAAAATGTATATTTTATTGGCGGAGGTCATTTCTCTATTTGTTATATAGTGGAAACTTTGAAAATCATTTTCTCAGAATGTAATCGATTGATATCAATCAAACTTCATTAGTATGATCCTTGGGTGATCCATTATCATGCAGCCAAAAATTATCGTGATTGGATGAAAATTATGTCTTTTATTGGCGGAGGTCATTTCTCTATATACTATAATAGTGGAAACCTTGAAAAATATTTCAACATAAATTGAACCCAAAATATCTAAAAAATCTAGTCAAAACTTTGATTACATGAATTTCAAGCCTGTGGAGCGACTCAAGCCATTCATGGCTTTCTAGTTGGCCATTTTTCAACCTTTCCCTTTCTATAGAAACCAGAGTTTTTGATGAAAATAAATTCTTTTAACAACTTTTAAAGAGCTTCACCCAAGGAACATATCTGCTAAGTTTCAGCTTGATTGGCCTAGAGGTTTAGGAGGAGAAGAATTTTTTCTAAGATTTTTGGCCATTTTTCAACCTTTCCGTAACAGTGGAAACCAGAGTTCTAGATGAAATTGAATTCTTTTAACAACTTTTGAAGAGCTTCACCCATGGAACATATCTGCCAAGTTTCAACTTGATTGGCCTAGTGGTTTAGGAGGAGAAGAATTTTTTCTAAGATTTTTGGCCATTTTCAGCCATTTTTCAACCTTTCCGTTACCATGGAAACCAGAGTTTTTGATGAAATTCAATTCTTTTAACAACCTTTGAACAGCTTTATCCAAGGAACATCTCTGCCAAGTTTCAGCTTCATTGGCCTAGTGATTTAGGAGGAGATGAATTTTTTCTAAGATTTTTAGCCATTTTCAGCCATTTTTCAACTTTTCCGTTACCATGGAAACCAGAGTTTTTGATGAAAATAAATTCTTTTAACAACTTTTGAAGAGCTTTACCCAAGGAACATCTCTGTCAAGTTTCAGCTTGATTGGCCAAGTGGTTTAGGAGGAGAAGAATTTTTTCTAAGATTTTCATGATTTTCAGCCTTTCTGTTACCATGGCAACCAGAGTTATTTATAGAATTCAATTCTTTTAACAACTTTTGAAGAGCTTCACCCAAGGAACATCCCTGCAAAGTTTCAGCTTGATTGGCCCAGTGGTTTAGGAGTAGAAGATGTTTAAAAAAATTGTTGACGGACGGACGACGGACGGTGAGTGATCACAATAGCTCACCTTGAGCACTTTGTGCTCAGGTGAGCTAAAAAGTCACTTAACTTGTCTGGAGCATATCTCCTAAAGTATAAAAGCTATCATCTTGAAACTTTATTGGGGGATAGATCTCATGGAGGAGAAGTGCAGTGCACAAGAATTACAACTCTTACATCCATAATTATAGAGTTATTACCCTTTGTTGTTTTTAATTCTTAGATTTTGTCTGGAGCATATCTATGAAAGTAATATAGCTATAAACTCGAAACTTTATAGGTGGATAGATCTCATAGAGGAGAAGTGCAGATCACAAGAACAACAACTCTTGCTTGCATAATTTTGGAGCTATTGCCCTTTGTTATTTTAAACTCTTACTCTTTGTCGGGGGCATAATGTCTTTAAGTATAATAGCTATCAACTTGAAACTTAATAGGTGGATAGTTAATCCTTTATTAGGCTTTAGTTACTATCAAGCTTTGAAGGTGGGGGATGGCCATGTCTAATATGGCTCTTGTTGCCTGACTGGTCTTAAATAATTTCAAACCAACAAAATCAGCATGGTTGAATTATTATGAAAATAAGATATTAATTATCATAAACAAGGATTTAATGAAGGTGAACAAAGATTAGCAAAAGTGAATCAGGGTCAGCTCATATTAGAAATGATTAAATTCAATTCAACAAAAGCCACCAAAGATTCTGTTCAAGTTTTCAGAGATCTACAGGAATCGGCTGAAATAAGTACTGATCCGAACAATTTTAGATATCAAGAAACATTTTCAAGCCATTGAAAGTTAGCTCAAGTCAAGAATAGGTTCAAGTCACAAGACTAATGGCTCAATATATCATTCATGATGTAGAGGATAATCATTTGTTTCAGTGTAAGATTGATTTATATTCATTGAGTGAACAACAAAGGCTATATTTTTCACGCGAAAATATAGCTTTTGTTGTTCACAAAATAAAATATTAATCGATCTTACACGAAAAACAAACAATTATTCTATTTCCTTATTGCAAAAATGAGACGAAATGTGAAATTTCTAGGACATATTTTCTTAAAGCGCATCATTGAAAGTTAGCTCAAGTCAAGAATAGGTTCAAGTCACAAGACTAATGGCTCAATATATCATTCATGATATAGAGGATAATCATTTGTTTCAGTGTAAGATTGATTTATATTCATTGAGTGAACAACAAAGGCTATATTTTTCACGCAAAAATATAGCTTTTGTTGTTCACAAAATAGAATATTAATTGATCTTACGCGAAAAACAAACAATTATTCTATTTCTTTATTGCAAAAATGAGACAAAATGTGAAATTTCTAGGACATATTTTCTTAAAGCGCGTCATTTTGCGTGTGATTGCTATGCAACGTTCATTGTGACGTCACTTATTTCGTCTCGCATAGATGATGTCAGATAGGATGAAATGCACAAAAGCAGGGTATAAGTTTTTGATTATTTCACTGCTTTTGCGGTGAGATTATCAAGTGATAAACTACCGTTATTTCTCGATAAACCTCCGAAAACAATTAAAGAAACAGGAATTAGCTATGATCAGCAATGAGCAAATCATGTCAATAAGACATCAGCTCTTGTTAAAAGGGATAAGCAAAACTCAACAAGGATCTGTTACACTTAGCAAGGACCAGCTCTTCTGTCAATCAACAGAATCAAATGATATAAACCCAAGGTAAGAAGAATCAGCTCAAATGAGCAAGGATCTGGTTAAGTTACCAAAGATTAGATTAAATGATTAGTGTATCTGTCAAAGTTAGCATGATTCAACTATATGTATACTGAAAGGATTGTGGTATATAAACAAAATTCTGCTGAAAATGAAGTCAACAAAGATATGCATAACCCTACAAAAAAAATGTGTGATCGAAGTTAGAATAGTGCTGAAAAGTTTCAGCTCTTCCCATTGGGCATCACATTTTCAAAAACATGAGAAAATGATGGCTCAACACAATTGATTGATTGATTGAATGGAGTTTAACGCCCCTTTCAACATTATTTCAGTTATATCGTGGTGGCTGGAGCACCTAACAGTTGATTCCTGGTATTTCTCTCATCAGTACAACCATCACATTCTTTCCTAGCCTCCAGCTGCTTGTTCAACACAAAACAGTTGTAACTGTCTATATGTTCATAGACAGTTACAACTATTTTGCGCTGAGCCATTGGTTATACTTTCTGTTTTCAATAAGTACTTGACAGACAAGCTTTAGGACCCAAGAATCTTGCTGTTTTCTCCAGCCAGCTCTCTCTCATTTGGATGTAAAAAAATCTTAATTGTTTTTTCAGGGAAAGGGTTTAATATATGAGACATTAGTGATAAGATACATTATGGTATTTTTGATCAATATTAATTATTTCAAACTATCCAGTTTCTGGCACTTTATTTCCATGGAAAACACAATATGATAGTTATAATAATACCATATTTGTTTTGGCGTTCTTTATATATATGATTTATGACTATTATATTGATACAATAACTGGAGTCTGTCATTCACTAGGGACAGATTGGCTTTTACAGAATATCAGATGTGAAATGTACCAAGTCAGTTATGCAATTCAAGGGATAATTCACTTACCATTTTTTACATTGAGAATGGGCAGATCTACAGGGTCAGGATAGGAGTCTGGTTACTTCCCCCATCCTCCTTTAGATTTTTGTTCACTTAGGTAGTGGACCCCTTATAGTTTTGCAACTATTCAGAAGTCATGAACTGTAGCAGTGTTATATGAGTTTTCTAATGATTTCATTAGGAAAGCTTGGTCAATTTTGTGAAAGACAATGAGTTCCAAAATGTTGCGGAACCATTATTGGTCCACTACCTTAAGTGGTCATCAGATTGCAGTAAATCGGGTATTATTCACATCAGTTTATTTTTACGACTCCATGGTTGATAGAGGTATTGGCAAGTTCATAATTTAGCAAGCATGCAAATTATCTTTCTTTGAAAATAAGATTTCTTTATTTATTGACAATTATTCTTTCTTGATCAGAGAAAAAGAAAGTCAATTAACCCTTTGCTGTTTAATCCCTGATTTTTATGTGCCTGTGATTTTATGATAGAGAAACCATTGTGAAAAAAGAAGAAATTGCTTCTGACAAGCAATTTCTTCTTTTTCCACACTATTTTCTACCCTACTGAATGGTTATTTTTCAAATTGAATACACTTAAAATTTTCGTCTGCAAAACCTTTGAATTTGGACAGGTCCGAAATTTTGTAAAACAGGAAAGGGTTAAAGACATGTTTTTGCCCATTTACAGCATTACAAAATTAAGTCTAGTCATTGATGGATATGTTAGAACCAGTTGAGCAACACAGGCCCTCTTGTGCCTCATGTTGATTTTTCTGTATTATGTAAAAATTAAGCAACTATTCTCAATTTGCCTTGTTTGTTCATTTACTTATATTAGCAAAGTGAAACCCTCGCTCCTAAGAATAAGAATATTTACAGTAGGTTAATTTGGAAAATGTGTAAGGCAAGTGAAATTGACATTACGATAGCTGTGGTTATGACATTTAACTCACTGATAAGAGGGGGTAAAGCCTGTCTTTATATCTATGTTGTGGGTCCATTGTCTCATTGAGACAATTCCTATGAGTACCAACAACATTAGATTTGTGCTGTTACTATCGGAAGAATTTAATGGAAAATCCAAAATTTACCTCTATCAGTAGCTCTGTCTATTGACAATACTTTACAAGAAGCACAATGAGACACATCCTTGGCTTTATGGAGTGTAATACTAAGAAACAATAAGGCCGCCACCATAGCGCAGTTGGTGAGGCATAAGACTTCCAATCTGGAAGTCGTGGGTTCGATCCCCGGTGGCGGCAATATCCTTTCCGACGCTTGTCTCTCACCAATGGGTAGATAATCGTAAACCTATGTGAGATAGCAGTCGGAGGCTAGGAAAGGGTGTAATGGTAGTACAGGTGAAAGAAATACCAGGAATCCATTGTTAGGTGCTCCGGCCTCCGCGATATAACTGCAAAATTTTTGAAAGCGGCGTAAATCCCATTCAAAAAAACAAACAAACTAAGAAACAATAAACATTTAGCATGTCAGATTGTCACATGACAAAGATCAAGGGTATATGTCAAAGTAAAAGTTGCAAAAAATTTACTGTTTTGGGGATATATTCCTGTTTGACAAATATATAGTGTCAAAAAAGTTTTCTTTCTTTGTGATGTACCTACAGCGATTTTTGTCTAGCAGCCCTGTATTCAGGATTAACAAAGCACAAGAGAGCACCATTGTACGTAGTCTAGAGGTAGAGCGTCAGACTCTTGACCCAAAGGTCCTGAGTTCGATTCCCGAGAGCCGCTATCGATCTTGGTTCTTCTATTGGCCCACACATTTGGCATAAGTACTGGTGAATTTTCCAGGAAGCAAAATCGAGAGGGATTAATCTAAGTTGTAAGACCTTATTTGCCAATCAATGTAAAATAGATAGGTTTAAACCAAACAAGAGAGCACCTGAGAAATGTTAAACTGGTATTATCATGTGAAGCATTTATAATTTGTGTTTCTAATTCTGGGCACATGCTTTGGCTATGTTATCCTGCATGCAGGGCTAGTATCTGCATGTTGTTTGCTTTGTTACTAGATGTACTTCATGGCTCAGCGCAAAACAGTCATAACTGCCTATAAAGATATAGGCAGTTATAACAGATTTGCGCTTTGCCATCTACTTACAACTTCTATGAAGATCTTACTTTGTAATAAATGCAAAAAGAGATGTATTCATTCAATCAATTATTGGATTCAAATCTCATGAGTTTTTTGGGAGGAAAAATGGAATATTTACCCTGGAATCGGGTCAAGTCTGAAAAACTGCAAACTCAGCAGAAATTTGGCTATTACCATTATTCTGTCTATGGGAAGTTTTTCAATAATTCAGTCATGCAATGATTTTAGGGGGATCAATTGCAGGCTTTTGTTTTATGATACCTCTACATTATAGACAAAATTTCCATATTCACCCTTTTATTATAAGGCACTCGAAATAGTTCTGGATTTTCTTAAACAATAACACAACAACTTGTATGCAAATTTAAGAAAGTAAAATTTGTTTCAATCTAAAGAGGGGAATAATATAATTCTCAACTTTTATTAAAAAAGGACAACAATGATATTATATAAGTTACAAACTGGATTTGATGGAAGTAAATGTAATAAGATACCATAAAAGCTCTAATAGACCCCCAGGACTCCATTAGAAAGAGATGGGCTTTTATTAGAGTCTACGTTATATAACGATGGCTCAATGCCAAACAGTTGTAACTGCTTATAAACATATAGGCAGTTACAACAGTTACTGTTTGTAAAGCTTATAAACATATAGGCAGTTACAATTGTTTCATGCTGAGCCATTGATATTTGTAACAACGGTGAAAAAATGGCCTGAAAAAACATTATATGCGCAAAATATTAACATTTGATTGGGGAATAGGTGCATGAAACCTCTGTTGATTTTTAGCTCACCTGAGCACATCATTCTCAAGGTGAGCTTTAGTGATCATTAGATGTCCGTCGTCCGTTGTCAGAAGTCAACAATTTAAGTGTTTACACTCTAGAGGCTAATGATGGACCAATCATTATGAAACTTTTTCAGAATGTTCTCCAGGTCCCAAAAATGAACCCTATTGAAAATGGGTAGGATCCATGCCATATCACGGAAAAGGGGCCTAAAGGACAATTTTCTTGTTTATACCCTAGTGGCCACAAATATGGTCCAATCATCATGAAACTTTGTCAGAATGTTCTCCAGGTTACAAGGTTGAACCCTATTGAAAATGGGAAGGATCCATGGCATATGGTAGTAAAAAGGGCCTTAAAGACTATTTTCTTGTTTGACTCTATAGAGGCCACAAATATGGTCCTATTGTCATGAAACTAGGTCAGAATGTTTGTCAGGTTACAGGGATGAACCCAATTGAAAATGGGATGGATCCATGCCATTTGAAAGACATTTCCTCCTGAACCACTGGACCAATTTCAATGAAACTGTACCATAATGTTCCTTTGGTGACCTTTTCAAAAATTGTTTGCAAAATTTTTATTGGCCCATAGATATGGGTGTGGCTGGACAGGGCTTATTTTGAGCCTGAAATCTTTGAATGACATCTCCTCTTGAACCACTTGGCCAATTTCAATGAAACTTTACCAGCATGTTTATAACCTGTTATACCAGACAACAGGCTTAAGACTAGTCTGAATTGAATGATGTATATCTTGATGAAACACTGAACTAGAAAGAGCATTTAAAAACTGAATGTAAAGTTGGTATGTTGAACTTCCTCAGAATCAAAAGTATTAGAAAATATCTTACAAACGAAGCTACAGAGACGCTGGTATTATTCCTAGTAATCTCCCATGAAGATGACAATCTGATTCTATATGGTTTTGGTGAAAAAGACAGTATTTCAACTAATAATAGCACCCTTCCTAAAGGTAGTGCCTCAAAGTTATTTACTAAAAAAAACCCACTTCAAGTGTTTTATGAACTTGTAACGACACATTCTCTAACTTGTGTAAAATTTCCTCTAAACAATCATTTATATGATTGTTTAGAGGAAATTCACCCCAAATTAATGGAAAAAGTCCTAAAAGACATAAATTTAATGTTTTTTTGTTTTTTAATCAGAAAGTGTTTACTAAATAGAAGCTCCCTAACCATGTGACGTATAGCTCCCGAGAGAGTTTATTAGGAGAAATAGGGTACATGAATTCCAACAAATCCAGAACATATGTACCAAATTAGTATTAAAACGAATAAAGTATGAAAGCCCCAATCAAGTCATCTATGAACTACACTGGTTACCCAATATTAGGCCTGAACAGATCACAAAATTCTGACAGACATGTACTAATGTACTGTTGGAACTGCCCCTGCCTATTTTACTGAATTATATTGTAGGCATGCTTCAAGGTGTCAAGGTCTTGGATCGGCAGATACTACTGCTACAACTTCATTGTCTTATCGGGCCATTAGGCACCAACAGACGGTGCTCTTGTTTTACAAACATTTTGAGAAATGAAAGAAATTACTAGCTTCAAGCAATTTCTTTATTTCCAAAGTGAATTTCAAATGCTTTTCCTAGTAAGATGTGATAAAAAAAAGTTGTATGTTGCTGTAATGGGCTATAGAAAATAAATGGACATATTACATGATGTACCATTTTACAATCTGCCGCAATAAAACTAAAATGATACATTTATCGATAACAGTTATTGGCTTTATGTAACATGCACTATAACAGATGAAGTAATGGAAGTGTTTTAGGGAGAGAAAAATATTTGCTGTCCTTGCAGTTCTTGAGGAACTCATAAAATTTGGATATTGTGCAGTATCATTCTTTGTGGATCAATAAATTAGGTTTTCGTCATGATCATTTATGTAACTTCAGCGGAGGAAATCGACTCCGAGATATAAGCAAAAAAGAGACTGAATTGATAACAAAAAAATACCAGTTAGGATATCGAATGATAAAGCATGCCTATTTATCAATCTGCTTACCATTCAAATACAAGAGCCATGTCGGACATGGCCATCGCCTGCCATCAATGATTGACAGTAAACTGAAGCCTAATCAAAGGGCAATAACTCCAAAATAATGCTAGCAAGAGTTTTTGTTCTTGTGTGCTGCACTTCTTCTCCATGGGAACTATCCACCTATAAAGTTTCAAGTTGATAGCTTTATACTTTAGGAGATATGCTCCGGACAAGTTTAGCGAGGGAATGACAGAATGACAGACGGAGACCATTTCTGTATCCCCTTCACCAAATGGCGGGGAATAATAACACCTAAAATAGTTATTGCATATTGATGGTTCAGCACAAGTCAGTTGTAACTGCCTATATGTTTATGGGCAGTTACAACTGTTTTGTGCTGAACTTTCAATATGTAAAGAATAGCTGATTACTTGAATTGGGTTTTAACACCACTTTTAACAGTATTTCAGTCATATTGCAGTACTACGAGCACCAAGAGTATGGTTTTCTGGTAATTCTTCTCCATTGCTACCATGAAATCCTGTTAACCTGCTTGTCCCACTTTGGCAAACAATTTTCCACTCATTTGTAGGAGACAAATGTTCAAAAGAATAATGGTCATGGCCAATCAATCAATCAAATCAATTACCTTTTGAATGATTTTCATATGTGCAATGGCCATAATTGGCTTTCATATCCTCGGCTTAGGATAAACAGTTGCAACTGCAGCTCCATAAACAACAAAAGCTCTATTTTCACTTGTGTCTCTGTCAGTCATGAAATTATAGCTTTTGCTTTTATACTCAATGAAATTTTAATGGATTGATCATAGACTGAAACAAACAATTATCCTCTATAACATTGAGTTATCATTAATTGGCAATATTGATTCAATTTCATTGTCAACATTATCAATGATTTGGGTCATGCATTAAGTTCAGTACAACAACAACAATAACAAAACCTAGCAATAATGAACATGGCAATTTATTGAAAACCTTGAATGAAAACATGTTTATATCAACACCGTCTGTATGTCCTATTTTTGAAAACAAACACACTATCAACAGGTACCTACCCTTGGCTGTTGGGTGCTGAGTAATGGGTATAAAAATCTAAGTAAAGAAAGCGACATAATTTGCACAAAATGCATCTTATGTTACTCCCCTTGATATTATAAGTTGCTCTTCTGAAAGTGAATATGTGTGCCAGGTTTCAAGTAGCTGCCTTTAGAAGAACCAGAGATATCACAAAATGTCAAAGTTTTCACTTGACAACAACAAGGATGCCAAATAATTTTTAAGGCCATCAAGGCCATGGCAATGGCAATGGTTTTCCGTTGAGCTAAAAATGAGCAACCTATACAGGGCTAGTGTTTGACCCTTAAACCAGGATTTTTACCCCCCCCCCCCCCCCACACACACACACACACAAAAATGGAAAAATGTAAATACCTATTTTGACCCTTAAAATTTTCCCAATGGGGTCATTTTGACCCCCTTGTGAGAAAGTTCTATGGATTAAAGCTATGAGTTATACTTCAAATTTTAAATGAATGATCTTTTATCCTATCTTAAGTTTATAAGTTAATTTCTTACTTCATATTTCTACAAGAAAATTTTAACTGACTCTCTAAACTGCAAAATTATACTTATGATTTTTGATGTTGTTGTTGTTGTTTTGACCCCTTTAGAAATCAGTTTTGACCCCCAGGATTTCATGGTTAAGGAGTCAATGACTCTTATTTCAAACACTAACATGAGCCCTGACTATGCTTGGCTGTTGAATGCTAGATAGTGGATAAAAATTCTAAGTAATGAAAAGGACATCACAAAATGACAGTTTTCAAAGGAAAAGATTAACAACACAAATTCTATCTCTTGTATGTGAAAAGAAATGAACAAACAAGCCATTAGACAGGGCCATGGAAATCAAGATTAGCATTTAGAATTTGTTAATCACTTTTTCAATGAAAAAATCTGTTCTTTTACCATGTTTAAAGCATATATTGAAATAAAGTCATGTGATATGTTTTTAGCTCACCTGAGCACGAAGTGCTCAAGGTGAGCTATTGGGATCGTAGAATGTCTGTCATCCGTTGTCAGTCGTGCGTCGTCCGTCGTCCACAATTTCTTTAAACATCTTCTCTTCCTAAACCAGTAGGCCAATCTTGATGAAACTTGGCAGGGATGTTCCTTGGGTCAAGCTCTACCAAAGTTGTTCATATAAATGAAATCCACCCTTAACTTTCCCTTTACCCTTAACAAAATGGGTGAAAATATGAAAATCTTTAAAAATCTTCTTCTCTGAAACCAGAAGGCAGACAGCTTTCATATTTGGTATGTAGCATCATCTAGTGGACCTCTATCAAGTTTGTTCATATCAAAACCCTAGGATCATATTTGGGCTTTGCCCAGGCCCAACCCTTTTTACATAGAATCAAAGAGTGAAAATCTTTAAAAAACTTCTTCTCTGAAACCAGATGGCAGACAGCTTTAATATTTTGTGTGTAGCATCACCTAGTGGGCCTCTACCAAGTTTGTTCATATCAAGACCCTTGTGTCATATTTGGGCTTTGCACCGGTGCATCCCTTTATCTCTCAAGAGCACAAAGGGTAAAAAAATGAAAATCTTCAAAAATCTTCTTCTATGAAACCAGACGGCAAACAGCTTTCATATTTGGTATGTAGTATCATCTAGTGGACCTCTACAAAGTTATTTCATATCAAAACCCTAGGATAATATTTGGGCTTTGCCCGGGCCCAACCCTTTTTACATAGAATCAAAAATTGAAAATCTTTTAAAATCTTCTTCTCTGAAACAAGATGGCAGACAGCTTTTATATTTTGTGTGTAGCATCACCTAGTAGGCCTCTACCAAGTTTGTTCATATCAAGACCCTTGTGTCATATTTGGGCTTTGCACCGGTGCATCCCTTTATCTCTTAAGAGCACGAAGGGTAAAAAAAGGAAAATCTTCAAAAATCTTCTTCTATGAAACCAGAAGGCAGACAGCTTTCATATTTGGTATGTAGCATCATCTAGTGGACCTCTACAAAGTTATTTCATATCAAGACCCTAGGATCATATTTGGGCTCCACCTGGGCACAACCCTTTTTACATATAATGGAAGAGCAAAAATCTTTTAAAATCTTCTTTAATCGAAACCAGAGGGCACACTGCTTTCATTTTTGGTATGTAGCATCATCTAGTGGACCTCTACAAAGTTATTTCATATCAAGACCCTTTAGTCATATTTGGGCTTGACCCGGGCGCATCCGTTTCAGCTCATCTGAGCATGATGGGTGAAAATAGGAAAACCGTCAAAAATCTTCTTTTCTAAAACCAGAAGGCTGACAGCTTTCATATTTAGTATGTAGTATCATCTTATGGACCTCTTCCAAGTTTGTACATATCAAGACCCTGGGTCACATTTGGGGTCCACCTGGGTGCATCCCTTTTTACATAGAATCAAAGAGCAAAAAGGCATATCTGTCTTGCTCTTCGCTGAAAATGTTCCATGGTATTGATCTTAGGCAATTATCTTCTTTTTGACATCTGCCTATCTAATTAATGTGTTGTCCCAGGGGTCAAAGAGACTCAGGTGAGCGATCTAGGACCATCTTGGTCCTCTTGTTGATATGTATTTTATTTGTTATCTTTTTCAGATGATGAAATACCCAGTCAAAGATCCAAAGATCAGTCTGCTCATTCCATGTTTAAAAGAAATCTGTGATCTGTAATCATTTAACTTGTTCCATTAACTCATATCCTATGGGACATGATTTTTGTTTCACATAAAATGCCTATTTTTGTGACGTTTTGAACAGTCTGGTACAAGTATCTTTAACACGATATTAAGCTAGAAAGTAGGCTTAGATCAGACTGCACTTCTGTGCAGGCTGATCTAAGCCTACACTGTCTGCAAAGACTGAGTATTAATATGCATGAGAAGGGCTAAAACATGACTGACCAGTAAAACCATATCATTTGCTTACTGTTGAAAATGGCACCTTGCTTTTCATGTTGGTACATAATTATGCAAATGGGGTATACTGTCTTAATTCTTGTAAGAAATGATTTATCTTGCATGTGGGGCTTTTGCGAGCCTTTGGAATTGTCCCCTTAAACCTTTTCCAGCTGAATTTAAATTAAATTTCAAATGAATTACCAATTTTTGGGAGATTATCACCATTCTGAACTTTTATTTCATTGAGTGAACAACAAACACTATATTTTTATGAGTGGTAAGGGCATGAGTGAACATATAGCCTTTGTTGTTCACAAAATGAAATATTTTCCCCACAAATAATAAGTTAACCAGTTACACAAAAGATGGCCATACATATTTTATATCATTTTATTAAGTTTTATTAAATTCATGTCTTCTTGCTTTTTCTCTTACAATTTTAGGTTAATTTCCTCTGAACAATCAATAAAATGATTTTTAAGAGTAAATTAATCTCAAATCAAAGAAATAGACTTACCAAATACTCACAATTTAGATAATTTCTATCAATTTAAATAGATACTTTTTATTAAAGAGGGTAGGGAGAGTGGCTATTTGTGAGGATGTACTTATTTTGAGGAAATTGGGTAAATGCAAAGGGCAAAAATCCTGTCAAGTCTGGCCAGTGTCCAGAAAAATAAAACATAAGTGAGACCCCAAAGTTTGAAACTCACATCAGATATTCTTCAACTAGGATCATGTAGAGTGCCATTTCTTGGTGCTGCTGTCATAGTGCAGTGGTAGCAGGTCGGACTAGCATTTAAATGGTCCTTGGCTTGATTCCCTATGGTGGCACTCATCCCTTCAGACTTTTTGTATTCCACCAATGGGTTGATAATCATAGACCTATGTTGGATAGCAGCTGGAGGCTAGAAAAGGATGATATGGTAGTACTGTTGTGAGAAATAATAGGAATCCATCATTAGGTGATCCAGCAATATAACTGAAAGATTGTTGAAAATTGGGCAAAACCCCATTCAAACAAACAAAATTTCCTTGGCACTCTTTTGCTTCTTTATGTGAAAGCCAGGTTGTATTAAGCAAGCATCTATATGACAACAAAAAACAACTTTCTTAAGACATGTGCCTGATATCACAGGTTACCATTTGAACAGATTCAGCCGTATTTTTTTGCTTTGGTAAATGTCCTCTAAAATACTTCTGTCGGCTGAAAAGACACAAAATTAAACCATAATTAGATGGGAGAACTATCCTTTTTAGCTCCACTGACCGAAGGCCAGCGAGCTATTGTCATGGCGGTGTGTCCGTCGTGCGTGCGTCAGTGCGTCCGTGCGTAAACTTTTTCTTTAAACATCTTCTCCTCCCAAACCAATGGGCAGATTTTCATGAAACTTGGTAGAAATGTTCCTTGGGTGACCCTCTTCTAAAATTGTTAAAGAAATTTTGATTGACCCCCAAATATGGGCGTGGCAGGGCGTGGCATTTTTTTACTTTGAAATCTTTAAAAATCTTCTCCTCCCAAACAATTGGGCCGATTTCAATGAAACTTGGCATGGATGATCCTTGGGTGACCCTTTACTTAAATTGTTAAAGAAATTTAAATTGACCCCCAAATATGGGCGTGGCAGGGCGGGGCTTAATTTGAGCCCGAAATCTTTGAATGACATCTTCTCCTGAACCACTGGGCCGATTTCAACCGAACTTTACCAGAATGTTCCTTGGTTGACCCTTTTAAAAAATTGTTCCTGAAATTTTGATTGGCCCCCAAAAATGGGCGGGGCAGGGCGGGGCTTATTTTGAGCCCGAAATATTTGAACGACATCTCCTCCTGAACCGTTTGGCTGATTTGGATGAACCTTTACCAGAATGTTCCTTGGGTGACCCTCTTCTTAAGTTGTTCAAGAAATTTTGATTGACCCCCCAATTATTGGTGTGTCAGGGTTGGGGGGCTTTTTCCAAGCCCGAAATCTTTGAACAACTTCTCCTCCTGAACCACTGGGCCGATTTTAACAAAACCTACTAGAATGTTCCTTGGGAGACCTTTTCCAAAAGTTGCTCACAAAATTTTGATTGGCCCATAAATATGGGCGTGGCAGGGGGGGGGGGGCTTATTTTGAGCCCGAAATCTTTAAACGATATCTCCTGAACCACTGGGCTGATTTCAATGAAACTTTACCAGAATGTTCCTTCCGTGACCCTTTTCAAAAATTTTCTGCGAAATTTTAATTAGCCCTTAAATATTGGTATGGCAGGGTGTGGCTTATTTTGAGCCCGAAATCTTTGAACTACATCTCCTGATGAACCGATGGGCTGATTTCAATGAAACTTGAGAATTTTGGTGCAATGTGGGCCATACCCACTTAATTATTATAAAATTGGTCTTAAGAGATTTCAAAGTGTTGTTTTCATTCAAAGAAAGTTTCATTTATTGAAAGTCTTAAGATGACAAAGCCAGTGGAGCGATACAGGCACTCTTGGGCCTCTTGTTACAGCATGTGCAGTCAGAATGTTTATAATCCAGATATTGTATTCAATCTAAAGCTAATATTTTATTGATAAATGATTTTTAATTTCAACAAGTATTAAAACTTGGACATATTCTTATACTTGTGTCAATCTGTTTATCTTTATTTCTGTCTGTCTATCAACCTGTCTGTCAATCTGTTTGCAAAACTTAACCAAAAAACTTAATATTGCCAATTAGGTATTTTAAGTCTATTTAATATCAGTGTGTCTGGTCATTTACCTTTTTTAGCTCACCTGTCCATCGTCTGTCTATCCGTCTGTCCATCTGTACGTCATTAATTTCTTTAAGCATCTTCTTTTCCTAAATCACTGGGCCAATCAAACTGAAATTGGCAGGGATGTTCCTTGGGTGAAGCTCTTCAAAAGCTGTTAAAAGAATTTACTTCTATAAAAAAGACTCTGGTTGCCATGGTAAAAGAAGGGCCAAAATTGCAGAAAATCTTATTCTTCTACTCCTAAACCATTGGGCCAATCAAGCTGAAACTTGGCAGAGATGTTCCCTGGGTAAAGCTTTTCAAAATGGTTGGAAATTCAATTTCATCTAAAGCTCTGGTTTCCATGGTAACAGAAAGACTGAAAATGGCCGAAATTGCTAAAAATCTTAGAAAAATTCTTATCCTCCTAAACCTCTAGGCCGATAAAGCCGAACTTGGCAGGGATGTTCCTTGGGTGAAGCTCTTTAAAATTTGTCAAAAGAGTTTAATTTTTTAAAAAAAAACTTGGGTTTAGATTGAAATGGAAAGGTCAAAAAATGGCAAAAATTGTTGTAAATCTTAGAAAAAATTCTTTCCCTCCTAAATCACCAGGCCAATCAAGCTGAAACTTAGCAGGGATGTTCCTTTGTTGAAGCTTTTCAAAAGTTGTTAAAAGAATGTAATTTTATCAAAAACGCTTGTTTGCATGGTAACGGAAAGGCTGAACAAGAGTGCCATCGTCACAAAATACGCCGCCACTTTGCTGCTGTTTCACAAAAATAATTGTAGACACTACTTATTTTGACAGAACCAAATTGAAAATGACCAAGTTTTATTTAAATCGAGACAAAAAGTTTGGAGGAGTTGCCTTCACAAGGCTGCAATTTCAATAAGCCCCAGGCACTAAGTTTTAAGGGGGCATAATTCAGGGAAATAAATGAGCCATAAAACCCTTGATCCATGTACATCTACAAATTATGGTGATGACATTGACCAAGTATCATTTAAATAAAGACAAAAAAGAAAGGAGGAGTTGTGTTCAAAAGGCTGCAATTTCAATAAGCCCTAGCTACTAAGTTTTAAGGGAGCATAATTAAGAGTAAAATTAATGAACCATAAAATCCTTACTTTATGCTCATCTACCAATTTCAGTTATAACATCCACCATGTTTCATTTAGATCCACCCAGAAACTTAGGAAGAGTTGCATTCACAAGGCTGCAATTTCAATAAGCCCCAGAGACTTAATTTTAAGGGAGCATAACTCAGGCAATAAGCCCCAGAGACTAAGTTATTAAGGGGCATAACTCAGGCAAAAATCAAAGAACCATAAAATCCTTCCTTCATGCACATCTACCAATTGAGGTGATAACATTGACCAAGTTTCAAGGAGATCCAGCCAGAAACTTAAGAGGAGTTGCGTTGACAAGAAAAATGGACCCAGAGACTAAATTTTAAAGGGGCATAACTCAGGCAAAAATCAAAGAACCATAAAATCATTCCTTCATGCACATCTACCAATTGAGGTGATTACATTGACCAAGTTTCAAGAAGATCCAGCCAGAAACCTAGGAGGAGTTGCATTGACAAGAAAAGTGGACCCAGAGACTAAGTTATCAAGGGGCATAACTCAGGCAAAAATCAAAGAACCATAAAATCCTTCCTTCATGCACATCTACCAATTGAGGTGATTACATTGACCAAGTTTCCAGAAGATCCAGCCAGAAACTTAGGAAGAGTTGCGTTGACAAGAAAATTGGACCCAGAGACTAAGTTATCAAGGGGCATAACTCAGGCAAAAATCAACGAACTGTAAAATCCTTCCTTCATGCACATCTACCAATTGAGGTGATAACATTGACCAAGTTTCAAGAAGATCCAGCCAGAAACTTAGGAGGAGTTGCGTTGACAAGAAAATTGGACCCGGAGACTAAGTTATCAAGGGGCATAACTCAGGCAAAAATCAACGAACCGTAAAATCCTTCCTTCATGCACATCTACCAATTGAGGTGATTACATTGACCAAGTTTCAAGAAGATCCAGCCAGAAGTTTAGGAGGAGTTGCGTTGACAAGAAAATTGGACGGACGGACGGATGGACGGACGGACAGACGGAGAAGATGACGCCAATATACGTCCGCCTCCGGCGGCGTATAAAATGGCTGAAAATTGCTGAAAGTCTAAGAGAAAATTCTTCTCCTAAACCACTGTGCCAATTAAGCTGAAACTTGATAGGGATGGTCTTTTGGGGGCGCTTTACCCAAATTGGAAAAATAATGTTATTCAGTCAAAATCTCCGCTTTCCATTGTATTCAGGAAATGTCAATATATTGCCAAAAATCTCAGAAAAGGTTAATCTTTGCCGCAACTGTTTGGCATATTTTAAACTTGGTAGGGATGTTCTTAAGGTGTAGGACGTGTAAAGTTGATAACAGAATTCAATTCCATCAATAACTTTGTTTGCCATTGGGGAATTAAATAGAAAATCAAATTGAAGTAGAAAAAAAATAAAGTTTATTTCTTTCAAAACCACCCTAAATGTACATCAAACAGTCTCTGGTATTTATAGCATGGTTGACAAGTTGTGAGTTGACTTACTCAGGTGAGCAATTAAGACCATCATGGTCCTCTTGTTTAGCTCTCCTAACCTGAGCACAAATGGCTGAAGGGAAGCATTTAGGGTCATCCTTACTTTGTCGTGCCTAGTGGTTCTTGCGTCACTAACTTTTATAAAACTTATTCTTCTCCTAAACAACTCGGTTGATTTCAATGAAACCTTACCAGAATGTTCCTTGGGTGACCCTTTTCAAAGTCTCTTTCCGCGAAATTTTGTTTGGCCCATAAATATGGGTGGGGCAGGATGGGGCTTATTTCAAGCCCAAAAAATTTGAACTACATCTTCTGAATCAAAGGGACGATTTCAATGAACCTTGGGTGACCTTTTTCAAACAATGTTGGCAAAGTTTTGATTGACTCATGAATATGGGCGTGGCAGGGCAGGGCTTATTTTGAGCCCAAAATCTTTGAAAGACATCTCCTGAATCACTGGGCTGATTTCAATAAAACCTCACCAGAATGTTCCTTTGGTGACCTTTCTCAAACAATGTTGGTGAAATTTTGATTGGCCCAAAAATTTGGGTGTGGCAGGGCGGGGCTTATCCTGAACCTGAAATCTTTGAAAGACATCTCCTCCTGAATCACAAGGCGGATTTCAATGAAACTTTACCAGAATGTTTCTTTGATGACCCTCTTCAAAAATTATTCACAAAATTTTGATTGGCCTATAAATATGGGTGGGGCTTATTTTGAGTCTCCTCAGTAATGAATGGGTTGGCAGGGTCTATTAACACTTTAAATTCTTGCAATAATATCTCCTCTTCAAAATTAGGCAAATGTAAATGAAACTTTGCCAGATAGTTACTTGGGTGAGATCCACTGGACAAATAAAATTCAGGTGAGCGTTAAGGGCCATTCTGGCCCTCTTGTTTAAAAAATATCCTCCCCAGGAGCTACTGGATAAATGTTTACCTATCTTCACAGGAATAATCCATGGATGACCTTCTTTCAAAGTTGTTGAAGGATATTTTATCCAATGAAAAACAAGGCTTTAATAGGCGTGGCTAATTTCCGTATATGCTAATATGTAACTTTTCTCAGAATCAAACCGATGGACATCAGCCAAGCCTCGCTGGAATGATCCTTTTGTGACCCTTTATCACTCTACCATTTTTTATCCCCCTGTCAATAAAATCACCAGGAAGGAGGGGGGGGGGCGGTCATATTGTTTTTTGCGTCACCTCCTATTCCGTCCGTCCATCAGTCCGTCCGTCTGTCCGAGTTTCGTTTCCGCGCTATTTCTTGGAAACTATTAACTTGATTTCAATGTAACTTTGGACAACTTCACTACAAGGGATGTGCATATCGTCTCGGTTATCCGGTTTGACTTAAATTAAGAGTTGCTGCCCCAAGCTATATACATACAGAGTAACATTTGTTTCTGTGCTATTTCTTGGAAACTTTTGACTGAATTTGACTAAACATTATGGAAAGCTTTACTACAATGAAGAGATGCGCATATATTGTCAGGGTTACCCAATCTGGCTATTAAATCTAGAGTTACTACCTCTGAGGGTGAAGGCATATCGTCCATCCGTCCGAGTTTCATTTCCGCGCTATTCCTTCGGAACCATTGACTGGATTTGAATGATATTTGTGGAAGCTTCACTACAAAGAGTGAATGCGCATATCGTCCGGATTATCCAATTTAACTATAAAACTGATAAAGGCTAGGTTTTTGAGACGAATGATATCATGTCCTTGGTTGATGTAGAAAGAAGATAACCTGTCCATAAGTTTGATATACACCATTGACAAACAAGCTATTTTCGCCGGGGGGAAACAATTCAATGAATTTGCTTGTTCTGTCTTAAAAATGGCTTTGTCCATCGGTAATAAAAGCAGCAGATTTTTTCTGAGCACTTTGGTCCTCGTTCATGAACATACATTTAATCGTAGACGACATCTCAGTTTTGGCACAAAATTTAAGTACCATGACGTTGCCAATTTACACCTAGAAAGTTTTTGATTTCTTAATTGAATGCCTATAACGAAGTTAAGATCGCTCTTTCAGCGATATTCTCTTTGTATAATGATTATTACTTAATATTTTGTAGATATATAACTTTCGAATATCTGGGCCCGAAGTTACAAACTTTCCTCATTCCCAGTTCAAAATTTTCTCAAATTTCTATTTGAAATTAAAGCCGTTTTTCTGTTGTAATACTCATTTGAATGCATCAACATAAAAGATAATATTAATAAGTTGTTATGAATAATATAGTATGACAAAACATGGCAAGTTACGGTAAATGACCTAGTGCCACCGTTAGAATCAGTCATGTGTTCAGGTTGACAAACCATGGCAAATTGTTTGTAAATTATGGCCCGTTTTGTTCGCATGTGTCAAGCGGGATATAATTTGCAAACAGTTTGCCACGTTTTGTAACGAAGAACGTAGGTCTGACGCGTACAAAATAAAACAAAACCGCGTACATTGTATCCCTGATATCCACTAAAGTCAAGTGAAGAAGAAAATATTCTGAACATACGAATACTTACAATTTGAAGTCCAAGACAAAAGGATTACTAAATTTTGAGGAACAATTATAACTGGCGACAAAAGTCGTCATATACCATGGAAGAAGGTTTTAAGGTGTCGGAACCAGATCAGAACACAACGGCACCATTAGAACGGGTGTACGGTAATGAAACGTACTGAAACCCGCAATAGACCATGCTAACATTACCACGTGCGAATTCGAGTTTTCGTGGCATACCGATAAGTTTACCGCGTCTAAACATTAAAGAGATTTTATCAAAAGTTATTTAGAGCTTGCAAAGATAGAAATAGATTACAAAGTTCCAAATGTAGGGTACGTTTGTAGCATAGGGTCTGGCGTGACCACCAGAAGCATTACGTTAACTTAGCAGATGGATAGGTAAAATAATATAGCTACAGTACCAAGAGAAACTGTCTTAAACGAGAAAGTTGACTTGGGTACTGTTACAATAATGTTCGGTGCGTACCAGAAAAAACTTTTGTTTATTTGTTGGTGTTTTTTTTTTCTCTCTCTCAACATCGGGGCAAAATAGAATGATATAGATCTATCTATTGCCCGACGAGTATTCGACAACGCCACCGGTGTCGTGCGCTATTATGTACCTACTTTAGCAATATGCCTGTTAAAGTTTATTTTATGTAATTTTGGTTTGCTACTGAGATCAAAATACCCCGAAACAAACTATAAATGACCGCATTCCATTATATTCATAGACATCTGATAATCAAAGTACTGTAAGCACTGTAATAGTGTGGCAATGAATTTTACCCTCAAAAATTGATTTGATAGCAGGCAGGTTTGGCTAAGATCAGACCGCACATCTTGGCAGGACGATCTTAGTCTATACTGTTTGAAAAAGAATTTTCATCAAAAGGAAAGGTTTGTTGTTCTGGGAATTTAGATATAATATGTGACGCGTCACACGTAAAGGGACCATCTGGGAACTTCATAAAGAATTATTTGAAAAAGAGATTGGTTCTAGAATAGGCCAACCAGAGGTCGCATTTCAAAAATATTTTCCTTTTTTATAGTTAGTCCTTTTTCCCATGACTGGCCACATTTATTTTTCTGAAGAAAAAAAAACATCAAAACACAAGTTGTAATTTTTTTAACCAATCCATACATTCCACCTTTCATAACACCTTTAGAGATATTTTTCATAACAGAAAGGCTTTATCTTCAGCATGTCGACAAACATGAGGTCCTAGAGGGCCTATATCACTCCACTGGCTTTAGCATCTCAAGATTTTCATTACAGAAAGCTTACTTTGACTGGCAACAACACTTTGAAGTCTCTTTAGAACTATTTTGTAATGATTTACTTGGTCTTGCCCACATTGCATCAAAATACTAAATCACCATTAACTTGCATACTCTTTACCCATCTTATTACCAAACAAAATTGTTCAAATGGCACATCTACTCATTTCGAGGGACACTTGTTTGAATTATTTTGAATTCCAACCAGACATGTAGAAGTAATGGATCAGACAGATTTAGAAGGGCGGACGTACTAACACACTAATACAAAGTTGTGATGACTAGCGACTATGTCTCGCTCGCTGCAATTTGATGATTCCCGGCAATCTTTCGGGATAGAAGATCTGATCATATATAATATACTACTCAAATTTTGCTAGAGATCAAAATTGAGAAAACGTATTTTGTTTTCCTTGTCTTACGAAAAACATGTTTGGGACAGAGCATAGCTGAAAATTAATCGGCGAGGGCCGGGGTGGAAACAGCACGGATAAGAACTGTTGAAGTTATTGGTTTACAAGAACTTGAAAGTTCTATAATTCCATTCCGCGTTGATTCGTCCCCAGTACTCGTCGGTTATTTTCAGCTATGCTTCAGTTTCTGACTTATTAGTTCGTAATGAGGGCTCATCCGGGACTATCCCTACAGCCTTTAAATTCGGAATTGTACTGACTTTGTTAGTGCATAAAGCACGTCACTGTCGAAAGGCATATATACTCATCATAATATTGATTTAATTTAAACCAATTGCTTTCCTTCTTCCATCAGTTTATTTGCTCGGCTTCTTTGGAACAAACAGTTGAACTATTGTTTTAACTTTGACGCTTGCGTTGGTGTAGAAAACTTAAACCTTTAGTCACGTTTCTTATGTTATTGAATATTTGTCCCTTTTTACTTCGATTTTTTTTATCGTCATGCTGCACCTGCAACCAAGAGTTGACATGAGCACGCGGTGCTCTTGTTGAAATTATGATGACATTCTATGAATGATAATAAATAGAAAAAAAAACTTGTTTTAGCTCGAATCAAATTTCAAAAGGAAATACGTTGGCTTTCATCTTGATTCCTAACATAATTTGGGTATTGCACTTGAATTGAAGGAGACTAGTCGAATGATTAATATTAAAAGAAAGATTTACAAAAATAGCACAGGTGCCTAACACCGGACATTTACGCAAGCCAATGGTTCTTGCATCACGTTGTTCCTTTCAAATGTGAGGGAAAAATTGGAGTAAAACTCCTTTTTCTACGAAGATGATCACAAGATATAGTTGTTCAAGGACAATCTGGTAGGATTACATGTTCAACGAGGACAAAATTGTCCCCGAATGTAAATTTTAATGCATATTTCCTTACGCTTGTACCACTAACCTACTAGCACGGTTTTCACCCACATAATAATGAAGAAAAGTGAATCTTTTTACGTGTCGGTATGCAAGGAATGCAAGATCGCCCAAAATACTGTCATATGCGTAGTTTCGTTCGGTTGTCATGTTTACGAAATAGATGGATGGGTTCATACTCGGCTATACTCAGATACCAAGTGTATTGTTGGTGGTAAAACAGCTGGATTATAAAAGTATGGATTACCGTGGCAAAATTTCGCCGTAAACCTCGGTATAATATTTGGTAAGTCTGCCTCAAGAGGTCGGGAGAGTTTTTCATGACTCGGCAAAGCCTCATGATAATTTCTCACACCGAGACTAGATAACATTGATATAGCAAGACATTAACATATACTGACCCACAAAAGAAACTTCGCATTAGAACAATTTTATTCATACGGAAATCTTTTGGTGAAAAGGCTTAGTTTGAACATTAAAAAAACAGTCATTTTCCAAATTGATATAAAACACTAATCATAGCAGTTCTTGATATAACTAGATATGTGCGTCTATGTCGAACTCCAAACACTGGGCTGTACAGATATGGCGAAACCAAACTTACTCAAATCTAAACAGTTGTTGCGATGTGGTCTCTGGATAGATGAAGTGATGTGTGAAGGATTTCTACTAGTTTTTCGGCATTGGTTGTGACTTACTCTAAGTATATTGTCGAACAACCTAATTTTCTGGGAAAATCGCGTTCAATTCTTAAGTTGCTAGTACGAGATGTTTATGTCATTTTAAAAATGTTCGAAGTCTGTAGGTGAATAACTGTACCCACCACAAAAAAAAAGCAAAAAAAAAAAAAAAAAAATCCAGTGAAAGAAACCTTTAAATTCATTATTTCTCTGATTTAGAAAAGAATCTTTGAGGCTTTTCACGAATTTTTACTCAAAAATAATGCTTTTTTGACTGTTTAAACACAAGTACCTACTCATGAAAATAAGGAACATTTAATTTTTGCAGAGTTCCACTTGCAAATACTTCCAATCTAATAAAGAGAGTGCCAGTGCTAAGCAAAACCCATGTTGACTGCCAAGCAACATTTTGGCTGAAGGGATATTTTTACTTTCACTTGAAGTCCAGGGGCCTGTTTTTACTACCCATCTTAAGATAATTTTTTGCGTAAAAAAATTAAAGTAACTTCTACAGAAGTTACTTACTATGGAATTCTGCCATGCATTATCTCATTGGAATCGTCTTCTTCACACGATTCCAATAAGATATTGCAAGACAGAATCTAACATTGAATATAAACACCAGGTACGATTTGTGATTTTAACTTACGATTAATTATTTCGTAAGAAGTTTAGTAAAACAGTTGAATTCTTTGTGACCGAAGAACATCAAAAGTCTCTAATTTTTCACTATTTTGTATGAAAATAAATAATGCGCCTTTTGTGGTTCAGTATATTATTCTTTTTATCATTTAATCATACTAAGTGCTCAAATTTTACTGAACCTTTAAAATCAAATAAACTCAAGCGCTAGTGTTTCTGGTAAAGATAATGAATATGCAAATTATTTTTTAAAATAGACTGTCTGATAGCTCTATGTTATCAGGCATGTGGTACAAGGTCAATACGGACTTCGTATAATGAAACATGCATGGAGGTCTATATATAAAATATGTGTATGTTTTTCCAATGACCGTCATAACTTCGGCATCAACAAATAGGTTTCGAAATACATTCAACTTGAAACAGTTGTTCAGTGCTTTGAGTAGATATGTCGATTTGAAACCCCAGGTCGGTAGCTCAAAAGTGAAAGTCGGACTGAATGGTTAAAATCAGGCTTAAATTATCACATGGCTTTCTCGTTTCTATACTTTTTGGCGAATATTCACAGAAAAGGGAGATACTCTGCGTTTAACGTAGTTCAATGCCAGGGCGCTCCTACAACGCTAAGTACTTCGACGATATATGGCGCCTTATCGATGTCTTTGTCATACTGAGATTCCTTGTCATGACTTATACTGCGTCCTAGAGAAGCTTCAGCGATTGCAATGGGCTCCCGTGGTGAGTCTACTGCGTGATCGTCGAGACAATTAGGCGTTGCTCAAACGCATGTGACTCTATTAGAAATAATATACGTCATCCTTTCTCATCAGTTCCTTGATTGCTTTTGATGCCTGGTAAAGGAAGATAAGGGAAATGGCTTCATGCAAACCCGTACAAGAGGGGGGACATTAGAAGTAACTGAATACTAATTCCATCCTGCTGTTGCTGTTGGACTAACAGAATCATCGACCCTGCGTTTTCTGTTGTTCGTTCACCTTGTTAGAGTGAATATTGAACAACCGGAATATACATACATTTTTTTCAAATGCTTATTTTGAACATCGCAGTATGAATGGCACAGGAGTGAAGCAGAAAGATAGCAAAATCGGGTAGATAGCAGTACAAGCGCCATTGTCTTTCTTTGCCGTTCTCATTGCGTCTCATCATGCGATATTGTAATGCTGCCTATGCGCGGCGTTATGGGAGATTTTAAATGACACTACCACAGCGTTCTAACTGCGCTCTTGTCAACTCGCGACCTCAAGAAAGAAGTTTTGTGTTTTGTTTTGTTTTGTTTTGTTTTTTTTTGCGTGCTCAAAGTGTGCGTCTTCTCTCCAAGCTCTGTGCATATCATTGGCGTCCTTGAAACATTTAGACATACGTTAGAGCGCTGTAAATCACCTCCCTTATGTGACTGGGATTTAAGGAATGAGATATTATGGTAAAAAAAAGTTGCAACGACGTCAGTCATTGCAGAGGGCAATGATTATTGTGTATTCTTAACCACATGGGAGCAAATATTGTATAATAGAAAATTCGACGATTAATTACCGGTAGTATCATCAATTATTATTGACCTGTCGCTCATTTAATATTCCTGTTGACCTTCATTGATATTCGGAACCCACTTCCTTATACAGATTAAAAACACATGAACGTTGCTCTCAAATAACAAATTATACACTGTTGTCTAGTACAGATTTCTGTCCTCGGAATGCGATGCTATTTTTGGACTGGTCGCCAATGAAATATGTAACGTTCAAAATTGAGACTACCCTGTTGTCATAAGTGACCAGATATAGCTATGTGTGTCAGGTCAGAGACTTGCAATGCAGAGATTCGAAGATCGAAACTCCCTTTTGTCTTTTTCTTTTTTCTTTTTTTTAAATAGGATGTTAGTTTTAAGGCTCTTATAAAACCGACACAGTTTATTAAAATCTTGTTCATCGTTCTGTGTAGGTTTTCCGTTTCATATTCTGCATCTGGTGATTTCCTATTGCTCAGTAGCCCATGCACAACACATAATGGGTTTGAGAAAAGAACGGGATCGATTTATCACATTCCTTTTTAGCTCACCTGAGCACGAAGTGCTCAAGGTAAGCTATTGTGATTGTACAATGTCCGTCGTCAGTCGTGCGTTGTCCGTTTTCCACAATTTCTCTAAACATATTCTCCTCCTAAACCAGTGGACCAATCTTGATGAAACTTGGCAGGGGTGTTTCTTGGATCAAGCTCTACCAAAGTTGTTCAAATAAATGATATCCACCCTTAATTTTCACTTAACCCTTAACAAAAAGGGTGAAAATATGAAAATCTTCAAACTTTTCTTCTCTGAAGCCAAAAGGCAGACAGCTTTCATATTTGGTATGTAGCATCATCTAGCGGACCTCTACCAAGTTTGTTCATATCAAGACCCTGGGGTCATATTTGGGCTCCATCCGGCGCAACCCTTTTTACATAGAATCAAAGAGCGAAAATCTTAAAAAATCTTCTTCTCTGAAACCAGATGGCAGACAGCTTTCATATTTAGTATGCAGCATCACCTAGTGGGCCTCTACCAAGTTTGTTCATATTAAGACCCTGGGGTCATATTTGGGCTTTGCCCGGGCACAGCCTTTTAAGCTCTTCTGAGCACGAAGGGTAAAAAAATGAAAATCTTCAAAAGTCTTCTTCCCTGTAACCAGAAGGCAGACAGCTTTCATATTTGGTATGTAGCATCATCTAGTGTACCTCTACAAAGCTTGTTCATAACAAGACCATAGGATCATATTTGGGCTCCACCCGGGCACAACCCTTTTTACATAAAACCAAAGAGCGAAAATCTTTCAAAATCTTCTTTTCCCAAACAAGAGGGCACACAGCTTTCATTTTGGTATGGAGCATCATCTAGTGGGCCCCTATCAAGTTTGTCCATACCAAGACCATTGATTCATATTTGGGCTCCACCCGGGCGCATCCCTTTAAGCTCATCTGAGCACGATGGGTGAAAATAGGAAAACCTTCAAAAATCTTCTTCTCTGAAACCAGAAGGCAGATAGCTTTCATATTTAGTTTGTAGCATCACCTAGTGGGCCTCTACCAAGTTTGTTCATATCAAGACCATGGGGTCACATTTTTGGCTCCACCTGGGTGCAACCTTTTTTACATAAAATCAAAGAGCAAAAAGGTTTGTCTGTCTTGCTCTTGGCTGAAAACATTCCATGGTTTTGATCTCATGTAGAAAATATCTCCTTTTCGACATTTGCCTGTTTCATTCACGTGATGTCCCAGGGGTCAAAGAGACGCAGGTGAGTTATCTAGGACCATCATGGTCCTCTTGTTTCTCGATCTCTATCTATGTCTGATGGTCTATTCAGGGAAGTAAAATGGAAGAAAGGATAAAGAACCCAGAAAAAGAATTATCGGAATTTGCTATTTCCGTTTAAAGTTAGCTCATTTCAAAATACTCAACGAAGCTCTCAACACAATTTCTGTGTCATTTCATCCATGGAACGAGTACTGTGTTCATACCAATCTGATCCAAAATGATTAACTATAGTGTGTAATGTGTGTTTAAGATACTGCACTGATGTTGTACTGTGACAGCCATAGAACCAACATGGAGGAAACGTTTCCCATTCTCGGAGTGCCATCTTTCAGAAACTCTCTCCAATGAAAAAAAAAAAAATTAAAACCATTTAAAAAGAAGATATTTGCTTATATTTGAAGACCATTCACCATATTCTATCATTTTTATATCTCGGTTAGGTTTTCTAAAGGTCCAATAGAACTTTATTATTGCCCGGTTGTCTATACTTGCGCCGGTACCGTCATTTCGACGTTCAAAAATTGCCCTGTGCCCTTTGCCCACTGACTTTGAATTGGAAAATACCGTATGGAACTCTCTTAAATTTGAAACATCCTAACATATTGCTTCAACACCTAAATAGACAAAGTTTGGAATGGTTTGGTACAAATTGGGGGACAATAACGGGTAGCAATACTATGAAATAACGTTACGAAATGGGTTGCGCCGGTGGCGCCTACTAAGGAAGATCAAAATTGGAACATTTTAATCACAGTCATAGCAAATTCTTGTAAATTTAGTACTATGTCAACATTAAATGTTTTGAGACGTGTACAAAATTTTATTCATTTCCGTCGGGAAATTTCGAAGTTATAGTAAAGGTCCATGTAATTTTTTTTATCCACACTCGTTAGTGAAATTAACGCCGGCAAGTTCAATTTTTTGTGCGCGCACTCTTATAATTGACTGTTGCATCTGTACTAGTGCTTCGAAGAACCAGTACACGTTTCATTTTTTTGTGTGTGTGTTTGGCATTATTGCCACGATGAACACTTCGAAGGTATAGCTTATTGTACTGTTTTTGGACTACTCGCATATAATAAGATTGAAACATTTTAAACACAATGCCTTAAAAATATTACAAGTGTCTCATAGATACATGTACATGTAAATTGGAAAGAGTCACGATATGGCCTAAAACAGCACCATAAGCTGTAGGCCCTATACCAAATGTTCATGGTGGAATGATCGTGTGTCGTCGTCGTTTTTCTTTGGCAATCTCAAAAATACGTATCTCCTAAACAAATCGGCCAATTTCAATAAAATTTTAAAGGATACTTCTGGGATCACCCTTCCCAAGGACTGTTGCTGATTGGTACATATAAATTGGTGTGGCAGAGCAGGGACTCTAAGTATTCAGTATTTAGGGCCCGTGGGCAGAGCGAGACATTAAAGTTTCTCTTCGATTTCTGGCCTCGTGAGCTAATGTCGATGAAAATTTGTCAGGACCCTTGAATGGGGTGAACTTAGTCAAAGTTTATTCAGTATTCTTTTTATTGGCCTGTAGATGTTGTAAGATGTGACCTTCCTTTTATATTTAAATCCTTCGAAAAGACTTTTTTCCACTTGTCCAGTTACATCTAAATTTTCATTAGATATTCCGTTGACTAGATCTATTTCATTTTTTGTAAAGACGAGGTAGAACAGGTCTTTATTTAATGTGAATTCTTTCACACCCAAAGGTCAGCTGTGCGGAATCGGTTAATATCTTTCGTTTTCGTATTTTAAAATCCGTAGGTCTGCTCTAATCTTATACTTACTCACAACGTGACTATAACCGGAAACAGAAATTGGCGCGAAAGTTGGTTGCTGCGACTAGAGACATCCCTGATTGGATGCTTGTGTTACCTTCGCGTTGGTATGAAACCTGAATGTCAATCGTAGATTTTTAGTAAGCATTTGAAACCAGATCCATGTATGTAGTCTTGATACCACATTCCACATCCTGATTTTTTTTCTTTATAAGAAATGCATCATTTAGGAGAAACCGTCGCTTCGCATCCGATACACTTTGAACATGAATAGATGTAGCCCATCCAAGCGCAAAGAGGGTGGGGCAGTTTTATGTTGATTCAAGTTGATGGAACATCATAGCTGTCAAGGGTCCCTGAATGTCAGGAGTGTGATCAAAAGTGCTGGGGCCCGCTAGGGCCCTTGGTGGGTCCAGGGCAAAGCCCTGGCCAGAGGTGCAGGGGGGCGAAGGCCCCCGGAAAACCATGGGTTTAAGTGATGCTATTGACTTTTTGGCAGCATTTTCTTGGTAAACCATTTGGAAAATTTCACATTTTCAATCAATTCAGTATGACAATATCATGATACATTCGACGGTCACAGACACAGAGCACTAAGCAACTACCGTAATTTAAAGACCTGGGTTTGTAAAAATTTCGTCGGGTCATTTACTTACTTTTACAACATGGCACCCCAATCATCAAGTCAAGCAAATAATTTGTACTGGCATGAAAATAAAATGATTTTTTTTTTTGCGCTTTCACGTAAGCCGGTAAGGTCGGGTGCCATTTCTTTAAATTTTAAATGCAATCTAGCTCCATTTTGAGTCAACATCCCGGTTGATGTTAAATGGTGATCAGCGAAGATCCCTGAGTTGTTTAAGTACGCTTATAAATTGTAATATTTACAGATCGGTAAGGAAAAATTGAAAGTAGATTGTATAAACAGGACATGCGCACTAAAAAGAGAAACTGAAACTAGACTAGATGCCTATGTTATCTTCCGTCAGGGGGCATGTTCAATTAATAATTCGAAGTCTGACTGTGTTACCGCAAATAGTTAAATTAATTGATTTATCAATAGAAATAACTTATTTCATATGATTTTTTAAAATTTCTTTTTATCTTTTGGAAATGCGTGTGAATGAGTCAGTTAAGCGTGTGAGCGTGATTCAGGTACGAAATGCGTGTGACACACGCGCAATGCGTGTGACTTGACAGGTATGGAACATGCCATGCTTGTTTAAGACGGTATAGATGTAGCTTATAGAATTGAAAAGCGTTTCATCAAAATACTGATAAGAAACGGATCTTTTTACCGACTCTCTAGGCAAATTAAGTTTTACAAAAAGATTTCCATTAAATGCCTCAATTTCAGAACAATTTGATGGTATGACTTTGATCTGTCATTTTGCTTAGCATCCTGTAGGCCAAGTAGATAGGTAGTTGCAAATTCATTACACAGATGGTTCATGCAATTAAGAAAAGCAGTTTGGAGGGGGGGGGGGAAGAGGGTAGAGAAAGAACTGCAAAGATATAGAATTTATGCAACATAATAGAGTTTGAGATACTAGCATAACACAAGAGGGCCATAATGGTCTTAATCCCTCATCTGAGTGTCCTTGATCCCTGGGCAATCACATGATTAAGTTTGGCAGATAACCACTAGGAGATAATTTGTCCCCTTTATTAATGATCTAGATGTTTAGCTTACTTGAGCACAACATGCTCAAGGTGAGCTTTTGTGATCATTGAATGTCTGTCATCCTTTGTCTGTTGTCAGACGTCAACAATTTAAGTGGTTACACTTTAGAGACCACAAATATTAAGCTTTATGAAACTTGGTCAGAATGTTTGTTAGGTCACGTTATTGAACCTTTTTGAAAATGGGAATGCTCCAAATGATATGGGAAAAGGTGCTTTAATGAAATTTTCTTCTTAACACTCAAGAATGCACAATTATAGCCCAATCTTCTTGAAACGTGTTTACAATATCTTTCAATTCACAAGGATGAACCCTATTCAAATGGGAAAAATCCAAATGTTATCTGGAAAAGGGGCCTAAATAACAGTTTTCTTGTTTAAGAAGAATTTTGAACATTTTTCTTCTTTATTTCTAAGTACAATGGGGTGTGCTGGGTTGAAGTCCAAATATGACCCCAGGAGCATGATAAGAATAAACTTGGCAGATGCCGCTAGATAATGTTATATAACAAATATGAAAGCTGCCTGCCTTCTGCTTTCAGAGAAGATTTTTTTTAAAGATTTTAATATTTTCCCCTTTTAGTTGCTGTGGCAACCAGAGTTAAAGATGGATTTCAATTTTTGGAACAAGTTCTGTAGAGCTGCAACCAAGGAACATTCCTACCAAGTTTCATCAAGATTGGTAAACCAGTTTAGGAGGAGAAGGTGTTTAAAGAAATTGTGGACAACATTTGTTGGGCATTTACATTAGCAGACTCTGTGCTCAGGTGAGCTTAAATGCTGTAAAGATAACTTGTGTACGCTCAAAAGGCAGCCAAGCTAAAAAATATGAAGGACTGAAATTTTGCTTTTTAATGTCTTGTGTGTTAAAAGGATTAAGTAACCAAAGTTGTAACAAATTCTGTCAATGCAATATTATTGATTGATTAATTGAATGGGGTTTTACGCCGCTTTCAACATTATTTCAGTTATATCGCGACGGCTGGAGCACCTAACAATGGATTCCTGGTATTTCTTTCACCTGCACTACCATTACACCCTTTTCTAGCCTCCGACTACTATTTCACATAGGTTTACGATTATCTACCCATTGGTGAAAGACAAAAGTCTGAAAGGATATTAACCGCCACCGGGGATCGAACCCACGACTTCCAGATTGGAAGTCTTATGCCTAACCAACTGGTGGCGGCTATGCAATATTAAACACCAAGGATAGGTTAATGGTTACTAATAATAGAATCATTGGAACAAAAATAGAAATCTTTCAGACTAGATAACTTAACATATTAACAGAGAGATTAAATTTGACCAACCCTGGCTCTACTTAACCTTTGTTATGCTTAGCCTGGAATATTCATGCTTTGGCAGGAGGTAAAGACAAAGATCAGCCTGCATATACATGCAGTCTGATCTTAGCCTACACTTCCTGCTTTGTAAAGATAATTGGGGGTAAAACTTGATCCATATTGATTGAAATAAATGTTCCAAAAATGGCAATTTGTTATGAACAAAATTTAGATTGGAAACCATAAGGGACAAAAAAAATTACGTGAGTAAAGTTGTAACAAATTCTTGCCAACTAAATTCTGTCAATGCAACATTAGACACCAAGGATAGGTTAATAGTTACTATAGATAGAATTATTGGAACAAAAATAGTAATCTTTCAGACTATATGAACGTAACACTTCATTAGAAAATATAATATATGATTAACTGGAATAAATAAATGTGATACATTATCAAGCAAACTGGGGCCATTTAGCATTATTAGAGGTCCTTTACTAGAGTTTGGGAGTCCCTGCATTAGATAGAGACTACTACCTTTAGGAACATAAATTGTTTTCATATGAATTTAAAGCTATTACTTTGCTAATTGTAAAGAAAGTATTGGTTATATACTGTCTATTTGGACTCAACTTCAGGAAAGAAATGAAGACTGTTTTGAACAGTCTTCAAGTCTTTTCTGAAGCTGATCCCCAAAGAGTCTTTAGGACTCTAATCTGATAGTTTTGAGGGTCCTGGTTACTTATTTGAGTGTCTCTGACTCCAAAAACCAGGGTCCTTTAAAACCCTGTGTATGAAATGTGCAGACTGACCAGGGTTTGTGCCATTTGTTAGATTGGAACCTTGTTGTGGTTTGTTTGTACGCTATAGAAGGACTCGTAACCCTTATCTAGCTTAACCCGTAGTATCCCTGCTTTCTGCAGGAGAAACAGCTAGAGATCAGCCTTCACATTTCCGGTATGTTCATTCTGATCTTAGTCCACACTAACTGATTTTCCTTTTAAAACCAGAAAAGTTTTAAAGTATTTTTTAAGTACATACTGAGTCACAATAATTTTAAATCAGTGCCTTCAGGATCTTTTATTTTAATTCATTTTTGCCTAGGTTTTCATTCAGCAATTTCAGTCTTGAAACTTGGTCAGAATGTTTGTCTCATCAAATCTCGGTCAAATTCCAAATTGGGCCAAGCCACCTTTGTCAACAATATGCATCAGGTAAGTGTTTAAAAATGTCACAGGCATCTTCCTTGAGTGACCCTTCTATAATCATTTGTGTGAAATAATTATTAGGGTAGCTTGTTTACCATATGAAAGGGGGTGTTCCAAATATATAGTAAAATGTGCCCACGCTTAGATTTTTGTGATATTGTGGGTAGTTATAGTACTGGGTATAAGTAGAATTTGCTATTTTGACGTGTCGATTGTATACGAATGTACTGTAATCACATGTCACAATACCGTATTCAAGTTATATACTGATTAAGGAAATGACTTTTTTTCCAAAATGAGTAAAGAGGGTCGACCATAAAGTACCCAAAAGCAAATCTTATCCAATGCAAAGGGGTGCCAGGAAAAAAAAATCACCTTGCAAGGAAATTTTTGAATCTGTAAAAAGAATTTGTTACTGATTTAAAAGACAATTGGTACCTATTAGGGGTGAAACGGTTAACCGATTTACCGATATACCGCGGTCTGTTCATAGAGAAAATATAAAACCGGTTCAACTTTTACTGTACCGGTTTTCTTCCGTACCCTTACTTATCAGTTTCTGTTTGAAAAAAAAAAACCCAAACATTTTCCTCAAAACCTGTTTCTAAACGTGTTCATTTTAAAACGGATTCAAAAAAAAAAAAAAAATATATATAGATCTATATCTCCGAAAGTGAAAGTGGAACTTTTTTCAACAGGCGGTGTTGCCGGTGTACAGGTAAATAGTTACCCCGACAATGTCTCGCGTTATATCTAAGCTGCGGCATTAAGAAGCCCGAAATTATTTGTATTTGATCCTAAGAATAAAGATCGTCGAGCCAGAATGGCACAACAAAATGTGGGAAAAAAAATAAATTACAATGATGATGGACAAAACTAGTTGCAATAATGGGTTACCAGATTAAAATTAGGCAGTTTTTACAGCCTATTTACTTCGAGAATTGCATATCAAATAGTACAATTTATTTAAAAATGTTTGTGTATGAACTCAGTCATAAGTTCAGGCAACTAGTCAGTAATGGAGGTTGCAAAGATCCATATGATTACCAAAAATCGGGAATAAATAAGTTAAGCAGACTTTTCTGCTTCACAACTATTTAAGAAAATTCAAATATCTTATTATTTCTCAATTATAAAAGAAAGCCTGTCCTATAAATTTATGAGAGGGTCCTTTGATTATGACAGCGTCAGTCTGCCTGGGAGGTTGACCTACTGAAACAGCGTGGCGTCTCTCTGAGATATTGACCTAGTTTCCCGGTCACTTATACCCTTATCATTTTATGCCTTTTTATGCTAGTAGAAACCCTTCTCACAAATTTATTTCCTATCAATTTAAAAAGAATTAAAGACTAGTTTTGGTTATTTTGTTGTTGGTATTTTTTTTCAATAATTTTAAATACTTTAAATTATATTGCAATACGTATTGCAATACGGTCTGGCTATATTGCAATATATTGCAATACGCTTTTTACTGTATTGTTTCACCCCTAGTACCTATATGTTTTTATATAGGTTGGGATCTTATGTCTGTTTCCTCCTAACAGATAGCCCAAAAAGTTCTTGAAAAATTCATGAAAATTTGAAAAAAATGAAATGATGTTCTGAGTTAAAGGGTTAAAATTTTTAAGTTGTAGCTCTAGTCCAGTTATCAAACTCCTTTAAAATTAAGATACATATGTTCTTAATGTTTACAGAAAGTTTCACTGAAATCGAAAACCGGTAAGTTAGTCGAAAATCTCTTAGTGTAGAAGATAGTGGGTGGGGTAAGATATAGATTTCACCCAACTGAGAATCTTAAAGTGTGAATAACTTTTCAACGGCTGTAGACAGGATGTTCATATTTCACACATGGATCCTTTGTGACAAAGCCTATTTACAAACATTAGTCAAAATCAACTGTCAAGGTCAAAGTAAATTATCAAGGTCATTGTTATAAATAAAAAAAAAAAACTTCATTGAGCTTTGGGAACATACTTTGCAAAAGTAATGAATGATGATTTTGATTTTCAATTATAGTTTCTTTTAAACAAATGTATTTCAGTTTGTTCCTAACTCAAAGTCATTTGTGAAGGTCAATGTCAGATTTTCTTTCAAACAAACTCATTTCAGTTGGTTCCTTACTCAAGGCCATGTTTGAAGGTCAATGCCACATATGAGGATGGTGTTTAGGATTTGACACTATGTATTTTCTGTCACAATCCTGTAGAATTTACTTGTTCTATGTTTTACAGGTCCGTTTTAGTTATAAGATTCCTCCCAAGAAAACGCGAGACACTTTTAGCAATAAATCAAAATTTAATCGAACTGTAGGTTATGAAATGAAAAACTTTGAAAGGAAAAACAGTGTGGGAAAAGAAGGAATCTCTTGTTACAAGCATTTTCTTCTTTTTATACAGTGTTTTCCTTTGGGTAATGAAAATGTCGAGTTTTGGGATAGGCAATTTATATATTTGAATTTGTTAAGTTTACAAATGAAGATGAACAATCACTACATTCCTGAAGGACCTGCAACATTCCGGCATTGCTGATAAATGTACTAGTCCTTCCTAAAATATTCTTGCCTCCGGCCCGAGGGTTATTGTCTGTGCTGACCCCTAGTCTTAATTCAAATAAGAAATACTACTATAATGATAATACAATTTGAAAGAATCTTTTTCCTTCGTAAATAAATGATTCTCCTAGGTCTTAAGGTAAATGTTGTATGTAAACAAGGGAGAAAGAATGAAACTAAATCACTCACCTGAGTTTTACTGGTCACTGAAGTGACATTCTGGCAAAGATTCGTAGAAATTAGCCTAGTTGTTGAGATGTAATTAAATGAAAAGGGTCAGCTTAGAAATTATTGAAATTGGTATCTTGGTTAAAAAGATGATGTTTTTTTCATCCGCCAAGTCAAACAGATTTTCATGCCAATTTCAAGAACAATGTTTGCAATGAGTTTCCAAAGGAATATTCTGGAAAAGTTGCATTGAAATTGGCTTGATGGTTCAGGAGGAATTGTTGTTCAAGGATTTAATAGTGAAAAAAAGCCATGGTCATATTTATTGGCCAATCAGAGTTTTGCTAACAATCTTTGAGAAGGGTTACCCAAGGAAAGTTCTAGCAAAGTGTCATCGAAATTGCCTTGAGGGTTAAGGAGGAGAAGAAGTTTTAAGAAATTTGGAAGACGGAAGCCACATGATGCACGACCTGCGACGGACTAAAGTCCTAAAAGCTCCCGTCGGGATTGTTGTGCTCTGGTGAGCTAGAAATCAAGAAACGATACAGTTCCCTATTACATTAAATTGTATAAATATTACATTTATAATTAAACTAAAAAGTTTAAGAGATATTGTGTAGCCAATTTAGTGAAAGTAAGACATTAAGCTTTGAACTCGAGTTGCGACAAATGACATATTTTCTGTTTCTTTCTGATCTAGAATTGTGTTTATTTAATCAAATTCAAGCAAGTAGTTTATGGTAATTCTTTTAGACATTTGGGACAGAATTAGGACATTAAACCTAAAAGAAACAAAAGATGTTTTAAAAACATATATGCCCCCATAAGAGCAGGCCAATGACCTATTTCTTGTCAATTAACAAAGGGAAATATCTCAAAAAATATGATGAGTAGAGTTACGGTTCTTGTGAACTGTACTTCTCCTCATTAGATGAACAGACCGACAAAGAATGGTGCAAAACAATAGCAAAATCTCAAATGTGTCTCCTAGAGAATATTACCGGCCCCATTTCCGTTGCCATTCAGATAAAAAAACAACAACAATTTATTGTTATAATAATTTGTTTATATACTTTTTTTCATAACTGGCCACGATACTTATACAACTGGCCACGATACTTATACTTGGCCAGGTCGATGATATCATAAGGTTACGCATAAACATATTATGGAAATCTTTCATAAACCCTGAAAGGAGTGTTGCATCTTAAAAACACGAGGACCATGATGGTCCTAGATCGCACACCTGAGTCTATTTGATCCCTGGGACATCACATGAATTACATAGGCAGATGTCAACAACTTGACACTTTCTACATAAGATCAATACCATGAACTGTTTTCAGCCAAGAGCAAGACAGATATGCCTTTTTGCTCTTTGATTCTATTCCAAAAAGTTGCACCAAAGCCCAAATATGACCCCAGCGTCTTGATAGGAACAAACTTGGTAGAGGTCCACTAGATGATGCTACATACCAAGTATGAAAGCTTTCCACTTTCTTGTTTCAGAGAAGAAGATTTTTGAAGATTTTCATATTTTCACCCTTTTTGTTAAGGGTAAAGGGAAGGTTAAGGGTGGATTTCATTTATTTGAACAACTTTGGTAGAGCTTGGAGCCAATGAACATCCCTGCCAAGTTTCATCAAGATTAGCCCACTGGTTTAGGAGGAGAAGACATTTAAAGAAATTGTGGACGACGCACGCTGGTGACAGACATTCTACGATCACATTAGCTTACCTTGAGCACTTCGTGTTCAGTTGAGCTAAAAACAAACATAGAACAAACAAAATGCTAAGTTTTTGTTTTTTATTTTAGTGTAACCTTGTTTGCTGACAATGACCTTGCACATGTAAGACTATCATCAAGTTACTGGATGTGTTAACCTGAGATCATATATCCAACCAAAAATAATCATTGTATATCTTGAATAGGCTCGCATGTTTGTTTATTTTTGCTAAGTTTAACCTTTTAGGTGAAATTGGATATTGAACTTGAATGAGTATACATACATACTTTTAAGCAATTTTTATTTTTGAGTGTGTAAAAAATTATCAAACAACATAGAACTTTTCATTTTATATATTCATTATCTTAATCACTTTCATAGGCTTTACAGTACATGAAAACTATGCATATGCAATGCATAAATTGATAAGTATAAAGAAATCATAGCATATTAAACTACCCCATCCACTTACCTAAACATGGATGACCTTGACCTCATAGATTTCAGATCTCAAGTGATTTGATTCATTAAAATGTCACATATGAGTAGTGTATCTAGAAAAGGATTGAAGTAATTGGCAAATATCATTTTTATGATGTGCAGACAGATAGGCAAATATCTAAGAGACAGACAGACAGACAGATAGACAGCCAGTCACTAGCACACAATATTTTTATTATTCTTTTCAACTCAGACAAATAAGAAACAAATTCTGTAAAACTTACTGTAAGATAGTACTGAAATTTTTGCAAGGATTAAAGGAAATCAAGTTAATTATATTTTTCATCTTACCCCACCCACTTTTTCAACATTGGGGTAAAGCAAGGGCTGTAACTTGACCCAGTTTAGTGATACAAAAAAAATCGTATGCAGTAGATGCTTTGACTATTTATTATTTGCAAATTTGTATAAAGATAAATGCATAGACATTTAAATAACGTCTATTTCAGGACATAATAAAAGATTTTTGATGAATTTTGAAACTAAAGATATGTATTTATAAGCATAAAAAATAATGTTACCGGTTTTCAATCTTCTTTAAATTTTTAAACAAGAAAGAAGGATAGTAGAGCTAATTTTTTGAAGAGTAACTAAAATGGACTAGCATCAGAAGGTACTAATCTATGCGCTCAAAATTTATATTCATCTTAATTTTTAGAAAAAAAATAAGCAATTTTTATATTCAAGAGTATAAAATTCGTCAAACAACGTAAAACTTGCCATTTATATATACATTATCTTTATAATTACTATAAACTTTACAGTACATAAAAAACAATTCAAAAATTGATAAGTATAAAGAAATTATAGCATATTAAATTACCCCACCCACTTACCTCAACATGGATTAAGACAAGGGGCTGTAATTTGACCTCTTTTTGAGATATTGACAAATGAAAGTTTGTTCTGTGGTACATTTAATGTGTAGTATGTATTTGCAAAGTTTCATGAAAATCCGTGCGTGGGCACTTTTGGAACACCTCATCAAAAAGAAAGTGAGTAAATAATTGGGACCTTTCTGTAGTCCTTCCATTTAATAAATTGTCGAAAGATTTTTACTTACTTAAGATTCATGTAAAGTGTTTGAGGCCCAATTTTAAAACACTTCATTTGCCAAGAAAAAGAAGTAATTCCAGGTATATTATACATCAAAATGAAGCTATTCATGAGCATAAGCAGTTATGCAACATAAGACTGACATAGCTATAGCGGTAAAGCCAAAACATTGTGGAAAAGGGTCTTTTTGTACAGAACAAGCAACTGCAAGACTGTTGAAAAAAATTGGCCCATATTTGAAAAAAGTACAGACTAAAGTACTACCCAGGTACTACTACAAACGTTGGTATAAAACTTGACCCCAAAACGTAGTTGTGCAAGCAATTTATTTTGACTTATTTGATAAACACATATGTCGTTTGTAAACGTGTAGATATTTGTAAAGTATGGTGTGTTATCACAACATAAATGGACATTAAAAGTTTATATACCTGTAAGGTTGATTAGCATTATTTCAATTTCTATTTCACTGAATGATAAATATATAGTAATTTATTATAGATCTTTGAATTCAAAAACTGTAATTTGAAATAAATCGCAGATAATATTAATTCACAATATTATGGTATGCTGTTGCACCATACCTAACATCTTTTTTGAAAACAGACCAAACCGGTTTGACAAGTATGTTTACAAAATAAATGGAAATTGATTGTTTCAAAAGAGCCTTTTGAGACCGAGTTTTATATCTAAGGTTGTAGTAGTACCTGGGTGGTACTTTAGACTGTACTTTGTTAAAATATGAGCCAATTTTATCCAACCGCCATGCAGTTGCTTGTTCTGTACATAATGACCCTTTCAACAATGTTTTGGCTATACCTCTATAGCTTTGGCGGTCTAATGTTGCTTAACTACTTGTGCTCAAAAATAGCTTCATTTTGATATACAATATCCCTGGACATACTGCTTTTCCTTGGCTAATGAGGCCCCTTAAAATTAGATCTCAAACACTTTACATGAACCTTAATTTTATTTGCTATTCAGAACACTTTGATTTTGAAAATATCAAAGGTAAATTTATCAAAGATATGCCTGTGAAATTTCTTGAAAACAGAAAATATTGGAATTTAACTCTGTGATGAAGGGACACAGAAATATTCCTTGGATTTAATATTGGTTTTTCAGAGAGTTCTAGTAACAAGTTTTAAATCTGAGAAAAAGACTAAATTCGATATTAAATCTCTAAATCATGATTTCTTGCCCATCCTTTCAACGGGTGTAGGTTGGTAAAGCAATATTGTCACTTTAACCGTGAGGGGGAGTTTGTGTATCCTTTTGACGCTGAACTGATGCGTGGTAGATAGAAATCAATATTCTCTAACAGAGCTCCAGATGGAATACGACTATTTTCTTTTCCAAACTAAACATTTCGGTTATGCTTCTCTTAAACCCTATGTTGTGGGTATTTATTTGAATCGTCTTATCCAGACGATTCAGATGAGTACCTATTATATATGGTTTAAGTCTTAAATAATAGAATAATGTTGTTTTAAAAGATTGGTTTGTTCAATATCGAAAACTGACTGCTCCATAGAACAATCACAAGTGGCTCCCAATACAAAAATGGGAATGTCTAGGAGATAATACTTTTATCTGTTGGGATATCTCTTTTAATGTCGACTTTTTTCATCTGATAGATCTGTATGTTTTTGTGGCCATTGGCTATTTTTGTACATCAAGGTGATGTCTCTTGATTGATCTTGGATTATTAAACCATTTCAAACTTTAATGTGAGTAAAATATAGAATGTTTTCTTAAAGGTCAGATGGTTTAAAATCTACTTATTCTATAAATCTTTCTGATCTACAATAAAAATTGAAAAAGAGAGATTGAGTATATAAATTGAAAAAAAAGAGAGATTGAGTATTTTAATTGTAACACATGCAAGTCATTGTTTAGAATAATAAAATATAAAAAAATGTCTTTTTTATCATTTTGTACTTCACTGTATATTTTAAGCTTCCTCCTTAAATGCAATCATTTAGCTTTATATTGAACAATTCACACACAAAAAATCTAATTTTAGTTCTTTGATCAACATCAAGGTTTGTGTATCTAAGATGTTAGTTTTATTTCTCGATGATGAAAATTTTGATTATGCAACTATTTTGTAAGCTTGCATGCAAAGTAGTCCAATAATGAATCTGTCTCATTTTACATCTTCACTCCATGATATCAAGTTTTAAAATTTGGAAAGAGTATTGTTTTATTTCATGGAGGAATGGAATGAAGCTCTGTCGCAATTTCAAGTAGAAATTATGAACAAACAAGTACAAAATTTGGTCTTAATTATATCCTCTTTCTTGATAAACTTATGGAATTCTACCATGCTAATTGATTTTATTTTTTCAGTCAAAGGAGCCATTCTAAGAAGATATATTCAGAAAAACTTTGTTTTCTTTGTGCAACAACTTATCTTCTAGAAGCAAAGTGGACGGTTTCTAAAGGTAAGATATAGGAGCTTTTTTTTATCGATAGGATGGACAACAAAAACTTTATGAAGTTGCTAGTAGCAAGAAGCAATATAGCTATTACTGTTCAGCAAATCCAAAGTCAATCTTATATTAATAGTTCAGTGTGAACAGTCATAACTACTATGTTTATAGGCAGTTACAACCAATTTGCACTGAGCCATCTATATGTGAAACCAATTTTCATGCTCCCATTACGATAGAAATGGACATATCGTTTTAGCCCTGTCAGTTTGTCAAAAAAAACAACAACAAAAAAACATTTGAGTCTAAATTCATTATTTAAATGAGAATTGCCTATGATAAAACATTGATTGGAAGACTGTAGATAAAGTCATCATATTTAACTTTTTTATTATTAATTCACCTGAGCACAAAGTGCTCAAGTGAGCTATTGTGATCTCCTTTTGTCCGGTGTCCGGTGTCCGGCTGTCGTCAGTCGTCCGTCAACAATTTCTTTAAACAACATCTCCTCCTAAACTACTGGGCCATATTTACACCAAATTTTACAGAAATGTTCCCTAGGTGGTCCCCTTCCAAAATTGCTAAAAGAATTGAAATCGGTGAAAAACTCTGGTTGCTATGGCAACCAAAGTTGAAAATTTAAGAAAATCTTTAAGATTCTTCTTCTTTAGAACAAGCAGTCCTACAGCCTTGAAATTTGGCATGGATGATCAGCTCATAGACCTGAATATAAATAGCTAAAATCATATCTGTTGGGTCACCAGGTGCAGAGCACTTGTGGGGAGGGGGGGAGTTCTTTGGGTTTATTTTGTAATCTTTAACCGTCTTCTTCTTCTGAATAAGAAGCCCTACAGCCTTCAAATTTGGCAAGGAGGATCAGCTCATAGACCTTAATAAAAATAGCTGAAATCATATCTGTTGGGCTGCCAGGTATGGAGCACTAGGGGGGAGGGGGGTAGTACTTTTGTGAAAATTTTGAAATCTTTAACCTTCTTCTTCTTCTGAACCAGAAGCCTAACAGATTTGAATATTGGCATGGATGATCAGCATATGGACCTTTATAAAAATATTTAAAATCATGACTGTAGATTCATCAGGTGCGGAGCACCAGGGGGGAGAGGGTAGTACTTATGTGAACATTTTGTAATCTTTAACCTTCTTCTTCTTCGGAACTAAAAGCCCTACAGACTTGAAAATTGGCATGGAGGATGAGCTCATAGACCTTAATAAAAATAGCTAAAATCATGACTTCAATGCCACCAGGTGTGGAGCACCATGGGGGAGGGGGTAGTACTTTTTTGAACATTTTGTAACTTTAACCTTCATCTTCTAATGAACCAGGAGCCCAACAGACTTCAATATTGGCATGGATGATAAGCATATGGATCTAAAATAAAATAGCTAAAATCATGAATGTAGGGCCACCAGATGCGGAGCATTACGGGGGGAGAGGGAAGTACTTTGGATCAATTTTGAAATCTTTAACCTTATTCTTCTCCTGGATCAAGAACCCTACAGACTTGAAAATTGTCATGGGTGATCAATATATTGACATTAATAAAAATAGCTAAAATCATGACTGTAGGGTCACCAGGTGCTGAGTGTCTTGGGGAGGGGGTAGTACTCTGGATCATTTTTGAAATCTTTGAATCTTCTAATGAACCAGGAGTCCTACAGATTTGAAAATTGGTATGGATGATCAGCATATGGACATTAATTGAATTAGCTAAAATCATGATTGTAGATTCACCATGTGCAGAGCATCTTGGGAGAGGGGGGAGTGCTTTGTTGAGAATTTTGAATCCCTACAGCCTTTATATTTGACATGGATTGATCAACTCATTAAAGAAACTTTAAAAGTCTCAGACTCAGCCTGTATATCTGGCATAGATTAGCTGATCACAGACCTTTTATGAAAAAACTTAAATAAATAATGACCAGGGGAGGAGCAGAGGGGGGGAAGGATTATTTCAAATGTTATCTGATTGAATAAGTGAAAATCTCTTTTTCTGTGGTTGCATGGACATACCTAGGTAATGAAGCTTTTTTCTCAGGTGAGCGACCCAGGGCCAACGACCCTCTTGTCAGAAAATACTGGTTTCTTGGTACCATCTTCAATGTCATCAGACAAGGTCAAGGTCATTTTAACCCTTTGCTGTTTAATCCCTGCTTTTTACGTGCCTGTGGTTTTATGATTGGGAAAACATGAAAAAAGAAGAAATTGCTTGTGACAAGCAATTTCTTCTTTTTTCACACTATTTTCTACCCTACTGAATGGTTATTTTACAAATTAAATCTACTTTAAATTTTTGTCTGCAAAACCTTGGTATTTGGACAGGTCCAAAATTTTGCAAAACAGGAAAGTGTTAAGAGGTCAAGTATGTGTAAATTCAACCTGTAACATTGTTCATTCCTTTAATTAAAATTTAAAGTGTGATTTCGCCATCAAAGTTTTCAGATGTATTAATTATTGTAAGATCTTTTCTCTGGATTCTAAAGTATATGTCAAGGTCAAGGTTATATTTTCAAGGGCTCTTAGCCCTTGTCATACTGAGCCTGGAGTATTCCTTATTTGACGGGAGGTATAGACAGAGATAAGCCTGCACAAAATTATGTGCAGTCAATACTGCCCCACAATAAGGATATCAGGTCCTTTCAGTACTTCCATTTTAATGTAATTTTGCCAAGTGTTTTTTTATTCAGCATGATTTTTAATTTCAAAGGAAAAAATGAAACTGCAAATATGAATAGTAAGTGTTACAGACTTATGTTTCACAATAAAATTGTTTAAACAAGACCTATCTTCCAATTACTTCAAGGTCATCAGTCAAGCTTTAATTTGTTCAAAGAGACTTAAATGTTAAAATGTGGCTAAAGCAACTGTCTAAAACAAGCAAAAGACTTAATGTTACTTTATTTTGCTGCAGGTTTGCATATTTGTGAATCAAACCACTGCATTGTTCATTACACAGAGGATAATCTTTTGATTCAGTTTAACTGTTTTACAAAATTTTGGACCTGTCCAAATTCAAAGGTTTTGCAGACGAAAATCAAAAGTGGATTTAATTTGAAAAATAACCGTTCAGTAGGGAAGAAAATAGTGTGGAAAAAGAAGTAATTGCTTGTCAGAAGCAATTTCTTCTTTTTTCACAATGTTTTCTCAATCATAAGATCACAGGCACGTAAAAATCAGGGATTAAACAGTAAAGGGTTAACAAGACCTATCTTTGGTTCCAATTTCTTCAAGATCATCAGTGAAGCTTTAATTTGTTCAAAGATACTTAAGTGTTAAAATGTGGCGAAAGCAACTGTCTAAAACAAGCAAAATACTTAATGTTACCTTATTTTGCTGCAGATTTTCATATCTGTGAATCAAACCACTGCATGGTGCATAACACAAAGGATAATCCTTTGATTCAGTTTAACTCTTTCCTGTTTTACAAAATTTTGGACCCATCCATATTCAAAAGTTTTGCAGACGAAAATTAAAATTGGATTTAATTTGAAATATAACCATTCAGTAGGGTAGAAAATAGTGTAAAAAAAAAAGGAATTGCTTGTCAGAAGCAATTTCTTCTTTTTTCACAATGTTTTCTCAAACATAAAATCACAGGCACGTAAAAATCAGGGATTGGACAGCAAAGGCTTAAGAAGGATTTATTATTCATGATTATTTTGCATGTAATTGCTATGTAACGTTCATGATGACATCACTTATTTGGCTCCTGAGTGCCTCAGATAACTTCATATGGGGTCAAATGAATAAAAGTGGTAAATAAATTTTTGATAATGTCACTGCATTCGGAACATCACTCGGCCATTTCCGTAAACTACAACATACCTCGGATGTATGTAAGGCGGGTGGGTATGTAACGAAATTGTACATTTTGTTAGGCGGAAACAGTGTTAGAAAAACTAGCGAACCGGCGCATCTTTAGATTGATATTTTTTACAGTAAATAACAGCTGAAAAAGCTTAATTTTTGAGAATGACAATCATTCTCAAAAATAAAGATATTTAGCCGTTATTTAAGAATCTAAAGTTATTTATATAAGGATACGATGGTTTCTTGTCAGTGACTTCAAACAAGTAGTGTTGGCGATGTCAAACGTTTTCACTCAAAGTTTTGAGGGCTAACGCCATTTTAACTGACGTCATCAAGTTTTTCAGAGTTTTTCCCGTAATTTTTGAAAATAGACCGTCTATGTACGTCGGAGGTTGATCGTGAGATTGGCCGAGTGGTGTTCAGAATGAATGTCACTGGTTAGGCTTGAGTTAATAAAATGATAATCCATTGTTATTTCTAGATAATCCACTGAAAAGCATATCAGAAAAAAACAGATCTTTATTTCTTTTGAATTGATACAAAACAGAGACCAAAGTTTAAATTGAATGATGATGATCGAAATGCATTGTTCATGCTGAAATAATGTTTAATAACAATTTAGTGAATTAAAGCCAGACAATGTCTACCAATTATAATTCAAATATTGAATTCCATATTTTGATAACTTCACTGTTTTGTTAGTGAAAATCAATGGCTCAGCGCGTAACAATTGTAACTGCCTATATGCTTATAGGCAGTTACAACTGTTTTGCACCGAGCCAATGATATAGCTAGCGTTAAACCACCAGAAATCTCAACAATCAATTAGAAAGCATTAAAAAAGCTTTTCAAAGGAGCAATGAAGCACTCAAAAGTAATAGTTATAAAGAAAAAGATGGTATATAGAAAAGTGAAGGCTTAATTAAACATTTCCATCAGAAAAGAGAATGGCAATCAACTTGATTAGAAAAATGTCTTCACTAGAACTCTTGCATATTACACCGATTGACCTAGTGAGATCTTGTCTTGTGACCGTCTACTGTCTTTTATTTCCTGTCATGGTGCTAGTTTACGGCTTGTCTTTTGCCAGTCTTTGTATTATGTAAAAGTTGCTTGGTAAAGCTGCTGTCAAAAAAGGCTCAAAAAATCCTTTGCAATGAGTTACCGACAACCTTTTGTCGAATCTGTTTTCACTAGAATTCTTGCATATCACACTGACAAGATGCCTAGTGAGCCTTTGTCTTGTGGCCTGTCTAGTCTATTTATTTCCTGTCATTATGCATGGGGCCAGTTTCACCAAAACGTTAAAGACGCATTTTTGTCTTACTGATGACATACCACTTACTAAGAACGAAAATTACATATCACCAATCTATCAATACCTATATACAGTGATTACTTTCGAAAGTCATCAGTAAGACAAAAAACATCTTAAATGTTTTGGTGAAACTGGCCCCCTGATTAGTGCTTATTTATTCTGATCTTTGTATGATGTTTAAGCTACCCTAGTTTTTTAAAGCTGCTGTAGTGCAAAGTGGTAAAGGTGTTTGATTCATAAATTGGAGGTCCATGGTCGATAGGGGGGCAATCTTGTAAGCTTAAGCTTTGGTTTGCAATCTAATATAAATTAGTATAAACTAAAGGCTTGCAATTGGTTACTGACAATTATTGTCCAATCTTTCATCAACTGCTTATCATCAAGTCATCCATCAAATACTGTAAACCTAGAAAAGTTCGCAGCTTAAAATGTTTGTGTTTTTCTTATATCAGGTTTCTTCACGGCCATTTAAGTTCGCAGATTGTGACTACCCGCGAATACCGCGAAAGATAACACACAACGGAAAATATCACTCTGGAAATCAGTGACATCCTTTCATCATTGCTTGGATTATTTCATGTTGACTCTAGAGGTTTGTCAGAGGTTGTAAAATTTCAATCTCGATTTATAATTTGTCTACTTGTTATTTTCTCTGAAGGAAACTTGCAAATGCAAATTAAGTTCACGTTTTTATGACGAGTGGGCTATTGACAGCGTTTTAAGTTCGCATTTTCATCCCTCCAGCTAATCACACAAACTTAAATCACGCAAAATCATTTCTAGGTTTACAGAAGCAGGGATAACTTTTGGGTGAGAAGTTGAGAGATTCCCTCATTTTTCTGCCAGAAATCTCATTGAAACTGGTAAATGAGAGAAAAATCTTGAAGCAAAACCTAACTGCCTATAACTATATCATATGTATGTTTTATACTTTATATTTGATGCATTACATGTCCCTCCTTTTTCAGAACACATTTTCTCTGTATTCTAGTGTTGCATTGGGATTTCAGGCCAAGAATCGGATAATGAGAAAGTCAAATAATGAAACTTCTAGATGGCTAAGGCAGTAATTTTGTACATATGGGATCATGGGTAATTTTTCAGAAGAAACAATATGTTTATTTGACATGAAAAGTCTTTCCATAGACGATTTAATAAGGAATAATTCAAGAATGAATTATGATGCAACAAAGCTGTTTGTAAGATCAGATAATGTTGATCCTGCTTGCATGGAGCATTGGATATACCACATGAGCCTGTGTGTGACATTTCCAACAATTTGAAATGTTCTTGAGGTACAAACACTGAGTAGTGTAGACAGCTACATACAGTAAATATAAAGTTACCTGATGGTCTACAGATACTTTGAGGCCTAATCTATCTACAAACGCATAGTGAAGACTCTGGCCAGACAGTGCAGATGCACAGGCTGGTCAGAGTCTTTGCTTTGCGCATATTTGAAATTGTTGGAAATCTCAAGCACAGGCTCTTATTTCATTGGCTCAGCTCAAAACAGTTGTACTTGCCTATATGTTTATACGTAGTTAAAACTGTTTTGCTCAAGCCATTGGTATGACAATATCTGTGACTAAGATAAATTGGTGTTGGTGCAGCATTTGTTTCAGTTTGAATCTGTCAAGACTGTTACTCTTGTATGTGGTTTCAAAGATTACTTGCACAATTGATCTACCTCTTAACCCTAATGTCATGCTGAATAAAAAAATGGCAAAATTGCATTAAAATCAAAGTACAGAAAGCTCTGAAAGCCTAAACTATGAGTAAGTATTTCTTTTGAAATTACAATTTTTAAACTATTGCTGGCTTAGAAAGAAAAACAGTTGGTAAAGACTAAGATCAGACTGCACGTATGTGCAGCCTGATCTTTGCCTATACCTTCTGCCAAAGCAGGGATTTTCCGGGTCCAGCATGACAAGGGTTAAGTGCCACATTAATAAAGCAAATTTTCAGATAAGTTATGAGATCACAGGTCAGGATCAATTATTCAAACCAAGCTTGTATTGACCAAAGCTCTTATACTTATGAATGTATTTAAGAAAAAGAAAAGTGACATCATGAGTGGATATGTCATTTCAAACAGTGTCAAGTAAAAGTCACAGGTCAAAGCTAAGCATTCTTGGTAAGCCTTTCTGAATCACATATCTGAGCTTTAAGGATAGATTTCAAAATAACATGGCATACTTTCAATAAAAAATGTAAATACCATTTGAAACAAATTTCCAGATAGCTTGGATCATAGACACTGGTCAACATCAATATATTTTAAATTATAATATGACCTATGTCGTGGGAGTGAAATAACCTCGTTGAATATTTTTGATATTACACAGGGGTTATTACACTAGTGGAATAACAATGCAAATGAGCTCAGAGCGAATAGCAATGCTGTTTTGAAACAACAAAAATTGACGTCATAATGTATATTTTGTGAAGTCAGTTTTAAACAGCGTTATTAGTTTCTTGGAAAATTGAGATGTTGAATTTCAATAATGTTGACGATTTTTCTCATACAGTAGGGGCATATAAATAGAATATAAAATTTGTGCTCATAAAAATACCAAATTTATTAAACTCGTCATCTTAAACAGATAAAAACTCGTTGCATCTTCGTTTTTATCTGTTTATATATGACTCGTTTGATAAATTCCGTATTCCATGACCACTCATCCAATATCCTCTATATATGGTATAAAAAAAAACCTATGAAAATTTGTTTTTAGAAACTTGGGATTTTAATTCCATATAATCAATTTGGTTGGAAGAATTTGCATGAGATATGAATGTAACAGCATTTGAAGATTTGTCAATTTCCATAAGTAAAGGCAGGTCATATATGGGGAATTATCTTGTTGATAACTTACTGAAACTAATAAGAAAACTTGAATACACACTTTTATAATCATGGTCAAGCAGTTGAAATGCATTTCTATAATTTTCCTCTCCTCTGTATTAAGAATATGCAAATTATGATAAATTTAGGCCAATGGACAATTTACAAAAATAAGAACTAAAGAATTGTTTCCCACGCATTGTTGAGTTTCTCAATGAAAGTTCAACTGTTTTACAGACTCATTAACTAATTAATGTTGATCATCAGACAAAGTATTGATTGATAACTCATCAGCAGGAATGATTTGTAATTGCATTGTGCACTTCACTCTTTTTAAGCTCAGCTGTGTTTGGAGAAAACCAGCGATATTTCTAAAGCTTTGGTGTAGTCATTAATTGTCATTGCCTGCTACAACATTGATGGCTCAGCGTGAAACAGTTGTAACTCTCTATATGTTTATAGGGAGTTACAACTCTTACATGCTGAGCCATGCTGTGCCTCTAGGAAAGTGAGTTATATTGCTCTGCTCACATCATTCATTCAGCTGGTAGGTACATCTGGGACATGTGGAAATTTTGTACCTGGGTACCCGAGATCTCTTTACCCACGGGTACTCAAATACCTGATGATTACTGTCAATGTATTTATTCAAAAGGTGAATCTTGAATTACTGTTAAGGGGATTTAACATGCAAATTCTGACATGGTTAAATGGAGGTAGGTGTTGCCAGTCTGTGGCATGCAAATAAGAAGCTAGGACTCTATTTGAAACAATTTGATGTATAGTAAGTCCATAGGACCATCTGGAAATCAACTCCAGCAAGGAATGGAAGACTGTTTTTAACAGTCTTCAAATCTTTTCTGATATTAATCACAGTGCTTAAACAATAGTCAAGTAACAATTAATGATTCAGGACCTGGTTGAATGTTTCACTACCGGATACCCAGGAACTGGAGTACTCATCCCAGCTTTACTCATAGGTCTGTCTGTATGTCGGTTTGTGGACTAATCCTTTTGAGCTCCACTGGCCGAAGGTTAGCGAGCTATTGTCATGGCCTATTGTTTGTCATGCATTCTGTGATAGCGTCATTGCTTGTGTAAACTTTTCTTTAAGAATCTTCTCCTCCTAAACTGATTTTGATGAAACTTGGCAGAAATGTTCCTTGGATGACCCTCTTATAAAGTTGTTCAAGAAATTTGGATTGACCCCCAAATTTGGGCGTGGCAGGGCTTAACTTATTTTCACTATATAAATCTTTAAAAATCTTCTCCTCCAAAACCATCAGTGTGATTTCAATGAATTTTGGCGCGAATGATCTGTGGGTGGCCCTCTTTCCAAGTTGTTCAAGAAATTTAGATTGACCCCCAAATATGGGCATGGCAGGATAGGACTTTTTTAACATATTCTTTTTCAAACCATTTGCCAATTTCAATGAAACATGGCATGAAATTAAATGATCCTAGGGTGATCCTCTTCTTCATTTGTTCAAGAAATTTGGATTGACCGCCAAATATGCTTGTGGCAGAGCGGGGCTTATTATCACTATAAAATGTTCTGCTCCAAAACCATTGGATCAATTTCAACCAAGCTTTGTCATTTTCCCACGCTATATATATTGTTGTTTCATTGTTATAGATCCATCAAGACATTCCTATCTTATAGAAAAGAACTTTTCCTATTTAGAATCCATACTTATATGTATTTTTCAAAACTTCTTTCCATATAAGGTTTAGCCTACACTAAAATAGGTTTTTCTTTCTATCTTTTGGTTTCTTCACGGATTTCCTTGTAAACTTCCGTATCTTACCGAGTTTTGATTGATAGATATTTGAAAGCAAGTGGAGCGATACAGACCCTCTTTAGCCTCGTGTTTTAATCTTGTAAAGATAATTCACCATCACAAGAGCAACCTTTACCATCAAGGGGAAATAAAGTGAAACTTTTTCAAAGAGTAAAGCTCAAGCACAATCTTTTGTCAACCATTTGCTATTTACTGTTGGTAGGTATAGAAGGTTGAATAATTTCATAATTCCAAGCATTAGTATCTAGACACCAGCATTTTGTCTGGGAAGTGTCAGGCCCACAAGGAAGACCACTTTGCCAGAAAAGTAATTTGCTGCATTACAATGCTATAGAACAATAATCAATTCATCTGGGCATTGTTGGAGAGCTCTGCTGTTGCTTGTTTGCTATTTTCAAGGCATAAATATTTTAACAACTTGAAATTTGAGTCTTATTGTTTGGCTATAAACCTACTCCCTGATGGCAATATTATTTCTTATGTATGGTTTTTTTTTTGCTGCTACTTTTTTGTGAATTTTCTCAGGGTTTTAAGGGGTGAAGGTTTGTTAGTATTAGACTAAAAATGTGTAGTCAGGTGTCTCATATTCATCTGCTGTGAATAGTACCATTGACCCTCCAGGGCGTATATTCAGAAAAGAGCTAAAGACTATGCTTCAATTATTTTCTGATGTTTAGATCTAAAGAAATTATATCTGTCCCCTTTAAAGCATAAGAGAATAATTCACAAAAAAGGGGCACTAACTAAAATGAAATGACTGGTGGTGTATTTAAAGCATGGACTCTCAAAGCTCTTGGCAAAGATCCTTTGGTATTGAGTAGTCTAAACATTACAACCACTAAATGCAATAAGAAAATTTGTTTGTGGTCTAACGAGGGCATAATACCTTATGATTTAACTCCAAACCCATAGTGAAGGCTCTGCATAGTATTGCTGGGCTATTAGCTGGGCTATTAGCTGTGATCAGCAGATGAATCCATCAAATCAATAATCAGTTGGTTTGGGCTTCTGATTGTGATAATCGACTAAGAATTTTCTTGATAGTTTAATCAGTCCACAACTCATAAATGTAAGCCATTATAGATTGTTTTTGAAACCGACATCAGTTCGATGGCTTAAAAAAATTAGCATGAAACAGCTGTAACTGCTTTTACGTTTATTGGCAGTTACAACTGTTTCATACTGAGCCATCAAGTTGGTAGAAAAATCTGAAGAGTGTCTTTAGGTCAAAAGTTTTGAGGAAATGTTCACATTCTATTCTTCAAAGGATGATACTTGGAGTACTGTATTAATTTCTAAGAAAACGTTTGTACAATTTATCATTAGTTGATTTACTATTCCAACTAAAAACTGATTATCAATTGTGATTTGAAACCGATTACCCAACATTACTATTTATCCAGTTGTCTGGCTGTGATGTGATTCTCCATGTATGGTTAACTGTGCGCCTACTTCATATGGTCAATAGATAGATAATGGCAAAAACCAAATAGTCTACCTTTGAAAATTAAGTAGGGATTCCAATATGATATGCTAGAACCCCCTGTGATTATAAACTCTGCTGATCTGAGTCTTTTAGGTTTGCCAAAAGCATGATTTGGTGGGTTATCTCATAGTACTTTGCTAGATTCATCCAAACTGTGGGTTTTTTTTCATGACAGTACATGTGTCAATTTTCAATGCATAACAATATATTATTATAGGGATGGTTTTTTTTAATGTGTTTATTGAAGTACAAACTGCCATTTCCTTAGCACATTTGGCATTATCTTTAAGCCATGTGCTTAAGGCAATTGCAGTCTTTCCAGAGACACAATCAAATGATATACTGGGCCCTTTCATTTCTATCTGTTAGATCTAATAAGAAACAAAAAGATTATTTGGCTAAATGATACAGATTCAAGCCAGCCTATTCTCTGTGCTTCTAGAATGCCATATTTTGTGTATCTATATGACATCATAGAATTTTTAAGCCCTTCTATGATTGGTCACTTGGCTGTTACACATTTGTGTTCTACATTGAATTATTTACAATACCAGTAAGAATAGTCACATTTGAAAATGACCATTATCTCACTATTGAAGTTTGCTGGTATAAAAGTTCATGGCTTCTAAATTTGAAAATGTCAACCAACGGCCGTTGTTGATACAACTACTTTGACTGATGTTATATAAAAGAACATTGAAATAGTAGGAGCTTTCTATCTATATTACCTGTCTACCAGTTTCTCTGGCTGTCTCCATCTGTCCAATGCTCTCTCCATCTAAAAAGGAAACTAATAAAGCTAGAATTATCATTAAGCCAATTTTTGCTAAAACATTGAAAATAAGAATATTTGTATGATGTTTAATCAATTCCTTGAGGAACAATTGTGTGATTTTATAGGTGAAGGTTTTAGTTTTCAAAGACAGTAAAGGTTTCCAGATCTCCAAACAGGTGGTTATTTGAAATGACTCATGGTCTAGAACTGCAGGTTTACAGTGATAAGCAATAGAATATATTCCTAGTGGCCTTAATCTACCTGTAATATATACACACCTTTATTACATTAGGCAGGTCTTATTACTTCAGCCTTCAGGCTTTTCTGATGTCTGGTATTTGGAACAACTTAGCTGGGTTTGACAACTTTAACAATATGTGGAGTCCAAATGAAGAAATTGTTTGGACCTTAGGGGTCTACTGAATGCAAGAGAGTTCCTGCTTTAGATGTAGTCTATTTCATTTTAGCTATCATCTTTTTTAGCTCACCTGAGCAAGAAGTGCTCAAGGTGAGCTATTGTGATCGTACAATGTCCGGCATCCGTCGTCAGTCGTCCTTCTTCCGTCATCCACAATTTCTTTAAACATCTCCTCCTAAACTAGTGGGCCAATCTTGATGAATCTTGGCAGGAATGTTCCTTGGGTCAAATAAATGAAATCCACCCTCCCACTTTCCTTTTACCCTTAACAAAAAGGGTGAAAATATGAAAATCTTCAAAAATCTTCTTCTGTGAAACCAGAAAGCAGACAGCTTTCATATTTGGTGTATAGCATCATCTAGTGGACCTCTACCAAGTTTGTTCATATCAAGACCCTGGGGTCATATTTTGGCTCCACCTGAGCGCAACCCTTTTACATAGAATCAAAGAGTGAAAATCTTTTAAAATCTTCTTTTCCTAAACCAGATGGCAGACAGCTCTCATATTTGGTATGTAGCATCATCTAGTGGGCCCCTACCAAGTTTGTTCATATCAAGACCCTGGGGTCATATTTGGGCTCCACCCAGGCGCATCCCTTTTAGCTAATCTGAGCAAGATGGGTGAAAATAGGAAAACCTTCAAAAGTCTTCTCTGAAACCAGAAGACAGACAGCTTTCATACTTAGTTTGTAGCATCATCTAATGGACCTCTAACAAGTTTGTTCATATCAAGACCCTGGGGTCACATTTGGGCTCCATCCGGGTGCATCCCATTTTACATAGAATCAAAGAGCGAAAAGGCATATCTGTCTTGCTCTTGGTTGAAAACATTCTATGGTAGTGATCTTATGTAGAAATTATCTCCATTTTGACAACTGCCTATTTAATCAATGTGATGTCCCAGTGGTCAAAGAGATTCAGGTGAGCGATCTAGGACCATCATGGTCCTCTTGTAATAAAAGACCAATCCAATAAGTTTGGCAAGTTAGCTCAGTAAATAATATGTTTGGCCTTCAATCAGGAGGGATGTCATAATGGGAGTTGAAACAAAATTTAGAATACCCTCCAAATATAGGCATGGCAGGGTGGGGGATTATTTTGAGTGAAATATTTAAATAACTTTCCCTCCCGAGCCAGTGGGTCAATTTTGACCAAACTTGGTATGAATGTTGCTTTAGGAACCCTTTCCAATTTATTTTATTGAACCTTTATTGATCCCCTATATTATGGCATGACAGGTTGGGACTTATTTCGACCTTTGGATTCTTTAAATGTCACTTCTCTGCCCAAACCAGCAGACCAAATTCAACCAAACTGCAGCAATGTTCCTTGGGTGACCCTTCTGAAAAACTGTTGGTAAAATTTCGATTGGTGCCAAAATGTGTGCTTGGTAGGGCAAACTTTATTTGACTTTAAAACATTTTTGTCTCCCAAACTGGTAGACCAAATAACTGAACTTGGCAGAAATGTTCCTTTGGTGACCTTTTCCCAAAACTTGTTTTTGCAAATTTGTTTGACCTCGAAAATATGGACTTGTAAGTTAGCAGTGCGAGCTTATTTTGACTCTTATAAATTTAAAATGTCTTCTCCTTTGCAAATTCTACCAATTTTGGCAGAAATGATCCATGGATGAGGCTATCTGAGGCTCCCAAACTTTTTAGAAAGGACTCCTTAGAACAGAGTAATTGCGTCCTTTGGATCCCGTTTCGTTGAAGTAAAAAACCCTGGCAATTAAGACAGTCGATTTTACTACAACTGCTCATTATTATGTAGAAAATGTGACTACATTTCCAGAACTTTTGTTGGTTGAGGATGGGTCTGGTGGATTCCTGAATTATGTTCTGAAAACTTTATCATATTTTAATTTACAAACAAATAGAGAGTGGGCATCGTCAATTGGTGCGGATTGGATGGGATAGCAAAGTTCTCTTCATACTTACTTGTATATTAGCTTGGAGCTAGAACCTTTCAGTCCACAAAAATAGTATGATAATAGCCAATAAAACTCATGGTATCTTATGTTTGTATATTATTTGTAACATTATGTAATGGTTGAACTGTATAGTTGGATATGATTAAAGTGGGGTCCCATACAGAGGAATCAATAAAAGATGTCTGAAGTTGCAGACTTGCATAAATCTCCTTAATGTCTTTCAAAAAATGGCAGACTCTTATCTGGTCAAATATATTCTCCCAGTCTTGGAATTTCTGTCGCAAGAGGTCACGGCAAAACTATTGTAAATGCCTATAAATATCTAGGTTTTTACAATAGTTTAGTCAATGCATTGGTAATTGTTCTGTGATTGGATACAGTTTGAAGAATGAGTTCATTGCCAGGGTTGTGGAATCCCATTGCTCGACTTGTCCGACACAAGCTTTTCCACTTGCGAGCAAATACATTTTTCTAGGCTACTTGTCTGTGGGTAAGTAAATACCAGAGCAAATCTTGGAACAGTACTAAAAAGATCTAGGAGAAAAGACATTCTAATGTTTGTATCAAAGGGTAGAAAACATTGTCTTTAATGAAGAAAATGCTGGGTTACAGCATTTTCTTCATTAAAGACAATGTTTTCTCAATATAAACCATTCCATTTTATTTCTTTTTTTGCGGAAAAGTTCATTTTGATCGTTGACAAGTTAGAAAGGGACTTTTACTTGTCCATGGACAAGTGGCAAAAATTCATCTTTCCACACCCCAGACTGTTTAGCGGCTAGGACATAGTGAATATCAATTGACAATCATATTGATAGCATCATTGAACTATTTTTCAGTATTGCCAAAACACAATCTATAATATTATCAATCTGTATGGAATTGTTGATATTGTTTAAAGTGTATGGCTGCTTATATGCAGTATTGCTGAACATATTAATATTGCCATTTTATGGGCTTGACAATATAATCTAAAGTATATGTCTGCTTATATGCAGTATTGCTTAACATATCAATATTGCCATTTTATGGGATTGACGATATAATTTAAAGTATATGGCTGCTAATATGCAGTATTGCTGAACATAATAATAAATATTGCCTTTTTATGGGATTGACAATATAATTTAAAGTATATGGTTGCTTATATGCAGTATTGCTGAACATATTAATATTGCCATTATATGGGATTGACAAATTAATTTAAAGTATATGGCTGCTAATATTGCCATTTTATGGGATTGACAATATAATTTAAAGTATATGACTGCTTATATGCAGTATTGGTGAACATATTAATATTGCCATTTTATGGGATTGACATTATAATTTAAAGTATATGGCTGCTTATATGCAGTATTGCTTAACATATCAATATTGCCATTTTATGGGATTGACAATATAATTTAAAGTATAATTATGGCTCCTTATATGCAGTATTGCTGAACATATTAATATTGCCATTTTATGGGATTGACAATATGATTTAAAGTATTTTGGAATCGTCACGATTCAAATGAGTATCACAACATAGGGTAACCTAGTGGCTTTACCCCCTGGTATCTGTACCTCTGTGAAAACTTATTAAAGCGGCTGTTAATCCTTTATCAATCACAAAAATTATTATCTGATGACAGATTTTGGTATAAAAGCAACAAACTGACAGAGGTTAAAAAATTGCAAGTTAAAGTAAGCCAATTTTTATGAACAATTTAAAAGTATATCTGGAAACTGACTTGTGATGGCAATGTTGGAAAAAAATATATTGCTTGTAAGAAGAAATGCATATATGCTATTGTCATTGATATTAATGGAGTCCTTACGCTTATCATAAATGCTTTGAACATACACTTTGAACATTTTTTTCTGTATTTGCAGAATGTATTTTGAACAGATATTTTGAACAGAAAGCGCGTTCTCTGAAGGGAGATAATTTGGATGAAAGTTATGCAGTTTTATCATGGTATTTATGAGAGTTAATTCCCTTTGAACTTTTTTTTTCTTTTCCCAAGAATCCCTCAGATTTTTTTTTAGAAAATGCCATTATGAGCCTGAGTGTGACATTTACAACAATTTTCATGAGTTGCAAAGATTGAGTAGCCTGAATATTCAAAGATTGCAAGTAGAAGATTGTCTTAGAAGATTGCCTGTCTGTATAAAGATACTAGATTTGAGACAATATCTATCAATAGGAGTCAAAGTGAATACTCTGTCCAGACTTTGCATATGCACAGTAATAATCAAAGGGCAGAAAGCACTGAAAGTACCTGCTGTAAGTGAATTTTTATTTGAAAAACTAAATCTATCAACAGTTCTGGTTTGAAAGTGAGAAACAGGTGGTGGAGACTAACATCAGACTGCACATATGTGCAGGCTGATGTTGGTCTATAGCTCCTGCCAAAGCAGGAATATTCGGGGTTCAGCATGACAAGGGTTAAAAAAACTTTGATTCCAGTCGTTGGATAAAGGGTTAATTTGGGGGATGGGGTGGGGGGTTTACAACCACTACATGTTTTGTGTAGGTAGGTGTAGACAGGAAGTAGCAATCTCTTATCACTCGTTTTTCAACACTATTTTAATTGTTAAAAGCGACATTAAACTGGATTGAGACAAACAAATAAATTAAAATTATTGGACTTGAAAAAGTGCATGTCAATGTCACTCAAAGCAAAATAGTTGTAACTGCCTAAATGTTTATCGGCAGTTAAAACTGTTTCCTGCTAAACTTTGGATTTAATACTTTCAGCACTGCAATTTTTATGCATTTTAGCCAAGTATTTTGTCTTACAGGAAATTCGTTAAAATGACTTAACTCTTTGCTGTTTAATCCCTACTTTTTACGTGCCTGTCATTTTATGATTGAGAAAACATTGTGAAAAAAGAAGAAATTGCTTCTGACAAGCAATTTCTTTTTTTTCCACACTATTTTCTACCCTACTGAATGGTTATTTTTCAAATTAAATGCACTTAGAATTTTCGTCTGCAAAACCTTTGAAATTGGACAGGTCAAAAACTTTGTAAAACAGGAAAGGGTTAATACAAGTCATCAGATAAAGGGTTAGATGGGGGGGGCGGGTTACGACTACTACATTTTGTGTGTGGGTAAGTGTAGAGAGGAAGTAGCAATCTCTTATCACTCGTTTATCAACAGTTTCTGTGCTATTTTAGTCCGATTTCATTCATAGTTTCATGCGTGAGCTGAACCTGGGAATTTTTGCCTCCGCTTTCCCTTCACCATGGCAAATCAGTGAAAATAACAACAACGACAATGATGAAAAATGTGTAAGGCTTTGGAAAATATTTGAAAACTATATCATAAAATCTTTAGATAATTGAAAAAAATTGATATAACTGTTTTATGACAAGATCTTTTTCCTCTGATTATCACGAGAGATATGTTATTGAAAGAAGATAATGAACGGAAGTCATATGACTAAGTCTGATGAATGAGAAGGGTTGACCCAGATGAAAATATGCATAAAAAATAACTTTACCCATTGAAAGTGAAATTTAAGGCCATTCACATGTTACATGTTGGTTTCATGTTTGCAATTTCTTTGGAATTGAAAAAGCAAGTACCTTATCTCTGATAAAATCCTTTCTGTATCTTCCCCTTCAATATTAACCTTGATCTTAGTCTGCTGAAGTTTTTTAAAAGAGATTCGGGAATATGCTGTGAACAGTGTGAACAGTGTGAGAAAGATTTAGCTAATTCAGACAGTAAATTCATGTTCCATGAAATATTTTGTCACTTATGACTAACCCTTTCCTTGTTTTGTGATACCAGTCAGACTGACTAGGGTCAAAAGTTTTCCCACTTGCCCCATGTTAAGCTCACCTGAGCACAAAGTGGTCATGGTGATCTTTCGTGATCACACTGTATCCAGTGTCTGTCTTCATTCATCTTGTGTGCACTCTAGAGGTCATCATTTAGCCCAAATGTCTTGAAACTTGATCAGATTGTTTGGCTACATGATATCTCTGACAAGTTTGAAATGGGGTCAAGTAGGGTCAAGAACTAAGTCACAGGGCTAAATCTTAGAAAACTTTGTAAACACTCTTGAGGCCATATTTTTGGATCAAATATCTTGAAACTTGGTCAGAACGTTTGGCCTAATGAGACCTTAGACAAGTTTGAAATTTGGTCAAGTGGGGTCAAAAACCAGGTAACAAACCTAAAAAAACCTTTTGTGCATTCTGAAGGTCATATTTTGAGCTGACCTGAGCACAACATGCTCAAGGGGAGCTTTTAGGATCTCCCTGGTTCTGTTGGTTGTCATGCGTCGTCCAGGGCATGGCATGGCTTGGCTTATTTTGAGCCCGAAAACTTTGAATGACATCTCTTTCTGAACCACAGAGCCGATTTCATGAAAACATTACCAGAATGTTCCTAAGGTGACCCTTTTCAAAAATTATACGCGAAATTTTGATTGGCCCATAAATATGGGGGTGGCAGGGCGGGCCTTTTTTTTGAGCCCGAAATCTTTGAACGACATCTCCTTCTAAACCACAGAGCTGATTTCATTGAAACTTAAAAAGAATGTTCCTTGGGTAACCCTTTTAAAATATTGTTTGTGAATTGTTTGGCCAATAAATATGGGTGTTGGGAGTGGGGCTTATTTTGAGCCCAAAATCATTGAACCATATCTCCTTCTGAACCACTGGACCAATTTCAATGAAATTCTACCAGAATGTTCCTTGGGTGAACCTTTTCAAAAAATGTGTGCGAAATTTTTATTGGTCCATAAATATTGACGTGGCAGGGCAGGGCTTAATTTGAGCCCAAAACCTTTGAACGACATCTCTGCCTGAGCCACAGGGCCAATTTCAATGAAACTTACCAGAATGTTCCTTGGGTGACCTTTTTTAAAAATTGTTCACAAAATTTTGATTGGCCTATGAGAATGGGCGTGGCAGGGCGGGGCTTATATTGAGTCTCCTTAGAAATTAATGGTTGGGCACAATCTACTTTCACTTTTTAGCTCGACTGTTTTTGAAAAAAAACACGAGATATTATGATCACCTATGCGTTGTTCACTGTGGCATTGTCGTTAATGTTTGTGTTGGCATGACAACCTTTAACCTTGTTCATAACATTTGAATGGTAAGTGATAGAGCCTTCATATTTCCAAGACCATAGCTTGGGACAAGACCTTTCTGTAGGTACCAAGTTCATGGTCATCACTCAAGGTCAAGGTCATTTTTTAAGGTCAAATTTGTTAAAAAAAGATTTAATCTTCATTCTTGGTCATTACTTTTGAATGCTAAGTCATAGAGCCTTCATATTTCACATGATCATTGCTTGGGACAAGACCTTTCTGTAGGTACCGGGTTCAAGGTCATCACTCAAGGTCAGGGTCTTTTTTGAGGTCAAATTTGTTTGAAAAATTTAACCATGATCATAACTTTTGAAGGGTAAGTGATTGAACCTATATATTTCACATGATCATTGCTTGGGACAAGACCTTTCTGTAGGTACCAAGTTCAAGGTCATCACTCAAGGTCAAGGTCATTATTCAATGTCAATTTTTTTTAAAAAAAATCTTACCTTGGCCATAGCTTTTAAATGGTAAATCATAGAGCCTTCATTTATCACATGATCATTGCTAGGGACAAGACCTTTCTGTAGGTACCAAGTTCATATATTTCCATTTGCCTAAGAATAATAAACAGCTGAGTGTTGGCAGCCGCTTGCGGTGCTCTTATTAATTTTTGTAATAACTTTTTCTCTTCCACAATTAAGGAAATGTGAATGAAACTTTGCCAGAAAGTTATACTCTGGACCAATAAAGTTCAGGTGAGAGGTTCAGGGCCAGATTGGCACTCTTGTTATTTTGACTTATTTCCTTGAGCATCTTCTTCAAATTAATTTTGCCAATTTCAACCAAACTTGACATGAAAGTTCTTTGGATAATTAACCCTCTTCGAAATTTGTTTGTGAATATCATATTCACAAACAAATTTCAAAGATTGATTGACCCCCAAGCATGGCCCTAGCAGGGCAAAAAGTAGTAAGTGTTGGTCCCTGTTGGTTATAAATGGTTGAGTAAATGAAGAACTTAAGTTGGCCATGATAACTGACTGGCTTTGAAAATACTCTTGATTTTGTTATCGAAATGGTCTTATTTGTAAGACATATACAGGACATGAGCTAATAGATCTTGATTTGATTTATAAATGTTAAAGATCTACTCTTAGAACTTTTGTAGAACAATTCTATAATTTACAATGTTCTAGACATGTTCCTTGTGTTCTGAAATTGTTTCTTTATACTTGAAAGAAGACAATATATTCCTTAGAATACTAGATTTGTGAAATGAATTTGTATCTAGTTTTAGATCATCACTTTAGGCCAATTCTAGAATTGTCCCTCTGAGGTGCATCATAGAAATATCTTATGCCTTGTCATCTTAAGACTAATAGATTCTTATTTTGTATGTTACTAAGCATCATCTAGTGGACCTCTACTAAGTTTGTTCTTATAATGCTTCAGGGTCATATATTTGGGTTGAGATATGATATGTGTGCCTAGAGATAGAGTAGGAAATCTTTCAAGGGCTATCCTCCTTAACCCTTTCCTGTTTTACAAAATTTTGGACCTGTCCAAATTCAAAGGTTTTGCAGACGAAAATTTAAAGTTGATTTGATTTGAAAAATAACCATTCTGTAGGGTAGAAAATAGTGTGGAAAAAGAAGAAATTGCTTGTCAGAAGCAATTTCTTCTTTTTTCAGAATGTTTTCTCAATCATAATATCACAGGCACGTAAAAAGCAGGGATTAAACAGCAAAGGGTTAAAACTGCATGCAGTCTAGGACAATTTGACGATAGGTACAAACTAATTATCGAGCTCCTATTTGACATCTGTTTGTCTTATTCATGTGATGTCATAGTAGCCAAAGGAGACTCAGGTGAGCGATATAAGGCCTTTGTATTCCTCTTGTTACATCATTTTCTTCTAGAAGTTGCAGAATGTTGAATAACTGCATATTTGAAATTTGCAATCCTGTTTCACCTTCAAAATTTTGCTAAAAGATAGATCTACATTGCTGCAAATATTTTCAACTGTATGCTTCAACATGCAGTCGTCAAGTCAGTGCGATATTCATATTCTGCAATAAAAATAGAACATCAAGCACTTATTGCTGGTTATTAATAGATCGGTGGTGCACCGAACCTAGGTAAAAATATGTTTTTCCACATATTTACCTTTCTGTTGTTTATTAAAATGTATGTGTTACTGTGGATACACATTCTCTCTAGGTGTGCATGCTGCAGAGGTCCAGCTTATATGGGGTAAAGCCATTCTAAAATTTTTATTCTTCATCAAAACCCTATGTTGTGGGTACTCATTGGAAACGTCTCAACCAGACAATTCCAATGAGTACCTGCAACATAGGGTTTGTGAAATAATCTTTTAAATATTTCAATCAAAAGTCCATTGCACCCCCTCTATCTGTAACTATGTGAAGCTTCCCTTTGATCATTTGATTTAGCAAGATTATATAGTGTATCAGATTTGGCCGTTTCAGGATATTTTCCGAACAATTGTCAATTTAATTGATATGTAAGAATTGTAAGATCCGGAAATATGCATGAAATGCTACTATAAGATTTTGCATTATGCTGCATATCTGCAGCACAATTTCCTTTAACCAAGTTTCCTGTGTGCCTATTTATTACTCCTTAACTCAATGTAAGAATTTCACAGCTTTGAGCAGAATATAAACTGTATGCCATTCCAATATTTGAATATATACAGAATTTTTATAACAGAAAAGCATTAAGGTAGATAAGTAGAAATACATAATGACAATTAATTAACGACTTTTTGAAACTGTAGCAGCTAAAAAGATTCAGGAATGTTTGGTAAAGGAATAAATGGGTCAGTGTGTTACTAGTACAATAACTTGAGGTAAACATTCATAAGTGACTTTCAGCAAAGGATGTGGTTTTGATCTTAATGATTAATAGTTGGTACCAGCTTGAGCAGCGGACCTAGTTCTAAATTTGAAAATCAGGTCAGATTTTTGTTCTCGATATTTTGTTTATTATGTTCCAGATATGATTTTGATAAGATAGATGTTTTAACTTGTTGAGAATTTTTATACAAGAAGTTGGAAAAATGATTAATCTTCATCGCTACAAGAGTTACAAAATTTATAAAATAATCAAGTATCAATAATTTAAGATACATGCATAAGTTCTAAGCTTTATTTTAAACCAATGTATTTATAAAGTTCAGATATTTAGAGCTATATCGTTCTAACTTCTAGGCAATGTCCAAGTTGGCACTGTAGGCATTTACAATTTGCCTGTTATTATTGGAGATATTTAGTTAGAACTTATAAATTTTCCAAAAAGCAATACATACAAGGAGTATAATCGTTGGAACATTTGTGTCAGAGTAATGCCTCTTTTTTAGCTCACCTGAGTACGAAGTGCTCAAGGTAGCTATTGTGATCTATCAATGTCCGGCATCTGTCTGTCCATCTGTCCATCACAGCGTCAACAATTTCTTTAAACAACAAAATTCTCCTCCTAAACTATTGAGTCAAAATCAACCAAACTTGGCAGAATTATTCCTTGGGTGGTCCCTTTTAAAAATAGCTATAATGGAATGGATCTGTGCCATATCACGGGAAAAGGGGCCTTAATGACACATTTGTTTACACTCTAGAAGCCACAAATATGGTCCAATCTTCATGAAACTTTGTCAGAATGTTTGTTAAGTCATGAGGATGAACTCTATTGAAAATGGGAAGGATCTGTGCCATATCACAGAAAAAGGGGTCTTAATATCAATTTTGTCAACAATTTCTTTAAACAACATCTCCTAAACTTATCAGTCAAAATCAACTTAGCTTGGCAGCATTAATCCTTGGGTGGTCCCTTCTGAAAATTGCTGAAATGGAATGGATCCGTGCCATATATCACGGAAAAGGGGCCTTAATGACAAATTTCTTGTTTACACCTTAGAAGCCACAAATATGGTCCAATGTTCATGAAATCTAGTCAAATTGTTTGTTAGGTCATGAGGATGAACTGTATTCAAAATGGGAAGGATCCATGCCTTATCATTGGGAAAAGGGGCCTTAATGACAATTTTATTTTTTACACTCTAGTGCCCACAAATATGGCCCAGTCTTCATGAACCTTGGTCAGAATGTTTGTCAGGTCTCAAGGATGAACCCTATTCAAAATGGAAAGGATTCATGACATATCACTGGAAAAGGGCCTTAATGATGATTTTTTTTTTGTTTACACTCTAGAAGCCACAAATATGGTCCAATCATCATGAAACTTAGCCAGAATGTTTGTTAGGTCATGAGGATGAACCCTTTTGAAAATGGAAAGGATCCGTGCCTTATCACGAGAAAAGGGGCCTTAATGACAAATTTCTTGTAAGAGCTCCAGACGCCACAAATATGGTCCAATCTTCATGAGACTTGGACAAAATGTTTGTGAGGTCACAAGAATGAACTTTGTTGAAATGGGAAGGTTCAAGTCATATCATAGGAAAAGGGGTCTTAATGATTATTTACTTGAAATATCAGGTGAGCGATTTAGGACCCTCAGGTCAACATTCAATTAGCTATAAAAAGGGACTTAATTTATATTTTGAAAAAAAAATGTAAATTTTGAAGAAAGTTTCAAAAAAAGGTCTTGCCCATTACAATTATTCCTACAGTCTTCATAATTTAGCATGGTACATCAGTTTATGTATTCTTCATTATTATGCACCTGGTAGGGTGTGGCCTAGTCATGACACAATTTAACTAGTTAACTTTTCAATACTTTGGTTTCTTTAAAAAGTTTGTTGTAAGGGCTTATTTCCTATTATGCAACATTACGCAAGTGCGTCATAGAAATAATTCTTCTTTCGAAAAATGTTGTTGATGAATGATCATGACATCGAAACTACAGCTTACTCAAGATGTAGTTATGATGTTTTGATTTTCACCAATGCTCAAATCATAGAAAAGGGGAGAAGAAGGAGGACATTCATCTTTTATCACATTCTACATATAGCCTTTATTCTAATATTCTATGTCTGTCGCCTTCTGAGTACATTTAAATTTCAAAATCCTAGTTACGTCTATGAGTTGGCATTCTGTGTTATTATTCACCTCATATGTGACTTAGCCATGACATAATTTGGAGATTTAACTTTTCTATTCTTTGGGTTCTTTCAAAAGTTTTATTAGTTTGTTTTGATATGTTGAAGGTTGAGGTCATGGCTCAAGGTCAAACAATAGGAGTGATCTTGTCCAGAGCATATCTCCTACATTTATGAATGGATTTCAAATAACATGACCCATGCAAATAGTTTGACTGAATAAGTTGAAGGTCAAGGTCAGAGCTCAAGGTCAAATGATGAAATTGGTCTTGTCTGGAGTATATCTCCTACATTTATGGCTAACCTGGCACTACCAAATGGTTCCTTTCATGAACACTAATATCTAGTGTTGGGCAATTGGTTTCAAATCATAATTGATTATCGGTTTTTAGTTGAAAGACACAATCAACTAATGATCGATACTACAATTAGATATCATTACAATTCTCAACGAATGTACTCTTTGGCATAACAAGGTATGTTTTAAAACGTCCTATCTTTGGTTTTTGATATAGAAAAACAATGGTTTGTGATGTATCTTTTAGCATATCTGGAATGGACCTATACTTACCATTGGCGGTCAGTGACCGCCGATGGTTAAGTGTAGGTCCATTCCAAATGTAAAAGGATGTTAACAGAAAATTAGAAGTAATCCAGAATAAATAAGTGACATTAATCATTAAAGACATTAAATGGCTGCAGTTTACACATTAATAACCAATAAATCAATTATTAGATTTCTTAATTGATTGTTATCATCAGAAGCCCAAACCAACTGATTATATATTATATCAATTAATCAACCCATCACTACTAATATCATGCAAAAAAAAACACCTTTGCACAGTGGTTCCTTTTGATGAGTACTTATTTCTTGCCAGATACATCCAAGCTTAGGGTCACTGCTCAAGGTCAATAGTTGAAATTTGTCTTGCCAGGAGCCTACTCACACTTAGAAATGGCTTTCAAATTCACTTGGGACAGTCATTCTTCTTTATGAGTACTAGTGTCATTTAAGGATTTATTTGGATATGTCCAACGTCAAGGTCGCAGATGAATGTCAAACTATGAAACTGATCTGGTCCTGAGTATATGGTCTATATTCATGATTGGATTTCAAAATGATTTTGGACAATTGCTCCCCTTGATTAGTACTAGTGCCATCTGAAAAGTCTTTTTGGTAGATAGCAATATTTTCATGTGCATCTATGCATAATTTCTTTCTAAACATGAAGCTTTGGAATACCAAATAGACAAAAACCAGCCTGCACAGACAATTGCCCTCAGATTTTAGTCTACACTGCCTACTTGAGCTGCTCTGGTTTAAATGTCTGGAAATTTCAAGGCATTTTAAGGGAAAACATTGGATAAAGCAGATATCAAAAGATTAATACTTGAGAAGCCAGCAGTCTATTTTCATGACTTTGAATGTTTCTGTTGACCAGTCTGTTCATCCATTTGTTCAAAAGTGTGTCCAGAAACTTTTTTCTGAAAATCTTATTCTCAGAGCAATTACATTTAGAACTACAGTCAAACCTGCCTTAGCGGCCACCTGTATTCAGCAAGCAACCTGTCTTAAGCAAGCAACCATCAAAGTCCCAAAATGAACCATTTGTACTGAAACTGACCTGTATTAAGCAAGCACCTGTCTTAAGCAAGCACTTTTTGAATGTCCCTTGGCTGCTTGCTTAAGCTAGTTTTGACTGTAGATAGCAGGGGCAATACCCATCTAAAATGTATAATTAGTTCCCTATGAAACCCTATGTTGTGGTTACTCATTTATGTTTCATCACATTTTATTGAAAGTTATTTCTTCTTGTAACTACAGATAGGAGAATTCAGCGAAAACTATATTTTCTAAGTATCAAAAGTAATGAAAAGACAATTGAGAATATCATTGGCTAGAAAACTTATATTAAATTCTTGTTTGAAATAATCACTTTGAATGCATATCTATACAAATCTTTAGAGGATTTGTAATGCATTCTTGTTATGTGATTTCATTGTTCAGTAACTCATTTAGAACTTAAAATAACTTTCTATCATCTCCTGATTGGCATCTAACAGTTTGTGCCAGAAAGAAGTTCCAGAAATACATTTGGAGGGGTCAGCATAAAACTATTGTAAGTGCCTATAAGTATATAGGCACTTACAATTTTTTTGTGCTAATTCCTTGATTTGTCTTCTCTTTTTGTCTCTATATCTGAAATGTTTTTGTCTTCCTCGAAACAATTGATTGATTGATCACTGGCCACACCCTCTTTTATAGGCTCTTTGACAGGGCAATTAACAGCCCCTGAGTCATAGCGCATAAGACTCTCATTACTTTGGGTCCATGGTCTGATCCCTGATGGACACAAAAGGGTGAATAATCATCAGATAAGCTGCCCGAGGCTCAGAATGCTTATTTTGATAGTAACTGACGAGAGAGTAAGGACTCCATGGTTAGCTGCTCAGGTGACAGTGATAAGACAGAAAAACTGCTAAAAGTGGCATAATGTCAAACCCCATTCAAGCAAGTACAGTAAAACCCCTCTATTAAGACCACTTGGGGTACTTTTGGAAAGTGGTCTTAATAGCGGGGTGGTCTTAATTCTGAGGTTTGGTCGGATGTAACACTTTAAAAAAAAAAATTGCTGATAGAGAAGACTTTGTAATTTAGTTTATTTTATTATAATTCAACTTTTATTGTGTACTTTAAAATTACAGAATAAATCAATAAAAAGCAATTACATGTCAAACTTTTTTTCAAGCCTAACCAAATTGAATGATTTTCAAAAGGGAGAAATTTATTTTTTGAAATTGTTCATTTCATAATTGGACAATGATACAATCTTCTTCAAATTGAGAATAAAAACTTAGTTCAATTCAATGCAAGAACTAGGACATAAAGGCCCTAGAAGAGACTTTTCTACTACAAAAATATGTCTAATGTTGTTTGTTTTGCTAAGTCATTTTTAGCTCACCTGAGCACGTAGTGCTCATGTGAGCTATTGTGATCACCTTTCCTCCGGCGTCCGTCCGTCGGTCGTCGTCCGTCGTCCGGCATCCGTCAACAATTTCTTTAAACGACATCTCCTCCTAAACTACTAGGCCAATTAACACCAAATTTTACAGAAATGTTGCTTAGGTGGTCCCCTTCAAAAATAGCTAAAAGAATTGAAATCCATGAAAAACTCTGGTTGCTATGGCAACAAAAGGTGAAATTTTAAGAAAATGTTTAAAATTCTTCTTCTTCTCAACCAGTAGTCCTACAGACTTAAAACTTGGCATGGATGATCAGTTCATAGACCTTAATTAAAATAGCTAAAAGCATATCTTTTGGGAAACCAGGTGCGGAGCACCAGGGGGGAGGGGGTAGTACTTTGGGTAAATTTTGTAATCTTTAAGCTTCTTCTTCTTTGGAACCAGGAGCCCTACAGACTTGAAAATTGGCATGGATGATCAGTTCATAGACCTGAATAAAAATAGCTAAAATCATATCTGTAAGGCTGCCAGGTGCGGAGCACCAGGGGGGGGGGGGTAGTACTTTTGTGAAAATTTTGTAATCTTTAACCTTCTTCTTCTTCTGAAGCAGGAGCCTGTCAGATTTGAATATTGGCATGGATGATCAGCATATGGACCTTAATACAAATAGCTAAAATCATGACTGTATAGATACACCAGGTGCGGAGCACCAGGGGGGAGAGGGTAGTACTTTTGTGAAAATTTTGTAATCTTTAACCTTCTTCTTCTTCTGAAGCAGGAGCCTGACAGAGTTGAATATTGGCATGGATGATCAGCATATGGACCTTAATATAGATAGCAAAAATCATAACTGTAGATTCATCAGGTGCGGAGCACCAGGGGGGAGAGGGTGGTACTTTTGTGAAAATTTTGTAATCTTTAACCTTCTTCTTCTTCTGAACCACAAGCCCTACAGACTTGAAAATTGGTTTGTAGGATCCGCACATAGACCTTAATATAAATAGCTAAACTCATATCTTTTGGGCAACCAGGTGCGGAGCACCAGGGGGGAGGGGGGAGAACTTTGGGTAAATTTTGTAATCTTTAAGCTTCTTCTTCTTCGGACCCAAGAACCCGACAGACTTGAAAATTGGCATGGATGATCAGCTCATAGACCTTAATAAAAATAGCTAAAATCATATCTGTTAGGCTGCCTGGTGCAGAGCACCAGGGGGGAGGGGGTAGTACTTTTGTGAAAATTTTGTAATCTTTAACCTTCTTCTTCTTCTGAAGCAGGAGCCTGTCAGATTTGAATATTGGCATGGATGATCAGCATATGGACCTTTATATAAATAGCAAAAATCATAACTGTAGATTCATCAGGTGTGGAGCACCAGGGGGGAGAGGGTGGTACTTTTGTGAAAATTTTGTAATCTTTAACCTTCTTCTTCTTCTGAACCACAAGCCCTACAGACTTGAAAATTGGCATGTAGGATCCGCTCATAGACCTTAATATAAATAGCTAAACTCATATCTTTTGGGCAACCAGGTGCGGAGCACCAGGGGGGAGGGGGTAGTACAGTAAAACCCCTCTATTAAGACCACTTAGGGTACTTTTTGAAAGTGGTCTTAATAGCGGGGTGGTCTTAATTCTGAGGTTTGGTCGGATGCGACACTTTCAACACAAATTATTGCTAATAGAGAAGACTATGTAATTTAGTTTATTTAATCATAATTTAACCTTTATCTTGTTTTATTACATAACATAATTATATCAATAAAATTGCATTTACATGTTCTCTGCTAACTTATGTTTTCTCTTTCACATTAGCTCTATTATCCGTTACGTATATTTATTTGATCTGATTTGAAATCCTACATCGGAATAATTGTATCAAAATAGAGGCCGTTTATTATCCAACTCTTAATGTAGTGATTACATTTAGTAAAATCATTTTCCTAAATACAAAACCTATCAATCATAAGCTTATTTACAATCATTTTCAATTAAATACCGGTCTGCAGATCGCGAACGCGAATTTCAGTAAGTTGCCCGAATATGCGTTACTTTCGGTTGCTTTACTTTAATTAAACATGTTACAAACATCGTTTAATGATAAACGAATATAGTGTATCAAAACAATTGACCGCTTAAAGTTGTTTGATTAAAAATAACACCAAAACACAATAGACATTTAATCACGATATCGAAAAATCCGATAATCCATTGTTTATGCAATCGTACCCAATTAGTGTCGTACTTACTAAGCGTGAAATTCGGATGGTCGATCCGGAGGTGTGAAGTTACTGGTCTTTAAAGCCAGGTTCTTAATCGTCCATGATATAAAATTTGTACTGAAATTAGCGGTCGTAATTCGGAATAGCGGGGTGCTCGCATTAGAGGGGTTTGCGACCATTGAAATAAAGAACAAATAATTCCGTTCTGTCAAAAATCGTTCGTAATAGCGGGGTGCTCGTATTTCCGGGGTGGTCGAAAGGAGGGGTTTTACTGTACTTTGGGTAAATTTTGTAATCTTTAAGCTTCTTCTTCTTCGGACCCAAGAACCCGACAGACTTGAAAATTGGCATGGATGATCAGCTCATAGACCTTAATAAAAATAGCTAAAATCATATCTGTTAGGCTGCCAGGTGCGGAGCACCAGGGAGGAGGGGGTAGTACTTTGGGTAAATTTTGTAATCTTTAACCTTCATCCTTTAATGAACTAGGAGCCTGACAGAGTTGAATATTGGCATGGATGATCAGCATATGGACCTTAATATAAATAGCTAAAATCATAACTGTAGATTCATCAGGTGCGGAGCACCAGGGGGGAGAGGGTAGTACTTTTGTGAAAATTTTGTAATCTTTAACCTTCTTCTTCTTCTGAACAACAAGCCCTACAGACTTGAAAATTGGCATGTAGGAACCGCTCATAGACCTTAATTAAAATAGCTAAAATCATATCTGTTGGGCTGCCAGGTGCGGAGCACCAGGGGGGAGAGGGTAGTACTTTTGTGAAAATTTTGTAATCTTTAACCTCTTCTTCTTCTGAAGCAGGAGCTTGTCAGATTTGAATATTGGCATGGATGATCAGCTCATAGACCTTAATATAAATAGCTGAAATCATATCTGTTGGGCTGCCAGGTGCGGAGCACCAGGGGGGAGAGGGTAGTACTTTTGTGAAAATTTTGTAATCTTGAACCTTCTTCTTCTTCTGAACCAGGAGCCTGACAGATTTGAAAATTGGCATGGAGGATCTGCTCATAGACCTTAATAAAAATAGCTGAACTCATATCTTTTGGGCAACCAGGTGCGGAGCACCAGGGGGGAGGGGGTAGTACTTTGGGTAATTTTTGTAATCTTTAAGCTTCTTCTTCTTCGGAACCAAGAGCCCTACAGACTTGAAAATTGGCATGGAGGATCCGCTCATAGACCTTAAAAAAATATAGCTAAAATCATGACTGTAATGCCACCAAGTGCAGAGCACCAGGGGAGAGGGGGTAGTACTTTTATGAAAATTTTGTAACTTTAACCTTCATCCTTTAATGAACCAGGAGCCCTACAGACTTCAATATTGGTATGGATGATAAGCATATGGACATTAATTGAATGAGCTAAGATCATGACTGTAGATTCACCAGGTGCAGAGCATCTTGGGGGGGGGGGGAGTGCTTTGTTGAGAATTTTGAATCCCTACAGCCTTTATATTTGACATGGATTGATCAACTCATTAAAGAAAACTTTAAAAGTCTCAGACTCAGCCTGTATATCTGGCATAGATTAGCTGATCATAGACCTTTTATGAAAAAGCTTAAATAAATAATGACCAGGGGAGGAGCAGAGGGGGGAGGACTATTTCAAATGTTATCTTTTTGAATAAGTGAAAATCTCTTTTTCTGTGGTTGCATGGACATACCTAGGTAATGAAGCTTTTTTCTCAGGTGAGCGACCCAGGGCCAACGGCCCTCTTGTTTTCTTTTTCAATATAGCCCTTTTCTCTTACGGTCTTCAATTTCGGATCTGATTTGAAATCCCGATCTCGGATTATCTATATCAAAATAAAGGTCAAATATTGTCGAACTAAAAATGTAGCAATTACAATCAGTAAAATCGTTTTTCTTAATACGAAACCTACAAATCTTATGCTAACTTACAAAAACTTTAATTGCCAATTAACACCGGTCTGCAGATCACCGATAACGAATTCCCGTAACTTGCCAAAATTCGCGTTACTTTCGGTTTCGTTACTACAGTTAAACATTTAAGAAACATCTTTTGTTGATAAACGAGTGTAGTATATCAAAACAATTGACCACTCTTAGTTGTTTGCTTAGAAATAACACCAAAACATAATAGCTGTTTAATCACGATATCGAAAAATCCGATAATCTATTGTTGATGCATTCGTACCCAACTAGTGTCGTACTAACTAAGCGTGAAATTCGGATTGTCTATCCGGAGGTGTGAAGTTATTGGTCTTAATAGCGAGGTTCGTAATAGTGTATTATACGACGTTTGTTCTGAAATTTGTGGTCGTAATTCGGAATAGCGGGGTGCTCGCTTTAGAGGGGTTTGCGACCATTGAAATAAAGAACAAATAATTCCGTTCTGTCAAAAATCGTTCGTAATAGCGGGGTGCCCGTTTTTCCGAGGTGGTCGGAAGAAGGGGTTTTACTGTAAATAAATAGGGTAGGAGTGGACTTTAATCTAAAAATTTCTCAACTTTTCCCATGGTGTCATAATAAGGGATGAAAGGTATTAAAAAAATTACAGGTAACTTTGCTAATTAAGTAAGAGTAAGTTGTTGTAACAGTAGTGACATAACAATAGATTGATTGATGTTCCAAGCTGTGACATTTGGGTGCAAGTTTCTACAGTTGTATGGCCTATTTGTGTTCCTCCTACATTGTTTACATACCATTGGAAAGGAAAAACGGGTAGTATAGACAAAGATTAGACTGCACATTTGTGCAGCTAATCTTTGTCTATATCACCTACCATTCCAGATTTAGAAACATAAGTTAAATTTGCCTTGAATGGTTGCCAGATATCCACCTTGTAATAATTCAATAAGGGAGGAAACTAAGGGTATTAAAAAGGGAAGTTACTTTTCTTCTATAAAGCGTAAATTGTTGCTACAGTAGTGACATAAGTGTAGATTGATTGACGTAAGAGTAGATTGATTGATGTCCCAAGCTGTGACAGAGATATGAAGGTGTAAGTTTCTACAGTTATGTGGCCTATATTGTGTTTTGCCCACATTGTTTGCATACCATTCTCTCCCAGTGTAATTGGTATTTATTCTAATAATCGCCCATATTCTAATAATCGCCCATCCCCCAAAACACCGCTCAAAATTGGCCATTTTAAGACCAATTTTCGGAAAAAGTTGATGATTCTAATAATCGCCCATCCCCCGATTTGAGAAAAATTGCTCGAATGTAAACTTCCAAATTATTTCAACAAATACTATAAAGTTCACGCAACACCTACGACGAAAACAAAAAACACTGTTGATTCGTTTTTTTAGATGAACTGGCATTCGTTTACGAGAGTTACTGAAAATCGGGAATTGCTCGTGATCTTTATGTTTGCGATGGTCGTTACTGAAAAAACCCACTAAGATTTGAATAAGTTCTATGTTTTATACTAAACACTGATTATCACAAACATTTTCTAAGTCCGATGTCAAAGAAAGAATGCGTGCAAGATTTCTGGTCAGACGTAGCTGCGTTTTAAGCTTCCACTGACGGAAAAATGAATATATGGGACTATATTTTACCCTAGAATTACGATATTACGACAAATAACTGAATAAAAAGAATTTACCGATATTCAATGATTTTTCTTTAAAATCCGAAATTAAATCCGAGTAGCAATCTGGCCATTAAAGGTAAATTAAATAAATATTTTTGTCTCGCAACGAGGTAAAGGACGCGGAACAGTTTATTTCACACAGAGGGCGAACAGATGATCAAAGACGCCGACGGCTATTTTTGGAAGTGTTGCCATACTTTGCACGCGCCCAACGCTTGTCTCGGTAGATGCCAAACCCTTTTAAAATTATTATTTGGCCGTCTCTTTGACTTTGTTGCGGATTTTAGAATTGAGGAAAACAGGATACTTAATTTTATTTTCGCAACAGGTAGGCGATACGACTATTTCCTATTACGGCGTTTTAATCCATTTCTTGTGATTTAGCGAAAAATTTACCAGGAGCAAACAATAGGTTAGAATTGAAATGGGAAGTGAATATTAAAATAAGTGCGTGCAACCACTATGATCGGATGTAGTTACGATCCTTTGGAATCATGACCGCGATATGCGGTATATTCTAATCTACAAAAACGAAGAATAAATCAATTTTCTGAAACTGGAGAATCACTTTTTGAACACTACGATCGTCTGGCTTAAGTTTCAAAATCTAAACAGAACGGCAATGTCGTCAGCGTTATCGCTTGCCGATGTCGACAGTTTTAGTTTTTTCGGGCACCGTATCAGAGAGGGAATTCTTTAGCTATTGAATGAACAATTAACTTTCAATTTATTCAATTGTTTTATGATAGAATAAAAATACATTCGCGAGAATCCCTTTCATAGCGATGTTTTGTCGCTCTGTTTATTGAAAAACGGTGATAATAGGCAAACTGCGTGGTCCGAGTAGTGTCATTATTATGCGTCTTTGATCCTCATTTTTTGAAATTTATTTTGTATTTATCAGATACGTATCACATTGTAATTGTTTAGGGACATTGTAGGTCCGTACATAGTAAGTTTGAGTTATTGGCCAGAATACCTCTAATAATCGCCCACCCCCAACTGCGTCGAACATTACTTTTCTAATAAACGCCCGGGCGATACTTAGAATAAATACGGGTACCTAGTATTAGATGTAGCTCATGGGTAAAAGAATCATGAAATCATGAAAGGGAGATAGTTTCCTTTTCACTGAATTGTAATGGCACGCACTGTGATAAAGCAACAAAATTACAGATTAGAGAAAGTAAAACCACTTTCAAATTGTCAAAAATAAATTTCAGTCCATTTATATATTGGCATATCCATTTTCAATTGTGAAACTAAGAATGAAAGTAGAGGGGGGTATATTAGTTTCACCATGTCTGTCTGTCTGTCCATCTGTCCACCCATCTTTTTGTTTCTGGACTCTAACTTGAGAACCAAGTGACCTTGAATCATGAAACTTAATATAAATGCTGTTTATGACCAAAGGAAGTGCCCTTTGGGTCACATATGTCAAAGGCCAAGGTCACAGTCAGCCATTGTTCAATTTTCGTTTCTGGACTCTAACTCGAGAACCAAATGACTTAAAATCATAAAAATTCTTGCTAATCTTGTTTAGGACAAAATGAAGTGCCCTATTGTTTTGGGGTCACATAGGCCAAAGGCCAAGGTCACAGTCAGCCGTTGTTCAATTTTTAAGTTGGAATGCGGAGCAATTCCAACTTAGATTTAACAAAACCGCAAAATGAACACAAGATAATTTCATTTCGGGTTATTTGAGAACACATATCACGTGAACAGGATGTGAATACACTTCGACCTATTTCGTATATCTCAACTTGACATAGACATACAGTTTATATCATCAAAAAAGTAATAATGCTGTACAATTACACAACTATCACTTCATGTATATTATTAACACGCTTATTTATGTTTTAAACGATATTTATTGAAAGTTGCGCAAGAATTTACTAGTAGCACATGTTTGCATTACTATATTTGGAAATCATGTGATCAGTCCAATAAGGTCAGCTATAGGTAATGTCGTGATCTCTTTCCTCAGTATTGTGGCAATAGCACAGGCCAAACACGTGATCTGCTTATTTGGTAATGTCGCTCCCTGTTTTTCGTAGAATTATGTTATAGCTTCTTTGCAAGTTATAGTTTCTCTTTCTGAACGAATTTATTACACATTTAGCTTTTGACAATTTGTTATTTTGTTCATTTCTGTCTACAGTTACGATATAAAAATCTTCAGCTTTTGTTGAAGGGATGATACACTCTTAAAGTTAATAAATATTTTTGCAACATATTGTCGTTTGTTTTCCGTATTATTGCAGTTATCTACATGAATGTTTATTAAGAGCAACACCTTACAGTTAGTTACATCGTGAATTTGACATTCATCTCAATCAAAAACATACTTAATCGCTCACTCAGCGCTCCATTCATTCATTCCAAACACTCACCCAAACCATTCAAAAACGCTCAAAATTACTAAGAAAAAATAAGATCAACATGTACATTCAAAATGAATAAAGTAAGAACCAAATAGCGATTTCACTGACATTATTGAAATTTAAAGCGTCTGATTGGTTCTTAACGCAATAGGCAGATATTGATGGAACTTTTATGCATGTTTTATTAAAGGGAGGTTTTACATATCGCTAATTTTGTTCAGGATGAACAAAATAAGCGACATTGGATTCCGTCTTTTAAATTTCACTCCGCTCACTCATTCAACATCATTCCTAAGTCATTCCAAAATCGTCCACCTTGTCCATGTCACGATGTTATTAACTGTTCCCTCTACCCAGAAGTAGAGGAGCATATATTGGTTTCATCATGTCTGTCTGTCAGTCCATTGACCGTTTGCTTTCCGCAAATGACCTGCAATAACGGAACTTTACACAAATATTGCCCATGACCCAAAGAAATGCCCTATTGTTTCGGGATCGTGAGTAGACTTTAACTGCTAACAGTTTCCACTCTAACTGAACAACCAATTGACTCAAATCATAAAACTCGACACAAATGTTGTCAATGACCCAGGAGTGTGCCCAATTTTGGAGTCGTGAAGGTCGAAGTCACAATTGAACTTCGTCCAAAAATTGTCTTGGTATTTCAACTCATGAAGTAAAAGACTTCACTGCGAAAATAGCTTTTCATCAAGGACAAGGCGCTTGTGGTCACTTTGCGACAATTCTAAGTGAAAATGAAATTGATAACTCAAATGGAGCAGAACTCATTTGAAAAATAACATAGAAACTGTTTTGAGTGTAAAAGTGTCCGCCTGTGCGTCCATTAGTCGCATGTATGGTCCGTATCATTTTCTTCTTTTTAAGCTCATCTGATCACAACGTGCTCAAGAGGAGCTTTTAGGATCACACTGACTCCGTCGTGCGTCGTGTGTTTACAATTTTTTTTAAAATCCTAAACCGCTAGGCTGCTTTCAACGAAATTTTGCCTGTTTCGTGGATGACCCTCTTCACAAATTGTTCGCTAAATTCTGATTGGCCCATAAATTTGGGTGTGGTAGGGCGGGGCTTATTTTGAGCTCGAACTCTTCGAACGACATCTCCTCCTGAACCACGGGACCGATTTCATTGAAACTTTACCAAAATTTTCTTGGGGGATGGCCCTTTTTAAAAAATTGTTTGCGATATGAAGATTGGCAAATAAATATGAGCGTGGCAGGGCTGGGCTTATTTTGAGCCTGAAACCTTTGAACGACATCTCCTCCTGAACCACTGGGCTGACTTCAATTAAACTTTCCGAGAAATATTCCTAGGTGACTCTTTGTTTTAACTTTTCGTGAAATTTTGAATGGCTCAAAAATTAGAGCTTGGAAGGGAGGGGCTTATTTTTAGCCCGAAATCTTTGATCGACATCATCTCCTGAACCACTACGCCGATTGCAATTAAACTTTACCAGAATTTTCCAGAAGACCCTTTTTAAAAATTGTTCGCGATATTTAGATTGGCATATAAATATGAGCGTGGCAGGGCGGGTTTTCTTTTAGCCTTAAACCTTTGAACGACATCTCCTCTTGAATCAATGGGCTGATTTCAATTAAACTTTCCGAGAATGTTCTTTAGGTGACCAATTTCAGAAAATGTTCGCGAAAGTTTGATTGGCCCAAAAATATGAGCGTGGAAGGGAGAGGTTTATTTCGAGCCCGAAATCATTGAACAAAATCTCCTCCTGAACCACTGGGCCGATTTCAATGAAACTTTACCACTTTGGGTACCTTCGGTGACCCTTTTCAAAAATAGTTCGCGATTTTTTTGATTGGCCCATAAATACCGGCGTGACAGGCCGGGCCTTATTTTGAGCCAGAAAACTTTGAATGACATCTCCTCCTGAATCACTGGGCCGTTTTCAATGAGACTTTACCAGAATGTTCCTTTGATGACTCTCTTCAAAAATTTGTTGGCAAAATTTTGATTAGCCCATAAATATAGTTTTGCAGGGCATGGCTAATTTGTAATCAATGGGTGGGTATGGCCTATCATATCTGTTTATTCTTCGAATGATGATATATCCTCTTCAACAATTAGACAATATTTGAATGAAACTATGCCTGAAAGATTTTTGGATGCGATCCACTGGACCAATCGAATTCAGGCCCTCTTGTTATCAGTTTTCTTTCATCAGTTTCAGTCCTGTATAGCAATGCAGGGGTTTAAGCGCCTCTCGTTGTGAAATACATTGATTAATATACGCCTGTCAAAAGACAGGATCACCTGTGGTGGGCAGAAGGCGTCAGCTTCGTTAGTGGCTTGAGGTCACCGTCTCTTGAACGCATTCCAACTTATCAGTACTTTCAGTACTTTGATTGTTTCCAGACTCTTAACTCGAGAACCAAATGCAAATGTTGCTTATGACTCAAGGAAGTGCCCTTTTGTTTTTGGGCCAGTTAGGTCAAAGGTCAAGGTCACAGTCAATTGTTTTTAGCTCACCTGAGCACAACGTGCTCATGTGAGCTATTGTGATCACCTTTTGTCCGGCGTCCGTGTGTCGTCCGGTGTCTGTCGTCAACAATTGTCAACAATTTCTTTAAAATGACATCTCCTCCTAAACTACTAGGCCAAATTTAACAAAACTTGGCAGAAATGTTCCTTAGGTGATCCCCTTTAAGAATTGCTAAAAGAATTAAAATCGGTGAAAAACTCTGGTTGCTATGGCAACCAAAGTTAAAAATTTAAGAAAATCTTAAAAATTCTTCTTCTTCTGAACAAGCAGCCCTACAGCCTTGAAATTTGGCATGGATGATCAGCTCATAGACCTTAATAAAAATTGCTAAAATCTTATCTGTTGGGCCACCAGGTGCGGAGCACCAGGAGGGAGGGGTAGTACTTTGGTAAATTTTGTAATCTTTAACCTTCTTCTTCTGAAAAAGAAGCCCTACAGCCTTCAAATTTGGCATGGAGGATCAGCTCATAGGCCTTAATAAAAGTAGTAAAAATCATATCTGTTGGGCCGCCAGGTGGGGAGCACCAGGGGGGAGGGGGTAGTACTTTTTAGCTCACCAGAGCAGGAAGTGCTCAAGGTGAGCTATTGGGATCGTAGAATGTCCGTCGTCTGTCGTCAGTCGTGCGTCGTCCGTCTTCCGTCGTGTATCATGCGTCGTCCACAATTTCTTAAAACATCTTCTCCTCCTAAACCAGTGGGCCAATCTTGATGAAACTTGGCAGGGATGTTCCTTGGGTCAAGCTCTACCAAAGTTGTTCAAATAAATGAAATCCACCCTTAACTTTCCCTTTACCCTTAACAAAAAGGGTGAAAATATTTAAAACTTTAAAAATCTTCTTCTCTGAAACCAGATGTCAGAGAGCTTTCATATTTGGTATGTAGCATCATCTAGTGGTCCTCTACAAAGTTTGTTCATATCAAGACCTTGGGGTCATATTTAGGCTTTGCCCGGGCCCAACCCTTTTAACATAGAATCGAAAAGCGAAAATCTTTAAAAATCTTCTTCTCTAAAACCAGATGGCAGACAGCTTTAATATTTGGTGTGTAGCATCATCTTGTGGACCTCTACCAAGTTTGTTCATATCAAGACCCTAGGATCATATTTGGGCTCCACCCGGGCGCAACCCTTTATCGCTTATGAGCACGAAGGGTAAAAAACGAAAATCTTCAGAAATCTTCTATGAAACCAGATGGCAGACAGCTTTCATATTTGGTTTGTAGCATCATCTAGTGGACCTCTACCAAGTTTGTTCATATCAAGACCCTAGGATCATATTTGGGCTCCACCCGGGCGCAACCCTTTTTACATAGAATCAAAGAGCGAGAATCTTTAAAAATCTTCTTAAATCGAAACTAGATGGCAGACAGCTTTAACATTTGGTGTGTAGCATCACCTAGTGGGCCTCTACCAAGTTTGTTCATATCAAGACCCTTGGGTCATATTTGGGCTTTGCACAGGTGCATCCCTTTATCTCTTATGAGCATGAAGGGTAAAAAAACGAAAATCTTCAAAAAGCTTCTTCTATGAAACCAGATGGCAGACAGCTTTCATATTTGGTATGTAGCATCATCTTGTGGACCTCTACCAAGTTTGTTCATATCAAGACCCTAGGATCATATTTGGGCTCCACCCGGGCGCAACCCTTTTTACATAGAATCAAAGAGCGCAAATGTTTGAAAATCTTCTTTAATCGAAACCAGAGGACACACTGCCTTCATTTTTGGTATCTAGCATCACCTAGTGGGCCCTACGAAGATTGTTCATATCAAGACCCTTGGATCATATTTGGGCTCCAACCGGGCACATCCCTTTCAGCTCATCTGAACATGATGGGTGAAAATAGGAAAACCTTCAAAAATCTTCTTCTCTGAAACCAGAAGGCAGACAGCTTTCATATTTAGTATGTAGCATCATCTTATGGACCTCTTTCAGGTTTGTGCATATCAAGACCCTGGGGTCACATTTGGGGTCCACCAGGGTGCATCCCCTTTTACATAGAATCAAAGAGCAAAAAGGCATATCTGTTTTGCTCTTCGCTGAAAATGTTCCATGGTATTGATCTTAGGCAATTATCTTCTTTTTGACATCTGCCTATCTAATTAATGTGATGGGGGTCAAAGAGACTCAGGTGAGCAATCTAGGACCATCTTGGTCCTCTTGTTTGAAAATTTTGTAATATTTAACCTTCTTCTTCTTCTGAACCAGGAGCCAGACTGATTTGAATATTGGCATGGATGATCAGCATATGGACCTTTATAAAAATAGCTAAAATCATGACTGTAGATTCACCAGGTAGGGTGCATTAGGGGAGGGGGTAGTACTTTTGTGAAAATTTTGTAATCTTTAACCTTCTTCTTATGAACCACAAGCCCTACAGACTTGAAAATTGGCAAGGAGGATCAGCTCATAGACCTTAATTAAAATAGCTAAAATCATGACTGTAATGCCACCAGGTGTGGAGCACCAGGGGGGAGGGGGTAGTACTTTTGTGAAAATTTTGTAACTTTAACCTTCATCTTCTAATGAACCAGGAGCCCTACAGACTTCAATATTGGCATGGATGATAAGCATATGGACCTTTATAAAAATAGCTAAAACCATGAATATAGGGCCACCAGATGCGGAGCAGTAGGGGGGGAGGGGGGAGTACTTTGGATCAATTTTGAAATCTTTAACCTTATTCTTCTCCTGGATCAGGAACCCTACAGACTTGAAAATTGTCATGGATGATCAATATATTGACATTAATAACAAGAGGACTTTGACAGTCCAAGATCGCTCACCTGCATCTCTTTGACCCCTGGGACATCACATTAATTGAATAGGCAGATGTCAAAAAGGAGATAATTTCTACATAAGATCAATACCATGGAATGTTTTCAGCCAAGAGCAAGACAGATATGCCTTTTCCCTCCTTGATTCTATGTAAAACGGAATGCACCCGTGTGGAGCCCAAATGTGACCCCAGGGTCTTAAAAATGAACAAACTTGGTAGAGGTCCACTAGATGATGCTGTGTACTAAATATGAAAGCTGTCTGCCTTCTGGTTTCAGGGAAGAAGATTTTTGAAGGTTTTCCTATTATCACCCATTATGCTCAGATGAGCTACATGTAACAGGGATGTGCCCGAGTGGAGCCTTAATATGATCCTATATGGTCTTGATAAGAACAAACTTGGTAGAGGTCTACTAGATGATGCTACATACCAAATATGAAAGCTTTTTATTTTTTTACCCTTTGTACCCTCAGGTAACCTAAAAGGGATGCACCTGAGCAAAGCCTAAGTATGACCCCTGGGTCTAATATGAATTAACTTGGTAGAGGCCGTCTAGGTGATGCTACATACCAAATATGAAAGCTGTTTGCCATCTGGTTTCAGAGAAGAAGATTTTTTAAGATTTTCGCTTTTTGATTCTATGTAAAAAAGGTTAGGTTGGGTGGAGCCCAAATATGATCCCAGGGTCTTGATATGAACAAACTTGGTAGAGGCCCACTAGATGATGTTACATACCAAATATGAAAGCTGTCTGCCTTCTAGTTCCAGAGAAGAAGATTTTCATATTTTCACCTTTTTTTGTTAAGGGTAAAGGGAAAGTTAAGGGTGGATTTCATTATATGAACAACTTTGGTAGAGCTTGACCCAAGGAACATCCCTGCCAAGGTTCATCAAGATTGGCCCACTGGTTTAGTAGAAGATGTTTAAAGAAATTGTGGACGACAAAAGAGGGATGACTGACGATGGATGCCGGTCATTGTAGGATCACAATAGCTCACCTTTAGCACTTTGTGCTCAGGTGAGCTAATGAATGAAATAATAGAATTGCCAAATATACAAGATGTAGGCCTTACAGTTTTTGAGGGTAAGATATTTTATTTTTTTTCTCTGTTGTCATGACAACTTGATTTCTTTATGGATTCCAATTCTGCAAAGTATAAGTGCTTGATCTAAGATCATCTCTGTGAAGTTTAGAGGAAATATGATGGGAGGAAGAGATTTTTTTTTACATTGAGGATGGGCAAACAGACTAACAAACAGACAGACAAATGGGCTTAACTTGAGCCTTTCTGGCCCAACTGCAATTAAAACATGATGGTAACCTTTACTTCCTTGACACCTGCCTTAGCAAATTGAATTGCCTTAAACAATCATAAACTAATAATTAAAAGCCAAGATGCAGTAAATCATTATTGTTACCTAACACAATTTCAAATTATAAGCTGATTTTCATTATTTCAGAGAAAGATTGAGTCACATTTTGTAACTTGTACAGAAGTAACTTGGTGATTTTCTATAAGGCTCATTTTCCTGTGACATAAATCAGAATGACACCAAAATGAAAGGCGATCTTCCTCAAGACCTGATAAACATTTAAACTAGTTTGAGAAAGTATTAGCAATAATTGTGACCTCTAGAGTGGTTGTCTATAAGGCTCCTTTTACTGTGACATAAGTCAGAACGCTACCAAAATCAGTAGGGATCTTCTTTATGACCACACATACATCTTGAGCGAGTTTGAGAAAGACCGGGTCAAAAATGTGACCTCTAGGGAGGTAGCAAGGAAATTGTCTGTCGAATATTTCTTATGACCGGACAAAAATCCTGAGCATATTTGAGATTGATTGAGCCAAAATTGTGACCTCTAAAGCAGGATCACCGAAATCTTGATGAAGGTCACAATCTTGGACAACCAAGTATCACTAAAGATCACCACGAGCCTGTTGTGCCAAGGTGAGCTAAAACTTAGGTCTAATTATTGCCTCTACTAACAAGGTCAGTTTCATATAAGAAATTCTTTAAAAAAACAAGAGGGCCATAGTGGCCCTAAAGCGCTCACCTGAGTTAAGAGTCTTAAGATCTGACCTCTTAACCTAGTTTTTAACCACACTTGACCCAAATTCAAACCAGACAGATGTTTGAAGACAATTTCAATCTGGCTAATTCTCTGGATGATAGGGCAAAACTTATGGCCTCTAGAGTGTCTACAAGGATTTTCTAAGATTTGACCCTGTGACCTCGTTTGTGACCCCACTTGACCCAAGTTCATCAAGAAAGTCATTCTGACCAATTTTCAAGTTGATTGAGCAAAATTATAGCTTAAAGAGTGAGTGTCTACGAGGTTTTTCTAAAACTTGAACCTGTGTCCTTATTTTTATTCCCATTTGACCATAATTCAAACTTTACCTAGACTTCATCAAAACAATCATTCTGACCAATTTTCAGATTGATTGAGCAAAAAATATGGCTTATAGAGTGTCTACAAAGTTTTTCTAATATTTGACCCTGTGACCTCATTTTTGACCCCACCTGACCCAATTTTGAACTGGTCCAAGATTTTATCAAGACAATCATTCTGACCAATTTTTAGGTTGATTGAGCAAAAAATATGGCTTCTAGAGTGTCTACAAGGTTTTTCTAATATTTGACCTCATGACCTCATTTTTGACCCAACTTGACCCAATTTGGAACTTGTCCAAAATTTCATCAAGACAATCATTCTGACCAATTTTCAAGTTGATTGAGCAAAAAATATGGCTTATAGAGTGTCTACAAGGTTTTTCTAATATTTGACCTCGTGACCTCATTTTTGACCCCACTTGACCCAATTTTGAACTTGTCCCAGATTTCATCAAGACAATCATTCTGACCAATTTTCAGGTTGATTGAGCAAAAAATATGGCTTCTAGAGTGTCTACAAGGTTTTTCTAATATTTGACCCTGTGACCTCATTTTTGACCCCACTAGACCCAATTTTGAACTTGTCCCAGATTTCATCAAGACAATCATTCTGACCAATTTTCAGGTTGAATGAGCAAAAAATATGGCTTCTAGAGTGTCTACAAGTTTTTTCTAATATTTGACCCTGTGACCTCATTTTTGACCCCACTTGACCCAATTTCGAACTTGACCGAGATTTCATCAAGACAATCATTCTGACCGATTTTCAGGTTGATTGGGCAAAAAATATGGCTTCTAGAGTGTCTACAAGGTAAATGTTGACGACGCACGACGCACGACGAACGACACACGACACACGACGGACGACGGACGCCGGACATCATGGGACCACAAAAGCTCACCTTGAGCACTTCGTGCTCAGGTGAGCTAAAAATAGCTAAAATCATGACTGTAGGGTCACCAGGTGCTGAGTGTCTTGGGGAGGGGGTAGTTCTTTGGATCATTTTTAGCTCACCTGAGCACGAAGTGCTCATGTGAGCTATTGTGATCACCTTTCCTCTGGCGTCTGTCCGTCGGTCGTCCGGTCGTCGGTCGTCGTCCGTCAACAATTTCTTTAAACGACATCTCCTCCTTAACTACTTGGCCAAATAACACCAAATTTTACAGAAATGTTGCTTAGGTGGTCCCCTTCGAAAAAGTAGCTAAAAGAAATGAAATCCATGAAAAACTCTGGTTGCTATGGCAACAAACAGTGAAATTTTAAGAAAATCTTTAAAATTCTTCTTCTTCTCAACCAGTAGTCCTACAGACATAAAACTTGGCATAGATGATCAGTTCATAGACCTGAATTAAAATAGCTAAAATCATATCTTTTGGGCCACCAGGTGCAGAGCACCAGGGGGGAGGGGGTAGTACTTTGGGTAAATTTTGTATTCTTCAAGCGTCTTCTTCTTCGGAACCAGGAGCCCTACAGACTTGAAAATTGGCATGGATGATCAGTTCATAGACCTGAATAAAAATAGCTAAAACCATATCTGTTGGGCTGCCAGGTGCAGCGCACCAGAGGGGAGGGGGTAGTACTTTTGTGAAAATTTTGCAATCTTTAACCTTCTTCTTCTGGTGAACCAGGAGCCTGACAGATTTGAATATTGGCATGGATGATCAGCATATGGACCTTTATAAAAATAGCTAGAACCATGACTGTAGATTCACCAGGTGCGGAGCACCAGGGGGGAGAGGGTAATACTTTTGTGAAAATTTTGTAATCTTTAACCTTCTTCTTCTTCTGAACCACAAGCCCTACACACTTGAAAATTGGCATGGAGGATCAGCTCATAGACCTTAATAAAAAAAGCTAAAATCATGACTGTAATGCCACCAGGTGTGGAGCACCAGGGGGGAGAGGGTAGTACTTTTGTGAAAATTTTGTAACTTTAACCTTCATCTTCTAATGAACCAGGAGCCCTACAGACTTCAATATTGGCATGGATGATAAGCATATAGATCTTAAATAAAATAGCTAAAAGCATGAATGTAGGGCCACCAGATGCAGAGCATTAGGGGGGAGGGGGTAGTACTTTGGATCAATTTTGAAATCTTTAACCTTATTCTTCTCCTGGATCAGGAACCCTACAGACTTGAAAACTGTAATAGGTGATCAATATATTGACATTAATAAAAATAGCTAAAATCATGACTGTAGGGTCACCAGGTGCTGAGTGTCTTGGGGAGGGGGTAGTACTTTGGATCATTTTTGAAATCTTTAAACTTCTGATGAACCAGGAGTCCTACAGACTTGAAAATTGGTATGAATGATCAGCATATGGACATTAATTGAATTAGTTAAAATCATGACTGTGAATTCACTAGGTGCAGAGCATCTTGGGGGAGGGGGAGTGCTTTGTTGAGAATTTTGAATCCTTACAGCCTTTATATTTGACATGGATTGATCAACTCATTAAAGAAAACTTTAAAAGTCTCAGACTCAGCCTGTATATCTGGCATAGATTAGCTGATCACAGAACTTTTACGAAAAAAGCTTAAAAAAATAATGACCAGGGGAGGAGCAGAGGGGGGGGGGGGGGAAGGATTATTTCAAATGTTATCTGATTGAAAAAGTGAAAATCTCTTTTTCTGTGGGAGCATGGAGATACCTAGGTAATGAAGTTTTTTTCTCAGGTGAGCGACCCAGGGCCAACGGCCCTCTTGTTGAAATCTTTAAACTTCTTCTAATGAACCAGGAGTCCTACAGACTTGAAAATTGGTGTGGATGATCAGCATTTTGACATTAATTGAATTAGCTAGAATCATGACTGTAGATTCACCAGGTGCAGAGCATCTTGGGGGAGGGGGGAGTGCTTTGTTGAGAATTTTGAATCCCTACAGTTATATTTGACATGGATTGAACAACTCATTAAAGAAAACTTTAAAAGTCTCAGACTCAGCCTGTATATCTGGCATAGATTAGCTGATCACAGACCTTTTATGAAAAAAGCTTAAATAAAAATGACCAGGGGAGGAGCAGAGGGGGGGGGGAAAGGATGATTTCAAATGTTATCTGATTGAATAAGTGAAAATCTCTTTTTCTGTGGTTGCATGGACATACCTAGGTAATGAAGCCTTTTTCTCAGGTGAGCGACCCAGGGCCAACGTCCCTCTTGTTCATTTTTTGTCACTGGACTCTAATTCAAGAACCAAGCAACCTAGAATCATGAAACTTCAAGCAAATGCTGCCTGCATATGACCTCAATATTTGTTATTTTTTTGTTTCAGAGAAAAGGATATCAAAGATAAAAATTGGATGAAAACAGTCATGAAGCAGCTAGATAGCTGCCATTACATTGTGAGAGTCAATTGCTGTTCAAAGATAATGAAAGTTTTTATTGAAAGTGTAGGTAAGCAACAGAAACAACCTAATATTAACCCTTCCCATGCTGTTTAAGACAGAAACCTGCTGAAGCAAGTTTATCAGTAATAGTTTCGTGACATTTCGGAACTCATGAACTTTCACAATGTTGACCAAGGTTTCCTAATGAAAATCATAAGGTAACCCTGGTTAATACTGTTATAAATTTATTACACGGGAAAGGGGCCTAATAATGACATCTTTCTTGTTTACACTCTAGAGGCCAAAAATATGGCCCAATCTTCATGAAACAGATTCATACATTAGTGTGCTGAGGGTTTTAGTTTCATACCTCCATGAAATTAAAGAATACTTTCTTCATATCTTATTATTTAATATTATGAAGCAACAATAACAAATTAAGAAACCCCATAATAAGACTAATTTTTTACGGAACTACTTTTATGCGCAAGCTTAAAAAAGAGGTGAGGACTCAAAATTGTTTTCATTGAGGATTAAAACCTTTTTTTCAGCCAATCTAAATGTGCAAAAATTGCTGAAACCATTATTATTGAATTATTGCAACATTGTGAATAATTTCTGTAAATTAATTTAAAGTTGTGAGTAGTTTGAGTGACCCATGATTTTTGCCTCTGATCTATAAATATGTGAGTGACCCATCATGCAAACAGGGACCTTGGAATTCTGTAAACTGAATTATTGAAAAGAGATTTGATCCAGCATAGGTCAACCAGAAGTCGCATTTCAAAATTTCTTTCACTGGAAGGTAGATTGATCATTCTAGATTCAGAAAATCAGTGAAGTGCAAAAAATTTTGTCCGTAGTCAGTCTGAGCAGTCCGTGCAGTCTGACTAGGATCAACACTTTACGCACTAACCAGATGGTCCCTTTTTGCATGACAGGTCACGAATACTATATTTTTCTTGTTCAAGGAAGTAAGTCATGTATTACTATTCTTGTTTTGTGATACATGAGCATTTTATTTTCTCTGAGTTCTCAAAATATCTCGTTAAAGACCAATATGAATCTAATCTGTTAGAACATGAAGGACTCCTTTTAAGTGACAGTGGTATTAATATCTAAGTAAAAATTGAGTAGGAGGAACAAAAGCTGAAAAAATGATAAAACTTGATATTTTATTGTGTATTATTTTCTATTAACAACTTCCCACTTCAGTCTCAATTCCTTTGTAGCACTTAAGTCTTTTTTCCTCCCAACATATTTATTCTTTGAAAGACACTATAGAAAGGATTGGTCTTTTATTTTAGGGTTGAAACTTAATTCTTGAAGTGCAAGCAGAAATCAATTCAATTGGCCATTATTATCAATAAATGATATGGTGACATAAGGTAATAACAACTTGAAAATGCTTTTTAAGTTGGAATGCGGAGCAATTCCAACTTAGATTTAACAAAACCGCAAAATGAGCACAAGATAATTTCATTTGGGGTTTTTTGAGAACTCATATCACGTGAACAGGATGTAAATACACTTCGGCCTATTTTGTATATCTCAACTTGACGAAGACATACAGTTTATTTCATCCGAAAGTATTAATGCTGTACAATTAGACAACTATCACTTAATGTATATTATTAACACGCTAATTTATGTTTTAAACGATATTTATTGAAAGTTGCGTATGAATATACTACATATATATTATTGCATGTTTGTATTACTATATTTGGAAATCATGTGATAAGTCATGTCCAATAAGCTCAGCTATTGACAATAGCACTAGCCAATCACGTGATCTGCTTATTTAGTAATGTCGCGATCTGTTTTCTCAGTATTGTGGCAATAACATATGCCAATTACGTGATCTGCTTATTTTGTAATGTCGCGACCTATTTTTCGTAGAATTATGTATAGCTTCTGTTAAAGTTATAGTTTCTCTTTCTGAACGACTTCATTACACATTTAACTTTTGACAAGGTGTTAACTTGTACAGTTCTGCCTAAATTACGAAATCAAAATTTTAGTTTTTCTTAAAGTGATGATACACTGTTAAAGTTAATAAATATTTTTGCGACATATTGTCTTTTGTTGTCCGTCATATATCAGTTATCTACATAAATGTTTCATTGTCAAAACCCAATATTCATCCAATAACATCCTGACCACCACATCTTTAATATAATTATGAATGTCTTTGCCAAATTGCATTCCATCACCAAGGTAAGTTGCCATTTGATACAAACCTACTAGTTCAACTTGTTTTCTTCACATTCTTTGCACATCAATACGTTTAAGAGCACCATCATACAGTTAAATACATCGTTTAATTGACATTCATCTAAATCAAAAACATTCTTAATCGCTCACTCAGCGCTCCATTCATTAATTCAAAACACTCACTCAAACCATTCAAAAACGCTCAAAAATATTAAGAAATATAAGATCAACAAGTACATTCAAAATGAATAAAGCAAGAACCTAATCGCGATTTCACTGACATAATTGAAATTCAAATCGTCTTATTTAGTTTTTGTCGAAATAGAAAGCTATTGATGGAACTTTTATGCATATTTTATTAAGGGGAAGTTTTACATATCGCTAATTTTGTTACTCTTGTTCACCTTGTCAATTTCGCGATGTAATTAACTGTAATCACAACTCAGAAGTAGAAGAGCATATATTGATTTCAATATGTCTGTCTGTCAGTCCATTGACCTTTTCTTTCCGCTAGCTAAGCCGCCACCATAGCGCAGTTGGTTAGGCATAAGACTTCCAATCTGGAAGTCGTGGGTTCGATCCCCGGTGGCGGCAAATATCCTTTCCGACGTTTGTCTTTCACCAATGGGTAGATAATCGTAAACCTATGTGAAATAGCAGTCGGAGGCTAGGAAAGGATGTAATGGTAGTACTGGCGTGAGAAATACCAGGAATCCATTGTTAGGTGCTCCGGCCGCCGCGATATAACTGAAATAATGTTGAAAGCGGCGTAAAACCCAATTCAATCAATCAATCAATTTCCGCTAGCTAACTGGAGTAGCAATTCACCTGTAATAACTAAAATATTGCCAATGACCCAAAGAAATACCCTATTGTTTCGGGGTCATACATATCACGGTCATAAGTAAATCTTAACTGTTAATAGTTTCCACTCTAACTGAAACCGATTGACCCAAATCATTAAACTTGACACAAATGTTGTCAATGACCCAAATCATTAAACTTGACACAAATGTTGTCAATGACCCAATTTTGGAGTCACGAAGGTCGAAGTCACATTTGAACTTCGTTCAAAAATTGTCTTAAGATGCCAACTCATGAAGTAAAAGACTTCCCTGCTAAAATAGCTTTTCATCATGAACAAGGCGCTTGATGAGGTCCACTTTGCGACAATTCTAATTTAAAAATGTAATTGATAACTCAAATAGAGCAGAGGTCATTTGAATAAATGACATTGAAACTGTTTTGAGTGTGTAAGTTTCCGCCTGTGCGTCCATTAGTTGGCTGTATGGTCCGTATCATTTTTTTCCTTTTTAGCTCAACTGAGCACAACGTGCTAAAGGAAAGTTTTAAGGATCACCCGTCGTCGATCACCGTCGACTCCGTAGTTCGTCGTGTGTCGTCTACTTTCTTAAAACTTCTCCATCTTATAAACTGCTGGGATGAATTCAGTGAAATTTTGCCAAAATGTTCCCTAGGTGACCCTCTTCAAAATTGTTCACTAAATTTTAATTGGCCAATAAATATGGGCCTGGCAGGGCGGGGCTTATTTTTAGTCTGAAATCTTTGAACAACACCTCCTCCTGGTCCGATTCCAATCAAACTTTAACAGAATGTTCCTTAGGTGACCCTTTTCAAAACTCGTTCGCGAAATTTTGATTGGCCCATAGATATGGGTGTGGCGGGGCGGGGCTTATTTTGAGCCTGAAATCTTTGAACGACTTCTCCTCCTGAAACACTTGGCCCATTTCAATGAAACTTTGCTGGAATGTTTCTTGGGTGACCCTTTTGAGAGTTGTTCGTGATATTTTGATTGGCCTATAGAGTTGGGCATGGAAGGGAGGGCCTTATTTTGAGCCAGAAAACTTTGAATGACATCTCCTCCTGAACCACGGGGCCGATGCCAATGAAAATTTACCAGAATGTTCCTTTGATGGCCCTCTTCAAATATTGTTGGCAAAATTCTTATTAGCCCACGAATATGGGCGTGGCAGGGCAGTGCTAATTTTGAGTCTCCTCTGTAATAAATGGGTGGGCAGGATCTATTATCCCTGTTTATTCTTCGACTAATATCTCCTCTTCAACAATTAGGCAAATTTGAATAAAACTTTGCCAGAAAGTTTCTTGGATGAGATCCAACGGACCAATCGAATACATATGAGCGGCTTTGCCCTCTCTTGTTATCCTTTTTCTTACATCAGTTTCAGGCCTGTATAGCGATTCAGGGGCTTAAGCGTCTCTCGTTGTTGAAATACATTGACTTTTATACGCCCGTCAAAAGACGAGATGTATTATCTGATCACCTGTGGTGGACGGGAGTCATCAGCTTCGTTAGTGACTTTAGGTCACCGTCTCTCGAACGCATTCCAACTTATCAGTACTTTCAGTACTTTGATTATTTTAAAGACTTCATGCAAGAAAATGAATAATCTTTTTCCTGTTAACTCAGGTGTTTATAGAGAAAACCTGAGGTTTGCTGAAAGGCATTGTTCAGAGGAGTCTGTGAGGCTCAGAGGCAATAACTAAAACATATTGGAATGTTTCTTGTAAAACTAAAGGCATTCACTTGAAACTTGACACACATGTTCACTATCTAAATAGCAACGACACAAAGGTGAACAATATAGGACCATCATGGTCCTCTTGTTTATATAATCTTTTCTGAATCGCTTTTCATCAGTGGCGTCAAGAAGTGGGAATAAGTTACACATTCAGAGGTTTCTTTCAGTCTATGAGCAATATATGAAAATAACAATAGCTGTATTTGGATTTGGTAATTTTATTGCATTTAAGCAAAAAAATGAGCTGAAAAAAGCCATTATAAACTGAAAGATAAAATTCAAGGGTTTTGGGGAGCTATTAAATCAATTCTAAATTGTGGAAAAAAAGGAAAGCCTGTTAGATTAATCTTTAACTGCCTAATATGAATATACGGCAATATAATTGCAATATTGTTGAAAGTGGCTTTAAACCCCAAATGAATCAAAATAAAAAAAAAGACATGTTTTAGGTTGTTGAGAAAAAAAACATTTAATTACCAGATTTTACCTGAGGTGACAGTGGCCTAGAATGACTGGAATGTGAAAATATACTACCAACCCTTCAGGTCACTTGAGGATATACATCAAACAGTTATTTGCAAAAAAAGGCCACTTTGGGACTATTATTTGCTTAAAAGGTCTGTTTTGGAAATGTTGAGGAAGTTGGCGCAAAAACTTTTTATGGAGAGGGATCAGTGCAAAACCATTTTAAGTGCCTTTATATTTATATGAAAATACAATCGTCTTGCACTGACTTTTTGTTGTGCCCTTGTTAAAATGACACTCTCATGCTGTCACCTATTTTTAGCTCACCTGAGCACATCCTGCTCAAGGTGAGCTTTTGTGTTCATAGAATGTCCGTTGTCGTCCTGTGTCGTCCTTCATCTGGCGTCAACAATCTTAGTGTTTACACTCTAGAGGCCACAAATATTACACAATCTTTATAAAACTTGGTCAGATTGTTGGCCAGGTCACAAGGATGAACCCTATTGAAAAGGGGAAGGATCCATGCCATATTCAGGGAAATGGGGCCTTAATGACAATTTTTAGCTGCACTGGCCGAAGGCCAGCAAGCTATTGTCATGGCGAGGTATCCGTAGTGCGTCCGTCTGTCCGTGCGTGCGTGCATAAACTAGTCTTTTAACATCTTCTCCTCCTGAACCAATGGGTGGATTTTGACGAAACTTGGCCAGAATGTTCCTTGGGTGACCCTCTTTTAAAGTTGTTAAAGAAATATGGATTGACCCCCAAATATGGGCGTGGCAGGGCGGGGCTTATTTTGACCCCAAAATCTTTGAACGACATCACCTCCTGAACCATAGGGCCAATTTCAATGAAACTTTACCAGAATGTTTCTTGGGTGACCATCTTCTAAAGTTGTTCAAGAAATATGGATTGACCCCCAAATATGGGCGTGGCAGGGCGGGGCTTATTTTGACCCCAAAATCTTTGAACGACATCTCCTCCTGAACCATAGGGCCAATTTCAATGAAACTTTACCAGAATGTTTCTTGGGTGACCATCTTGTTCAAGAAATTTGGATTGACCCCTAAATATGGGTGTGGCAGGGTGAGGCTTTTTTTGACCCTGAAATGTTTGAATGACATCTCCTCCTGAACCATTGGGCCAACTTAAATGAAACTTTACCAGAATGTTCCTTGGGTGACCCTCTTTCAAAGTTGTTCAAGAAATTTGGATTGACCCCTAAATATGGGTGTGGCAGGGTGAGGCTTTTTTTGACCCTGAAATGTTTAAATGACAACTCCTCCTGAACCATTGGGCAAATTTGAATGAAACTTTACCAGAATGTTCCTTGGGTGACCCTCTTTTAAAGTTGTTCAATAATTTTGGATTGCCCCCCAAATATGGGCGTGGCAGGGCAGGGCTTTTTTATACCCTGAAATGTTTGAATGACATCTCCTCTTGAACCATAAGGCCAATTTCAATGAAACTTTACCAGAATATTCCTTGGGTGACCCTCTTCTAAAGTTGTTCAAGAAATTTGGATTGACCCCCAAATATAGGCGTGGCAGGGTGAGGCTTTTTTTGATCCTGAAATCTTTGAACCTCATCTCCTCCTGAACCATTGGGCCGATTTCAATGAAACTTTACCAGAATGTTCCTTGGGTAACCCTCTTTTAAAGTTGTTCAAGAAATTTGGATTGACCCCCTAATATGGGTGGGGCAGGGTGAGGCTGATTTGGACAGCGAAATCTCTGAATGACATCTCCTAAACCATTGGGCAAATTTCAATGAAACTTTACCAGACTGTTTCTTGGGTGACCCTCTTCTAAAGATGTTCAAGAAATTTGGATTGCCCCCCAAATATGGGCATGGCAGGACAGGGCTTATTTTGACCCCAAAATCTTTTCCTGAACCATGGGGCTGATTTCAATGAAACTTTACCAGAATGTTCCTTGGGTGAACCTCTTCTAAAGTTGTCCAAGATATTTGGATTGACCCCCAAATATGGGTGTGGCAGAATGAGGCTTAATTTGACTCCGAAATTATTGAATGACATCTCCTCCTGAACCATTTGGCCGATTTCAATGAAACTTTACCAGAATGTTCCTTGGATGACCCCAATCTAAAGTTGTTCAAGAAATTTGGATTGGATGAGATACCACTGGATCAATAAAATTTAGGTGAGCTGTTTAGGGCCATTCTGGTCCTCTTGTTTCAAAGTGATATCTAAATAGTTTTCTTCCTTGTAAGTTTACATATTATTTAAATAAGTTCATTCCTTCATAAGTCAGTTTCAACCTAGAAAAAGTCTGAATTCCTTCTGAATGCTGTTCACTTTCATTTACCTTCTATTTTCAATATCTCTCTTTCAAATCTTGAGATTTTTAAGCCAGTGGAGCGATACAGGCCCTCTTGGGCCTCTTGTCTTGTTAACACTCTAGAGGCCACAAATATGGCCCAGTCTTCATGAAACTTGGTCAGAATGTTGGCCAGGTCACAATAATGAACCCTATTGAAATTTGGAAGGATCCATGCCATATCAAGGGAAAAGGAGTTTTAATGACAATTTTCTTTTTTACACCCTAACTGCCACAAGTATGGTCCAATCTTCATGAAATTTGGTCAGATTGTTGGCCAGGTCACAAGGATGAAGCCTATTGAAGATGGGAAGGATCCATGCCATATCAAGGGAAAAGGGGCTTACATGCAATTTTTTTCTTGTTTACACTCTAGAGGCCACAAATATGGCCCAATCTTCAGGAAACTTGATCAGAATGTTTGCCAGGTCACCAGGAGGAACCCTTTTGAAAATGGGAAGGATCCATGTCATATCACAGGAAAAGGAGCCTTAATGCCAATTTTCTTGTTTACACCCTTAGAGGCCACAAATATGGCCCAAACTTCATGAAACTTGGTCAGAATGTTGGCCAGGTCGCAAGAATGAACCCTATTGAAAATGGGAAGAATCCATGCCATATCACAGTAAAAGGGACCTTTATGACAATTTTCTTGTTCACACTCTAGAGGGCACAAATATGGCCCAATCTCCAAGGAACTTGATCAGAATGTTGGCCAGGTCTCAAGGATGAACCCTTTTAAAATGAGAAGGATACATGTCATATCATGGGAAAAGGGGCCTGACAATTTATGTTTACACTCTAGTCTCTAGAGGCCCCAAATGTGGTTCAATAGTCATGAAACTTGGGCAGAATGTTGGCCAGGTCACATGAAACTGGTTTAGAAAAGGCTAGAAACTTATGCAGGGATCATAGGAATAGAATAATGTCTTTCTTTGAATAATCTTGTGGTCATTTAATGATCTTTAAAGCATTTTATTTTGTAAAGGGAGGACTCAAAGAGACGAAGGTGAGCACTATAGGACCATCATGGCCCTCTTGTTTCTACTTATGTTCTAGTAATTGAAGGTTACAATCAGAGGTCATGTGTTTCTGAGTACTGTTACTAAATCCATTTCAAAATGAATTAGAAAAATAAGTTTAAAGTTCTTACTTGAAATAGATATTTATGCTAAAGTCTGAAGGTCAAATGCTTATAGGCACAGCACAAGTTGCTCTGGAACAACCATCAAAAATGTCGTTCCTTTCAATGTTCAGATATAAGGGAGGTAATTCTGTTGGATGAAAAGGCACTCACTGACAGTCTGAATGTTCAAGGCTAGAATCTGAAGAGCATCAGACCAAAGTAAGGTACAGATAAGAGGGGTTAAAGCCAGTCTTTAACCCTTTCCTGTTTTATGAAATTTTGGACCTGTCCAAATTCAAAGGTTTTGCAGACGAAATTTTAAAGTGGATTTAATTTGAAAGATAACCGTTCAGTAGGGTAGAAAATAGTGTGGAAAAAGAAGAAATTGCTTGTCAGGATCAATTTCTTCTTTTTAGCTCACCTGAGCACAATGTGCTCAAGTGAGCTATTGTGATCACCTTTTGTCCGGCGTCCGTCCGTTGTCCGTCGTCCCTCAACAATTTCTTTAAATGACATCTCCTCCTAAACTACTTGGCCAATTTTAACCAAACTTGGCAGAAATGTTCCTTAGGTGATCCCCTTTGAGAATTGCTAAAAGAATTGAAATCGGTGAAAAACTCTGTTTGCTATGGCAACGAAAGTTAAAAATTTAAGAAAATCTTTAAAATTCTTCTTCTTCTGAACAAGCAGCCCTACAGCCTTGAAATTTGGCATCGATGATCAGCTCATAGACCTTAATAAAAATAGCTAAAATCATATCTGTTGGGCACCCAGGTGCAGAGCATCTGGGGGGAGGGGGTAGTACTTTGGGTAAATTTTGTAATCTTTAATCTTCTTCTTCTTCTGAATAAGAAGCCCTACAGCCTTCAAATTTGGCATGGAGGATCAGCTCATAGACCTTAATAAAACTAGATAAAATTATATCTGTTGGGCCACCAGGTGTGGAGCACCAGGAGGGAGGGGGTAGTACTTTTGTGAAAATTTTGTAATCTTTAACCTTCTTCTTCTTCTAAACCAGGTGCCAGACAGATTTGAATATTGGCATGGATGATCAGCATATGGACATTAATTGAATTAGCTAAAATCATGACTGTAGATTCACCAGGTGCGGAGCACCAGGGGGAGAGGGTAGTACTTTTGTGAAAATTTTGTAATCTTTAACCTTCTTCTTCTGAACCACAAGCCCTACAGACTTGAAAATTGGCATGGAGGATCAGCTCATAGACCTTAATAAAAATAGCTGAAATCATGACTGTAATGCCACCATGTGAGGAGCACCAGGGCTGAGGGGGGTGTACTTTTGTGAAAATTTTGTAACTTTAACCTTCATTTTCTAATGAACCAGGAGCCCTACTGACTTCAATATTGGCATGGATGATAAGCATATATGGATCTAAAATTAAATAGCTAAAATCATGAATATAGGGTCACCAGATGCGGAGCATTAGGGGGGAGGGGGTAGTACTTTGGATCAATTTTGTAATCTTTAACCTTATTCTTCTCCTGGATCAGAAACCCTACAGACTTGAAAATTGTCATGGCGGATCAATATATTGACCTTAATAGAAATAGCTAAAATGATGACTGTTGGGTCACCAGGTTCTGAGTGTCTTGGGGAGGGGGTAGTACTTTGGATCATTTTTGAAATCTTTAAACTTATTCTAATGAACCAGGAGTCCTACAGACTTGAAAATTGGTATGGATGATCAGCATATGGTCATTAATTGAATTAGCTAAAATCATGACTGTAGATTCACCAGGTGCAGAGCATCTTGGGGGAGGGGGGAGTGCTTGGTTGAGAATTTTGAATCCCTACAGCCTTTATATTTGACATGGATTGATCAACTCATTAAAGAAAACTTTAAAAGTCTCAGACTCAGCCTGTATATCTGGCATAGATTAGCTGATCACAGACCTTTTATGAAAAAGCTAATATATAGATAAATAATGACCAGGGGAGGAGCAGAGGGGGGGAAGGATTATTTCAAATGTTATCTGATTGAATAAGTGAAAATCTCCTTTTCTGTAGTTGCATGGACATACCTAGGTAATGAAGCTTTTTTCTCAGGTGAGCACACCCAGGGCCAACGGCCCTCTTGTTTCACAATGTTTTCTCAATCATAAAATCACAGGCACGTAAAAAGCAGGGATTAAACAGCAAAGGGTTAATCATTATTTCTTAATGAAACCCTATGTTGTGGGTACTCATTTGAATTGTCTTGATAACTAATAACATTCGATTTATGCTATTATAATTGAAATACCTAAGTCTAAAATCCAAAATACTTGTATTTGTATTTCTGAAATTAGTAATTATCTGAATTAGATTGTTTTAATGGCTAAAGTAAGAGGAAAGATAGAAGAAGAATAAATGTGATAAATTCTTCTTTGCCCACAATAATTCTTGCGCAAAATTCAGTGATTGTACCAAAAGCTTGTGTCTTTCAAAAAGCTAGGTAACTCTTTCATGTCGCAAGTAAAAAAGAGGAATAAACTTTTTATTAAAGCCTAGATTTACAGTGCTAATTTCCACTAATTTTGACTAATTAGTAAAGATTATCTTGATCTTAAATGGGGGCATGTACAAAAAAAAAACTTGTGTATGAGTCATTCTTCTGTTATTCACTGAAAGAAATGAAATCTTTAATTTCACAAATTGCATAATTTTAAAGAACTGTTAAAGGCACTGTACATACCGTATGTTAAACAAAATTTCAATAGCCCTACTTTAGAATTCCTTGGTTAAACCCCACATTTTGCAACCTGTTTTACTAAGCTAACCTGAGCACATCATGATCATTGAATGTCTGTCGTCTGTCATCTGGCGTCAACAATTTAAGTGTCTAGAGGTCATAAATTTTGTCCAATCTTCATGAAACTTGGTCTGTCCGAAAACTTACCCAAACTTAACCTTTGCCTTATTGAGAGATGGCTGTTACGGGGGCATTCGTGTTTCACAAACACATCTTGTTTTGTTTAGGCTCAAGAGGTCACAGATATAGTCCTATCTTCATGAAACTTGGCCAGAATATTTGTCAAGTCACAAGGATGAACCCTATAGAAAATGGGAAGAATCTGTATCATATCACGGAAAAGGGCCTAAATGACAATTTTTTTATTTACACTTTAGAGGTCACAAATTTTGTCCAATCATCATGAAACTTGGTAAGAATGTTGGCAAGGTCACAAGGATGGACCCTATTGAAAATGTGAAGGATTCTTGTCATATCATAGGAAAAGGGACCTAAATGACAATTTTCTTGTTTACACTCCAGAGGCCAAAAATTCGGTTCAATCTTCATGAAACTTGGTCAGAATGTTGGCAAGGTCACAAGGATGAACCTTTGGAAAATTGAAAGGGTTTGTGTCATATCATAGGAAAAGAGGCCTAAATGACAATATTTTTGTTTACACTCTAGATGCCACAAATATGGTCCAATTAGAGGTCCTTTAAGAGAATGGTTTAAGTACGCATTTTGTTACCTCATCGTGCTCAAGGTGAGCTTTTGTGATCATTGAATGTCTATCATCAGTTGTGCCTCGTGTGTTAATTTAAGTGCTTACACTCTATAGGCCACAATTATGATCTAATCTTAATGAAACTTGGTCAGGATGTTGGCAAGGTCACAAGGATGAACCTTATTTAAAATGGGAAGGATCCATAGCCTTGTCTCAGGAAAAGGGGCATAAATGACAATTTTATGTTTACACCCTAGAGGCAACAAATTTGGTCCAAACCTTGTGAAACTCAATCAGAATATCATGAACCCTATTGAAAATGGGAAGGGTTTGTGTCATATCATAGGAAAAGAGGCCTTAATGACAATTTTCTTGTTTACTCTCTAGAGGCCACAAATATTGTCGCATTTTCATGAAACTTGGTCAGAATGTTTGTCAAGTTACAAGGATGAACCCTAATGAAAATGGGAAGGATCTGTGTTGTAGGGCTGTAACGATACACTCGAATATTCGGTGAACCGAATATCGTATTCTCGGCGAATACGTATCGTATTCGTCTGTCTTGGAACCGAATATTGGCGAATACAAAATGTGACATGCACGAAAGGTGTTTAACTGTGGCCATTCAATGCAAAAATATCAACCAGAAATCTATTTTGCAAGTTTTTAAACTGTATAACCCTATCAATTATAAATAATTTTTGAAAATTTGATATTTAACTCTAGATACCACTCCCATTAGCGAAAATGGGAGTAGATATTGTCATGGTCGTAGCTGATCATGACCGCCATGCACTGGGTTACAGTCTGACAGGCGGGTTATTTAATTATTCTGGAAAAAGCATTGCGTTTTGTAAAAAAGAAAAAAAAATCATTAGAATCTTTATCAATAAATCAAAACTGGCTGTATTCTTTCCAAAATCCTCTTAGAAATCGTTTACTAAAGTTTTGGCAAAAACTAGCTCCGTGTAGGAAAGTAGGCTATGTATCATCAACATTATTCAGAGATCGACAGTGAGTGACTTTACAGGTACCCGATCTCTTAGAGATGAAAAATAGGTTCTCAAGCAAAAAAATCAGCAATAATTGTAAGGATTTCCAATGAAAAACAGTAATTCTTATCAGGAAGAATGGTGTTAAGAAAAAAAATTATTGTCACTTTCGTGTTGTACTTGTCAGACATATTAATGCATTTCAGTTACCTCCCTTTAAAAATTTCTAATTTAATTTTTCTATGTTAAGTTCTAATTCACTTCTAAGGTCAATATAATGTTAGGAAAATAATAATTATAAAAGATTTTTAGTATGCAATGTACTAAGAATCAATTATTTAACATAAAAAGTTATTTTTTTATTACAAAAAAACCCTAAATCAAAATTATCTATGGAATATATTTATAGGACATTCAACCTGTCAGAGTAATTATTAAATCTTGTGCTGCAGAGTAGACAGAGTGGAATAAGTGTCTACCATTAAATTCAAACACATGCATATGCCTAGTTGGCCAACAAGTCAACCTACGCAAGACTCAAATAGTAGCTTTATAAAACGAAAACATAATAATTTAAGATAGTGAAATCAAGTTATAATGTCATAACTGTAAACAATAAGCACAGTTTAGCTCAGGACAGGCTGCAATTCATATGAGTTTCTTAGATCATCATTTGAGAAAAAACAAAGATTGATACAGATATAGCCTACAAATACATCTTCTTTAATCTAATTGAAAGAAAATTAGCCAATTAAAAACACTACATTTGAATATAGGTTGACGACATTTTAGGATAGGATTTTATCTTTTTCTATTTATGTTTCAATTACAAAAGGTAGCTATTTCAAGTGTACAAAAAGAAGGTTTCCAGAAGAAAACAGATTTTTTTTCAATTCTAAAATAGACAGTTTGTTTTACTTTTGTTTCATATTTCAATACAAATGATGCAAAATAGGAACCTTTTTTGTGATAATCAAATGAATTGTTTCATTGCTGGGTTTTGTGAGTCTGAGACCCCTAAATAATAACTAGGACTCGAAACTATCTGACTGGAGTCCCTTGGACCAGAAAGGAATTGATGTCTGTTTTTAACAGTCCTCAATTATTTTCAGAAGCTTATCCCAAAGGTCTACATTTTTCTTACACACTGTGAAGCTTACCTGTAAATCAGAGAATAATTTGATATTAACACAAAACATGAACGGATAGCTGAAGCACAGGGACTCCTAAACCTTTAGCAAGGACACCTGTGAGTTTAATAACTGAGTCCTTTGGACCTCATTTTGTTGATGGCATACTAAAACTTTGTCCTTGGTTGATAAAAGAATGTAAGATAAGCAATTTTGTTCTTATTTAAAAAAGAAATTATATTCGTGAATAAATATTCATATTCATGACCCTGTATCGTGATGTGTATTCGTATTCGTCACTCGGTGTATCGTTACAGCCCTACTGTGTTGTATCATGGGAAAAGAAGCTTTAATGATAATTTTCTTGATTACATTCTAGAGGCTACAAATATAGTCCAATCTTCGTGAAACTTGGTCAGAATGTTTGTCAGGTAACAAGGATGAACCTTATTGAAAATAAGAAGGAGCTGTGTTATATCAAGGGAAAAGGTACCTTAATGACAATTTTCTTGTTAACACTCTAGAGACCACAAGTCTTATAAGTACAATTAGGACTTTCGCTGGAAAATTTGATAATAGTTAATTTAGACAAAGATACACAGGTGAGCGATATAGGTCCATCATGGTCCTCTTGTTATGTTTCCTGACTCTAATGCAAGAAGGAAGCGACCTAGAAACTATATACAATTGTTGCCCATGACCTATTGGTTTTGAGTGTCAAAAGGTCAAGGTCACAGTCAAACTATTTTTTCACGAGTGGCAGAGCCACTAGTGATAACTGTTGTTGTTCTTGAAATATCAATCAATCTTGCTCGAAACAAACAATTAATCTATTTCTTTTATGCAAAAATGAGACAAAATGTGAAAATTTGAGGACAAATTTCCTAAAGCATGTCAATTCGCATGTGATTGCTCATGCAATGTTCATTATGATTTCACTTTTTGGGCTCTGTGTAGATGATCTCAGAGAGGGGATGTGAATTAACGAAATTAAATATAAATATTAATTATAATTTCACTGGTAAGGCACAAAGTTTATCAGAATGATTATCTTGTATTATTCCTCAATAAACCAATGAAAAGCATTAAAGAAAACTAGTTAGATTTTCACCTTTTTCAACTTCTGATTTATTCTCTAAAATGAATAAAAGATTAATTAGACAAGGGTTAATTAAGCATGTTAACCCTTATGTCATGCTGAGTAAAAGCCAGGGGTAAAATTGCATTTAAATCATATGCTGCTAGCACTGGGTGTTCTATTTTTGATTCGGTTTTTCATAATTTCGAAAAAATAATTTGATACTCTTTTGTTTGAAAAATTAGGTATTACAGACTTTAAGATCAAATTGCACATATATGCAGTCAAATTTTCGTCTATGTCTTCTGCAAAAGTAGGAATATTTTGGATTCAGCATGAAAAGGGTTATGAATGCAATATGTTATAAAATATATCTGTTAGCCCTTATCAGCATAGCTGAACCCCGGAATATTCCTGTTTTGGGTCCAGGAGGTATAGACAAAGATGAGCCTGCTTGTATGTGCAAAGTTTAGTTCTTTTAAGAAACAGTAAAACTTGCGTTGAGGGACAACCTGCACTAGGACCATCAAAAATCTGTCGCTTATGACAATGGTCTCTAAATACAATATTTCATGAAAATAAAAGAGGTCATTTCTAAGATTATTGCCAGGGACTGGTGGATACTAAGTTGTTAAAACTTGTGGCCAAACCCTTTTACTAATTTTGATGCTTGTATATATATTATGCAAATGATAGTAAAATAGTGGCTGCATATAAAATATGTTTAAACTAAAATCAGGCAAGTCTAACTGAATCCTATGATGTTCAAACCCAATAGAAGCATCTGCTTTTAATGGACCTCCAGAACATTAGATTGGATAAAACACAACTTAGTGTTTAAAAATGTCCACTTTCTCAGAGATTTTGCTAACATGGGTGGAAGGAACTTTTAATATTGGTTGCTTAATAGAATTGGTTGCTTAATAGAAGTGGTCGCACAAGCAATGTAAACTGTATTTTGTACCTTTGTATTATCATGGCCATTGGTATTGCCTTATTAATAATTTAAAAGAGTATGTAGATTGCAAATTGAGAAGAAATTGAAAACTTGATGAATGTTTTACTTTTTTTCATTTCTAAAACTCTGTAAAATGAATGAAATAATGGATTTATTAGATAAGGGTTAATTAAGCTTGTTAAGCTATATATTCAAGAGGTAAGTGGGCCACATTTTATTGCTTTCAACTTAAAATATTCATTATGTTTAAAAGACAAACAAAATAAACCATAGGTATTTCAAATATTTATTGATGGCCGTATATTCACTGAAAACTAATATTCGTGACCATAATTATGCTGTTTCAGCAATCTTTAATATGATAGACTCTTTGATAATTCTTTTATGTGCTAATATCTCACAGGCAATTATTTCAAAATCTGATTTTCGTCATATAGGTCATTATGATAACCTATGTGACAAAAAATAAGATTATGAAACAATTGCATGTGAAATGTCTTAATTGATGTGTATGGAAAAAAATAAAGGCATGCAATTTTGATCACATGATTTTGCAAAATGAATATTATTGGATTTTTTGGAAAAAAGAAACATCTTAGTATTAGAACTGGTACAGAACTTCTGGAACTTTTTCACTTTTAAACTTCAAGAACTAGTTCTTGAATTTCTAGAACTAGTTCTTGAACTTCACAAACCAGTTCTTGAACTTAATTCTTGAATTCCTATTTAAGGTCATTGAACTTGAGTTCAAGAACTAGTTCTTTAACCAGTTCTTGAACTTCTTTTCCAGGTTCTTGAACTTGAGTTCATAAACTAGTCCCGAAAGTTTAAGAACTAGTTCTTGAACCAGTTCTAGAGCTAGGTGTTCTTTTACTGCAATTTAACTTTCTGGATCTTTAAAGAACCAGTTCTTGAACTTTTTTGCAGGTGTTGTGACTTTTCCCTAAGTTGTGCTTTGATCCTATGAGGATGCCTAGGAGATAAAAAGGGAGGGTTGGGGGGAATGGGGAATAAACAAAAAAATAAGCATCACAAAAAAATTCAGGGTTTTTGTGCTTTGATCTGTATATTGGAATTGCAAAAATTAAAGGCAGCTTGCACTTGAGTTTCTCTCTAGTGTTTAAATAATACATCATAGAGTGTGATTTGTAATTTCAAATATTTGAATTTGTTTGTGTACAATCAGTGCAGAATGACGAATTTGCAATTTTCAGTCAAGTTGCATTAAAATTTGGTATAATTCGGTACCTGACACACACACCCCTACCCCTCTTCCAGTGTATTGCATTATGTCACTCCAACCTGTCTGTGTTAGAAAGAACTTTACAGCCCTATAAACCACAGGGACATGTCCCGCTGATTTTTTTTTCAAACATTTATGATAATATACATTATAATATATGTTTGGAAAAAAAATTAGAGGGCCATGTCCCTGTGCCCTAAACTATCAAACTGATTTTGATTCAATTTTTACAAATGTCACCAAAGATGGATATATAGTTAAGTATCATCTATTCTGTCAATAAATCCCAATGTCAGTCCATGCATATGTCTGTATGTCTATGTTGTGAATGCAATGGTTACTATACTTCGACAACTATGGACAGATTTGGATAAAACTTTCTTGTCACCTGAACATGGTGGCATATATTTTGACTGTGGCACTTTTGTTAAGAAACAACCATGTCAGGAAAAAATCTCCGGGGGAAGGGGGGGGGGGGGGGCGGTGGGCTTAAAAGCCAGTGTAAAATCTTTGTTCCTCAATGAAAACATACTTTATGGGTAAGGGTTTTGAATCATGTTGACAAGATAATTGAAATGAGTACCAACAACATAGGATTTATGATATCTATATCAATATTCTTTTTTATCTTATAACTATACACATATCCGTATGATAACATCCCATATGATATTTTTTATGATATCACATAGTTATTTTTAGAACAATGAGATAATGCGGTAATTTTTAGAAACTTGCATTTCAGTTAGAAACATCAACGAAAACAAGACAAATGAGGTTATAAGATAAATATAATACATACTTAGTGTATTGTGTGTAAAAATATCTATCTCTGTTGTGAGAATTGATAATTGTCTCGACAGAGCCTCGACAATGATCAATTCTCCCAACCTCGTTATATATTTTATCTCATACAAAACACTAAGTGAGTATTATATATATCTAAATACCCCCTCTATCTGATGAGTTCTGACTGTATTAATTGCTTTTATCATTGAGTCAAGCATTAAAGATTGAGTTTTAGGGAAATGGGTTGCTAAAGGTTAACAATGAGGAAATTTTAGAGGAGAGACCTAATTCTTGTATATGATGTTAAATTTTCCCATAAACTTCATTCATTCATGAACATTGATGAAGCAGTGGGAATTCACCAAATGTCAAATGTGAACAAAAATGTCAATGAATGTAACAGCTTTTTGTCTGTACAAAAAAACCATATTGAAAGCTTAGTATTCAAGCTTGAATTATCAGCCATGTGTCATTCTGCTCTTGGCAAGATTTAGCCCTTAACCCTTGTCGGGCTGAATAAAAAAATTGGCTAAATTTCTTCCAAATCAAATTGGTCTAGATGCACTAGTTACCTGTCCGTATTTGTTGTTTAATTGTTAGTCTTAATTAGAACTAGCCTTTTAATTGGCACATAAAGTTTTATTCATACCCCGATTAATAAAATATCAAGGTAATAGAAAACTCACTCCGTTTTGCAGTAGCAAGCAAGATAGTTCCATAAAAAATCTCTAAATGAGTAAATTTCAATTTGCTCTTGTGCTTGTGTCAATAATTTTATAAGAAATGAAAAGATTACTTTTTGAAAGTTATGGAGGCATGAAATTAAAATCCAAATTGCAGTTCTGTATGAATCCTTTTTGCATATCATTGAAAATATTTTACACTCATGGCACAGGTCAGCTTTCACATTTTGTTAAAATGAATTTGATTTGAGTGGTCATCTGATTTTTTCACCGCCAGCTGATACTTACTTAACTAATGATAACTTACAGTATGTAGGCGGTTGGTAAGCCTATGCATGCTTCTTGAGGCCTGACTGTTTAAGTTCTTCTTGCTTAAAGGTTTATGCAATCTGTTGTAATGAAAATACTGTAATAAAAGCTCCCGGAAGCTATATATAAATAGCATGGTTAGGGAGCTTTTACAGTAAAACCCCTCCTTCCGACCACCCCGGAAATACGACGAACGATTTTCGACAGAACGGAATTATTTGTTCTTTATTTCAATGGTCGCGAACCCCTCTAATGCGAGCACCACGCTATTCCGAATTACGACCACTAATTTCAGTACAAACGCCGAATATTACACTATTACGAACCTCGCTAAAAAGACCAGTAACTTCACACCTCCGGATCGACCATCCGAATTTCACGCTTAGTAAGTACGACACTAATTGGGTACGAATGGATCAACAATGGATTATCGAATTTTTCGATATCATGATTAAACCTCTATTGTGTTTTGGTGTTATTTTCAAACAAACATCTTTAAGTGGTCAATTGTTTTGATACACTGCATACGTCTATCAATTAAAGATGTTACCTGGTTAACTGGAGTAAAGAAACCGAAAGTAGTGCTAATTATGGAAACATACAGGAAATCGTTTTCGGCAATCTGCTGACCGTTTGTAAATTTGCTTCTGATTGATAGGTTTCGTTTTTAGGATTTTACTGAATGTATGCGCTACATTTACAGTTCGACAATAATTGTCCTTATTTTAATATAAATAATCCGAGGTAGGTTTTCAAACGAGATCAAATAAACAAACGAAAGGAGAAAAGAGCTATATTGAAAGAAAAAATAACTGGTTGCAAAGAAAGCGAGGTCACTACGCCTACTCACCGAGAGGTTTGGGAAGGGAAAAAGAGGTCCTATGTTATGAATTGAAAGCAAAACAAACAATTTAAGACAATTTTTTGCAGCAGAAAAGTCACTTCTTTGATAGGGCCTTTGTCCTAGTTTTTGCATAAGCAATAAGAATTTAACTTAGTTTATACTCTCGAATGGAAGATTTGTATCATTGAAATGAGCAACTTCAAAGAATCACTCTCTCACTTTTGGAAATCAACAATTTGGATTGGCTTGAAACAACAACAACAACAACAACAACAACAACAACAAAAGTTTCACATGTAATTGCTTTTTTATAGATTTAATAACGTTATGTTAAAAACACGATCAAGTTTAAATCATTATAAAATAAACTGAATTACATAGTCTCTTCTATAAGCAATAATTAGTCTATGAAGTTTGAACGCATCCGACCAAACCTCAGAATTAAGACCACCCCGCTATTAAGACCACTTTCAAAAAGTACCCCAAGTGGTCTTAATAGAGGGGTTTTACTGTATTTAGTATGCATTTTCTTATTAGCTCTGCTGTTTTGGAAGAAAACCCGAGGTATTATGATCACCTTGGCGTCGTTGGCGTTGTCGTTGGCGTTGTCGTTGGTATGACAAACTTTAACTTTGGTCATAACTTTGAATGGTAAGTCATAGAGCCTTCAAATTTCACATGATTATTGTTTGGGACAAGACCTTTCTGTAGGTACCAAGTTCAAGGTCATCAGTCAAGGTTAAGGTCATTTTTCAGGGTCAAATTTGTTTATAAAAATTCAACTTTGGTTATAATTTTTGAATGGTAAGTCATAGAGCCTTCATATTTCACATGATAATTGCTTGGGACAAGACCTTTCTGTAGGTACCAAGTTCAAGGTCAACAGTCAAGGTCAATGTGATTTTTCAAGGTCAAATTTGTTTGAAAAAATTTAACCTTGGTCATAATATTTGAATGGTAAGTCATATAGCCTTCATATTTCACATGAGCATTGCGTTGGACAAGACCTTTCTAAAGGTACCAAGTTCATATATTTGCATTTGCCTAAGAAATGATTAACAGCGGAGCGTTGGCAACCCCTTGCAGTGCTCTTGCTAAAAAAAACCATCATAATTGATGTCTTTTATGCCGTTTTCCCTTTGATTTTAGGTGAATTTTCTGTTTTGTTTAGAGGAAATTCATCTCAAATTAAAGAAAAAGTTCCTAAAATTTAATCATTTGAAATGGGTTTCTGTAGTAACAAAATGTAGGGGTGCTACTATTAGGAAGGGAGCTATAATTAGAGGAGATACAGTATCTATAAATTGTAGTTTTCAAAAAGCAGTTTTAATCCTTGTCATGATGAACCCGGAATATTCCTGCCTTGGCAGGAGCTATAGACAAATATCAGCCTGCACATGTGTGCAGTCTAATCTTTGTCTATACCACCTGTTTATTGAAACAGAAAAAAGCTTAAAAATTAGATTTTCAAAATGAATATCAACTCACATGTAGCCCATCTGGTGCTTCGAGCAATTTGATTTTAGTGCAAATTTGCCAAGGATTTTATTCAGCATGACAAGGGTTAAGGGTTCTATATATAGGAAAATTTTAGGATCATTCAGGAAAGCATTATTAAGACAATTTTTGATCCAGGAAAAGAATTGAAATTGATTCCTTGCCATATGGTGTCCAAACCTTGTTAGTAAGTTGCCATTTTTGCCTGGGATCATGTTTTCTGAGGCCTGTTTGTGTCTCGGAAATATCTTATAAATGATTTCCCTGAAAATAGACCGCTAAATAGAAACAGCTTAATGATAGACTGGAAATAGGAACCTCCCACCTATAAACCTTTCTTAGTTCTTGTTCATATTTTTTTCCTGGAATGTAATCTCAGAACAATTGTCTCATCCCTTATCCTGCTGAAATCAAATATTTTATTATATTTAATTGCTATTAATATAAGTGAAATTTCAAATAGTTTGTCTATGGTTTTTCCCATAGCTGTCATATTTTATGTAGAAAGCTTGAATAGTAGTCTAAGATTAGACTGCACATACTGGTGCAGTCTGATCGTAGTCTATAATTATCTGTCAGAGCATTGTGTGCAGCAGGAAATGCCATGAGCATCATGAGAAGGGTTAACAGTGGTTACTCTTTAGCTCTAGTGGCCGAAAGCCAGCAAGCTATTGTCATGGCGGTGTGTCTGTCATGAGTCTGTGTGTGCTCTGTGCGTGCTCTGTGGGTGCAAGCCTGCGTAAACTTTCTTTTAATATTTTCTCCTCCTAAACTGATGGATGGATTTTGACAAAACTGATCCTTGAGTGACCCTCTTCTAAGGTTGTTCAAGAAATAAGGATGGACTCCAAAATTATGAATGTGGAAGGGCAGTGCATTTTTTCACTTTGAAATCTTTGAACAACATCTCCTCCTGAACCACAAAGCCGATTTCAATAAAACTTTACCAGAATGTTCCTTGGGTGACCCTCTTGGAAAATGTTAGCAAACTTCTGATTATTTTGGCTTATTTTGAGCCTGAAATCTATTAACAACATCTCCTTCAATGAAACTTTACCAAAATGTTCTTTTGGTGAACCAGAATTTTCCAAAATTTTTGGTCAATTTTGATTGGATCAAAAATATGGGCGTGGCAGGGCGGTGGCTTATTTTGAGCCTGAAATCTTTGAATGTCTTCTCCTCCAGAACAATAGGCCAATTTCAATTAAACCTTACCAGAATTTTCTTTTTGGTGACCCTCTTCAAAAATTGTTCATGAAATTGTGATTGGCCCTTAAATGTGGGCTTCATGGTCAGGTGGGTCTTATATGGAGCCTGAAGTCTTTAAACGACATCTCCTCCTGAACTACTGGGCTGAATCACTGAAACTTTACCAGAATGTTCCTTGTGTGACCCTCTTGTAAATGTGTCCTAAAATTTTGATTGGCTCACAAAAATGGGCATTGCAGGGCGGGGCTTATTGAGCCAAAAATCTTTCTACATCTTCTCCTCAATAACCAACAGAATTAAGGGCAGGGTCTACTTTCATTTTGAATTCTTAGAATAACATTTCCCCTTGAACAACTAGGCAAATGTGAATAAAACTTTGCCAGAGAGTTACTTTGGTTAGATCCACTGGACTAATAAAGTTCAGGTTTTAAGCCTTTTCTGGCCCTCTTGCTGTTAAAGTGATTAATAGTCTTCTTCAATATGTGTTCACTTCAGATAGCTTGTAAATAAGTACCGATTTGAAAAAAATCAGAATTCCTTCTGAATTCTAAATGCTGGTGTCTTTCATTGTCTTCTATTTTCAATGTCTCTCTTTCAAATCATGAAATGTTTAGCCAGTAGAGTGATACAAGCCCTCTTGGACCTTTTTTTTTCTTTTCTCTCAAGCCTATATCCAATTTTGTTGACTGGTGAAAGCGGCTAAGGACTCAATTTAATTATTACCCTCCCCCCATCCACCTATGAAGTTAATCAATGTCTGTCCTTCCATCCAACCATCTGTTTTTCTGTAGACATTATTCATTTATGGACTGTATACGCTTTAGAATGATATGACCCAGAATATTGAAACTTAATACAATTGTTGCCCGTGACTATAGAGAAGTACATGCTCTATCATTGGGTCACAAAGGTCAAGGTCACTATTTAACTCTAGAACAGGGGCAATGTGCCCTTGAGTATTTCAGTCCAGTTTGTGACAGATCTAGTCATATTAACTGCTTTGATGTCATGTTAACCCTTGTCATGCTGAAAAAAATTTTGGCTAAAAATTATCATCAAAATCAAAGGGCAAAGAGCACCGAAAGTACCAACTGGAGGTCAATTTTTATTTGAAAAACTCAATCTATCGACAATTCTGGTTTGAAAGTGAGAAACAGGTGGTGTAGACTAACATCAGACTGCACATTTGTGCAGGCTGATGTTTGTCTATAGCTCTTGCCAAAGCAGGAATATTCCGGGTTCAGCATGACAAGGGTTAAATTTTTCACAACTTTCAATAGTCTTGACAAAATAATTTCAATTAGAACCTGGCACAACATTGTCAGGACTTGTGTAAATGTGCTCCCAGTATAAGTCATAGAAATAATGTATCTAATTGCAATAAATAATATCCTAATGATTATAAGCCTCCTAGTAATAAATGGTTTGATTCAGAAGTACAAATTCAATTGTTTATAACTTATGGTTAATTTCAACAAAAATGTAAACTTTTGTTCTTATTAATTGGATTCTAAAGTACTGTTATAATCAAAACTGTAAAAGTAAATGTAATGATTACTGCGGCACACCCCTGAAATGTGAATACATATACTAAGAAGAAAATGGTAACAGCTTGTTTAGGGATATCAGGGTAGATCATTCATCTTTTTGTGTGAACACTTTTGGAGCTTTAACCACAAAACCATAGGCTGTTGGTAAGCCTATGCATGCTTCTTGAGGCCTGTCTGTTTAAGTTCTTTTGGCTTCAAGATTTAAGCAATCTGTTGTAATGAAAATACTGTAATAAATGCTCCCGGAAGCTATACATAACATGGTCAGGGAGCTTTTATTAAGTACCCGTATGCATTTTCTTATTTAAAAAAACATTAATATTGATGTCTTTTATGCCGTTTTCCCTTTGATTTTAGGTGAATTTTCTGTTTTGTTTAGAGGAAATTCATCTCAAATTAAAGAAGAAGTCTCAAAAAGTTCCTAAAATTTAATCATTTGAAATTGGTTTCTGTAGTAAAAAATGTAGGGGTGCTACTATTAGGGAGGGAGCTATAATTAGAGGAGATACAGTATCTATAAATTGTAGTTTTCGAAAAGCAGTTTTAATCCTTGTCATGATGAACCCGGAATATTCCTGCCTTGGCAGGAGCTAAGGAAAGAAACATCAGCCTGCACATGTGTGCAGTCTGATATTTGTCTATACCACATGTTTATCTTTTATTGAAACCAAAAAAAAAGCTTAAAAATTAGATTTTTAAAATGTATACCAACTCACATTATAGCCCATCTGGTGCTTTGAGCACTTTGATTTTAGTGCAAATTTGCCAAGGATTTATTCAGCATGACAAGGGTTAAGGGTTCTATAGATAGGAAAATTTTAGGATCATTCAGGAAGGTATTATATATTAAGGCTATTTTTGATCCAGGAAAAGAATTGAAATTGATTCCTTGCCATATGGTGTCCAAACCTTGTTAGTAAGTTGCCATTTTTTGCCAGGGATCATGTTTTCTGAGGACTGTTTGTGTCTCGGAAATATCTTATAAATGATTTCCCTGAAAATAGACCGCTAAATAGAAACAGCTTAATGATAGACTGGAAATAGGAACCTCCCACCTATAAACCTTTCTTAGTTCTTGTTCATATTTTTTTCCTGGAATGTAATCTCGGAACAATTGTCTCATCCCTTATCCTTCTGAAATCAAATATTTTATTCTATTTACATTGTAATTGCCAATATAAGAGAGAATTCAAATAATTTGTTTTTCCCAATAGCTGCCATATTTTATGAAGAAAGCTTGAAGGGTAGTCTAAGATTAGACTGCACATACTGGTGCAGCCTGATCATAGTCTATATTATCTGTCTGAGAATTGTGTGCAGCAGGATATGCCATGAACATCATGGGAAGGGTTAACAGTTAAATGATTCTTGCCGAAAGCCTGCAAGCTATTGTCATGGAGGGGTGTCTGTCATGAGTCTGTGTGGGCGTCCATGCGTGCATGCCTGCGTAAACTTTTCTTTAGACATTTTCTCCCCCTAAACTTTATGGGTGGATTTTGACGAAACTTGACAGAAATGATCCTGGGATAACCCTCTTCTAAGGCTGTTCAAGAAAAATGGATTGACTCCATCTAGTCATCTTAACTGCTTTGTTGTCATGTTCAATTTTTTACAACTTTCAATTGTCTTGACAAAATAATTCCAATTAGAATTGATTGATTGATTGAATGGAGTTTAACGCCGCTTTCAACATTATTTCAGTTATATCGTGGCGGCTGGAGCACCTAACAATGGTTTCCTGGTATTTCTCTCACCAGTACAACCACCACATTCTTTCCTAGCCTCCGGACGTGCCAGCTACTATCTCACATGGGTCTACAATTATCAACCCATTGGTGAGAGACAAATAGTCGGAAAGAATGAGTGCCGCCGTCGGGGTCCAATTAGAACCTGGCACATCATAGTCAGGACTTGTGTAAATGTGCTCCCAGTATAATGTCATAGAAATAATGTATCTAATTGCAATAAATAATATCCTAATGACTATAAGCCTCCAAGTTTGATTTAGAGGTACAAATTCAATTTTCTATAACTTATGGTTAATTTCAACAAAATTGTGGACATATAAACTTGCGTTCTTATTAATTGGATTCTAAAGTACTATTATAATCAAAATTGTATAAAGTAAAATAAGGGGATAGTGCAACACTATTGTAAGTGCCTATTAATACATAGGCACTTACAATAGTGTTGCACTGACCCCTAATTTGATGTAATGGTTAAGCCCCGTTCCCACTGTCACGGTGTTGGTCCCGGACACCCACGGTACCTCCCGGTGGGGAAAGAGCGGGTATTCCGGGATGATCCGGGATCTTTTCTCTAAAAAATGATTCATATTCCCATATTCCCGACATTGCCCCGGTGTACCCCTGGTTTACTAGCAGGATCTTCCCGTTCGACCCCGGACTATCCCGATTTGTTCCCGGTTTGCCACGGTGTATTTACGGTGCAGGGGCTGGCGTGATCCCGGTACAACCCGGTGTAACCCCGGTCGTCGCCGGTAGCGCACCGGTAGCCGCCGGTATCGCCCCTTCATATCACGGTTGTATTCCCGGTTTGTCACGGTTTCCCCCGGGCCACTCATCCGGGACTAACCGGGGGTCCAAACCGTGACAGTGGGAACGGGGCTTAAGCTGAAAATGTCCACGGATCATCAGGGACTATCACGGTTGAGCCAGGGTAGAGAACCGGACTTGCCCCGGAAAATGCCGGTGTTTCTCCAGATTAAGCCGATTCTTGACATCCTCCCGGTGACTGCCGGTTGTATTAAACATTTTAAAACATCCGGGGTCGGTTGCCGGATCAACAAGGTTCATCCCGGATGGTCCAGGATATTCACGGTGCTGCCACGGTTGTATTTCCGGTTTGTCACGGTTTCCCCCGGACCACTCATCCGGGACTAACCGGGGGTCCAAACCGTAACAGTGGGAACGGGCTTTACTGTAGCACACCCTTAAAATGTAAATACATATACTAAGAAGAAAATGGCAACAGCTTGTTTAGAGATATCAGGGTAGATCATTCATCTTTTTGTGTGAACACTTTTGGAGCTTTAACCACAAAACCACAGAAACCACAAATATTTACTTCATTCATGACTTTGGGAACTATCTACTAGACAAATTTACTCAATAGCAAATAGGTGATAAATGCATTGAAAAGCCAAGTGATCATTACTAAGTAGGGTTGTCTAAATGAAGATTTATAGTCCAAATCCTTTTGGAATCAAATGCAATTTAGGTCACTTTTATATAAATGTATGTGACCAGTCATGCAGAATGAGACCATCTGGGAACTCAATAAAAAATATTTGAAAAAGAGATTGGTTCTAGATTAGGCCAACCAGGGGTCACATTTCAAAAATTCTTTCAAAGGAAGGAAGATTGATCATTCTAGATTCAGAAAATAAGTAAAATGCACAATGTTTCATTAACCTGAGTCAGTCTGCACACTGTCTGGCTAGGATCGACACCTTACTCACTCCTGAGATGGTCCAATTTCACTTCACAGGTCACATTTAAGAAAATATCTTTATCAGATTTCTTTCATCAATTTCCTAAAAATGACAAGATCACTTAATTATTAAGTAACTAATTTAAGAGATAATGCGGACTGGCATTCCAATAGTTTCATGTGTGAAGCCATTCCAGAATAGCTTGATAATTATGTCCAAAGTGGACCGAGAATTGGGATTTGCTTAAATACTCATAAAATATTACATTTGATTGGACAGTTTCTACAGTGAATAAAAAAACATTGAAAATTAATGGTACCCATTCAGCCAGATTAATGTCCATGGAATAAGTCTGATCGGTTTACATAGGGAAAAATTAATGGTATGCAGTTTGATCAGTTTTCAGAGGAGAATTTAATGGCATCCATTTAGCCTGATCAGTTTTCACAATTTAATATTAAGGAGATCCATGCTGATTGGTCAGTTTTAACAATATGTAAACGGAGCTTTGTTTTACTTTTTGTGCACCAAAGAAATAATTTTTTTATTGCTTTACAATCAATTAATCTTTTAACATAAATCTTTTGTTAGATTTATGATTAATTATCATTTTTTTCTATAGAGAATAAGGGAGATTACCATATACTTTCACTTTAAGCTCTACCACTATAAATCTATGTTTTTAGCTCACCTGAGCACAATGTGCTCAAGGGGGGCTTTCAGGATCACACAGAGTCCATCATGTGTTGTCCGTTGTGCATCGTCCGTCATCAACAATCTTTAAAACTTCTTCTCCTGAACCACTGGGTCATTTTCTATGAAACTTTGCCAAAATGTTCCTTGAGACCCTCTTTAAAAAATTTTTGCAAAATTTGATTTGCCCAAAATATGGGTGTGACAGGGCATGGCATTTTTAGCTCACCTGAGCACAAAGTGCTCAAGGTGAGCTATTGGGATCGTAGAATGTCCGTCGTCAGTCGTCCGTCGTCCGTCGTCCACAATTTCTTTAAACATCTTCTCCTCCTAAACCAGTGGGCCAATCTTGATGAAACTTGGCAGGGGTGTTCCTTGGGTCAAGCTCTACCAAAGTTGTTTAAATAAATGAAATCCACCCTTAACTTTCCCTTTACCCTTAACAAAAAGGGTGAAAATATGAAAATCTTTAAAAATCTTCTTCTCTGAAACCAGAAGGCAGACAGCTTTCATATTTGGTATGTAGCATCATCTAGTGGACCTCTACCAAGTTTGTTCATATCAAGACCCTGGGGTCATATTTGGGCTTTGCCCGGGCGCAACCCTTTTTACATAGAATCAAAGAGCGAAAAATCTTTTAAAAATCTTCTTCTCTGAAACCAGATGGCAGACAGCTTTAATATTTGGTGTGTAGCATCACCTAGTGGGCCTCTACCAAGTTTGTTCATATAAAGACCCTAGGGTCATATTTAGGCTTCGCATGGGTGCATCCCTTTATCTCTTATGAGCACAAAGGGAAAAAAACCGAAAACCTTCAAAAATCTTCTTCTCTGAAACCAGATGGCAGACAGCTTTCATATTTGGTATACGTAGCATCATCTAGTGGATATCTACCAAGTTTGTTCATATCAAGACCCTAGGATCATATTTTGGCTCCACCCGGGCGCAACCCTTTTTACATAGAATCAAAGAGCGAAAATCTTTTAAAATCTTCTTTAATCATCAAAGCACTGAAAGTACTGATGGTGAACGAACCTGATGGCATTATATATTGAATTCAATTAGAAAAGAGAAACTATGAATGTAAAAATAATTAAAAAAAAGGGGGGGAGGAATTGTCTTGACAAAATTTCCGTTATTCGGAAATTTCAATGCAAGTTCAAAGAAAGGGACAGATGGGGAAAATCCTGTTAGAAAAATATTTGCTAGAATATGAGTTGTTACTCTGTGAAAATTTCTTTTACACACTTGAAATAGGTACATTTATTAATTAAACATAAATGGAGAGAACGATTTAATCCTATCTAAAACTGTCTTCAACCTATATCCAATGGTGTTTGTTTTTACAAAAGTAATTGTTATCATGTTTAAGCTTATTTCAAGTAAATTTGTTGTATTTGTTTTAACTTTTTTTTTATCTATCTTTGTTTCTTCTCAGAGGATGAAAAGGTCTTTGAGTACCAACCAAAGAAACACCTATGAATATCAGTCAGTCCTGAACTGTACTCATTGTTTAAAGTTATGATTTGTTAACTTATTAATAGTATTTTGAACCATAACCTGAGAGATTCATTTTGATCATATCTGAAGCCAAAACCACTTCCGTGGCTGACACTTATGTCCTTATTCAATTTTATAACACTGCAGGATGAGAAATATTTAGGTATAGGTTAAAGTGTGTATTTCCGTTTATTTTTCGTCTCTACCGTAGAATATGCCCATATGAGCGACGCCCCCAGAAGACGGTTAGTTGTTACGGGGGATAGTGCAAGGATACATGACGAATCTACTGCTGAGATCCGCCATGGTTCATTAACGTGCTCGGTGTAAAGCACCGTCTCACGGGGCCTCGGTTTAACGTCTCATCCGAAAGACAAGTAGTTTTTGTTAGTGTACCAGCCCGGGAACCGAACCCACGCGGTCGAACTTCAATGTTTTGAAGTCCGGTGCTCTACCAACTGAGCTAATCGTGCTGGTCGTATAGGTTAAAGTGTGTGTTTGTAGGATTTAGGTCCCTCCGTGCTCTAGGCATATATGGTAAGGACCATGAGAGAGAAAGAAGCGGATTCGAGGAGATCCGGGTTCATACGCCCATAGCTCTTCTACGAAAAGACCTCCTTGGTTCTTAATTGTGCCCAGTGTAAAGCACCGATACTCGCGAAGCTACCTCTGGGTTTCTTACCAGTTCACTTCTAGTTGAAAATTCCTGCCTGGGTTGGGATTCGAGTATAGGTTAAAGGAGGTCTAGTGCCTTATTAGTATAATTCATAGATAATTTCTGTTTAAGGTTTAGAAATTAAAGTATAACTTTTTATATTAAATAATTGCTTCATAGTAAATTGCATACTTACAGTCTTTATAAATATTATTTTTGTAACGTAATTTCCACGTCAAAAGCGAATAAGAATCTTATTAAGAAGTTTATTTTTTTAAGGGAGGTAATAATTGCATGAACAAATAATTTAAGTATAATACCCTGATTTTTCCTCCCGACTTTCCTCCCTATAAGAATTGAGAATCCTTACAAGTGTCGGTTTATTTTTTGCACGAGAACCTATTGTTTACATTCAAGAGTTTGGATGCTTGTAAAATCACTCACTATAGATATCTTATTACAGTATTGCGGCTGATATTAGACTTTTCTTCTCGGAGCTAGTTTTTTCTTAAACTGTAGTTAACCAATTCTAAACGTATTTTGGAAAGGATGGAACAAGTTTTTATTCATTGATTAAGAATTTTATGATTTCTGTAAAAAAACGCAATGACTTTTCCGAATAATTTAACAACTAAACCCGCCTGTCGAATTGTAAACAAGTGCATGACGGATCTGGTCCCCCCTTGACCACGGCAATATATACTCGTCAATTGGAGTGGTATCTAGGGTTGAATATTTAGCTATCATTTATTTAATTTTCAAATAGAATTTGAATTGATATGGTTTTACAGATTGAAATGAAACACGAATGCCCCCGGAACAGCATTTTTTTATAGTTTGACCTTGACAGATGACCTTGACCTTGTCACATGACCTTGACCTTGTCACATGACCTTGACTTTGGTGTACAGCTTTGTATGTCAAATACTTTTGGAGAAAAGGCAAAGGTTAAGTTTTCGGGTTAAGTTTTCGGACAGACGGACGGACGGACAGACAGACGGACAGACAGACAGACAGACGGACATGAGTAAAACAATATGCCCCCGATCTCTCGATACGGGGGCATAAAAATGCAAAGTAGTATGGCCCCAATGAAATTTCTCCCGTGCCTGTCGCATTTGGTATTCGGCAATATTCGCTTCTGAGATAGACGAATACGAAACGTTTTCGCTGGGAATAAGCCCTACTTCAGCCAACGCAATTTTACAGAAAAATCTTAATAGCGACGTTCACCCCTATTCAAATAAAAGATACAAGAAAGGTTGTACATGTAAAACACATGTCGAATCATTCTTAAAACCCGTCTCGAGACTAACTGTCGCTAGTTGAAAAGTTATGTAAAACCGCGTTCTAATGACACAAGGTGTCTTGATGTGCCATTCGTCTCAACTCGGCCGATTCCTGTAACCTACATTTAACTCGGAGCTGTCGGAGATCGCCCGAGTATGGCCGAATGTAAGTTCAAGAGGACACGACCTAGATAAACACGTATTTCCGGCTAATTACTACAAGTTGCACCAGCGAAGGCTTGGGTCAAAAACATAGTATCTGTCTCTTTGGTGTTTAGACACAAACTTTGTTTTTGTTTTAAACTCTCGACAAGCTTACGCCGATCAAAAATTCCCTTGATAAACATTGCAAGATCATATTTTGTTTTTCAAGGCGAATTTTCATTATCTTCACTTGATAAAGAAAACTAGAAACACGCCATTAAAGAAATAAAAAGTGATTTTGCGGAGAAAAATGTTGAAAGATACTAAATTGAATTTCAAGAGGCGCTACTTTATTTCAAATGTATTAACATCCAACAGGATTTTCCTGACATGGTATATAACACTGGTGAACGACGTTCGTTCACCAAAAACCAGAGGACACACTGCCTTCATTTTTGGTATGTAGCATCATCTAGTGGGCCCCTACCAAGTTTGTTCATATCAAGACCCTTGGGTCATATTTGGGCTCCAACGGGGCGCATCCCTTTATCTCTTATGAGCAGGAAGGGTGAAAATAGGAAAACCTTCAAAAATCTTCTCTGAAACCAGAAGGCAGACAGCTTTCATATTTAGTATGTAGTATCATCTTATGGACCTCTTTCAAGTTTGTTCATATCAAGACCCTGGGGTCACATTTGGGGTCCACCCGGGTGCATCCCTTTTTACATAGAATCAAAGAGCAAATAGGCATATCTGTCTTGCTCTTCGCTGAAAACGTTCCATGGTATTGATCTTAGGCAATTATCTTCATTTTGACATCTGCCTATCTAATTAATGTGATGTCCCAGGGGTCAAAGAGACTCAGGTGAGCGATCTAGGACCATCTTGGTCCTCTTGTTTCATTATGAAATCTTTGAACAACACCTCCTCTTGAACAACTGGGCCAATTGCAATGAAACTTTACCAGAATGTTCCTTGGGTGACCCTCTTTTGAAATTGTTTGCAAAATTTTGATTGGCCCATAATCGGCAGGGCACGGCTTTTTTTGAGCCCAAGACCTAAAACATTATTTTGATTATTGCTGATGCACACCCAGAAACCAGGTCTGACAGTCTGACTTAGAGGAGTTTGATTATAATTGGGCAGAGATAGCTAAGCTCAATTTGCAGCTCGGGTGAAGATTAAGCAATAGTGCTGGTATAGCAGAGGTTATTTGTCCTAGATTTTACATTCTCTTATTTCTAAGCATGTTTCTGAAAAAGAGAAAACACCAAATTCTACTTCAATGCTTTTGGTGGTTTATCGAGAAATAATGGTAGATTATCACTTGGTTATCTCACCGCAAAAGCAGTGAAATCATCAAAAACTTATACCCTGCTTTTGTGCATTTCATCCTACCTCACGTCATCTATGCAGGGCAAAATAAGTGACATCACAATGAACATTGCATTGCGATCATGCGAAAAATGACGCACTTTACAAAAAAATGTCCTAGAAATTTCACATTTTGCCTCATTTTTATTATACACAGCCGGAGGAGGACGTATATTGGCGTCATCTTCTCCATCTGTCCGTCCGCCCATCCGTCCGTCCGTCTGTACGTAAGTCCGTCCACTTTTCTTGTCAACGCAACTCCTCCTAAGTTTCTGGCTGGATCTTCTTGAAACTTAATTGGTCAATGTTATCACCTCAATTGGAAGATGTGCATGAACGAAGGATTTTATGGTTCGTTGATTTTTGCCTGAGTTATGCCCCTTAAAAACTTAGTCTCTGGGTCCACTTTTCTTGTCAACGCAACTCCTCCTAAGTTTCTGGCTGGATCTTCTTGAAACTTGGTCAATGTTATCACCTCAATAGGTAGATGTGCACGAAGGAAGGATTTTATGGTTCGTTGATTTTTGCCTGAGTTATGCTCCTTAAAAACTTAGTCTATGGGGCTTATTGTCTCAGTTATGCCCCCTTAAAATTGAGTCTCTGGGGCTTATTGAAATTTCAGCCTTGTAAATGCAACCAACAGAAATTGGTAGATGATTATGAAGTAAGGATTTTATTGTTCATTAATTTACTCTAAATTATGCCCCCTTAAAACTTAGTATCTAGGGCTTATTGAAATTGCAGCCTTTTGAACGCAACTCCTCCTTACTTTTTGTCTTTATTTAAATGAAACTTGGTCAATGTCATCACCATAATTTGTAGATGCACATAGATCAAGGATTTTATGTCTCATTTATTTCCCTGAATTATGCCCCCTTAAAACTTAGTGTCTGCGGCTTATTGAAATTGCAGCCTTGTGAAGGCAACTCCTCCTAACTTTTTGTCTTGATTTAAATGAAACTTGGTCATTTTGAATTTGGTTCTGTCAAAATAAGTAGTGTCTACAATTATTTTCGTGAAACAGCAGCAAAGTGGCGGCGTATTTTGTGACGATGGCACTCTTGTTGCAATAAAGAAATAGAATAAGTGTTTGTTTTTCGAGTAAGATCGATTGATATTTCATTTTGAGAACAACAAAAGCTATATTTTCACTCATGGCTCTGGCTTTTGTTGTTCACTCAATGAAATATAAATAGATCTCACACTGAAACAAACGATTATCCTCTATTTCATCTTTGTCTAGCCTGCTTGTAGTCAGCAAAAAAGTTTGCCTCAACTATTGTCCATCCATTCTAGTGGCAGCCAGACTCTTCTTTACAGCACTTTTAGTCATTCATAATTAAGTCCCCTGTTTCTCAAAAAGAAGTTCAGTACTCCTTAAAATGAACTTGGATTAAAGAGGCTTGTAATGGAACTAAAACAAAAATATTTCAGAAATTACCAATGAAAAAACAACTGAGACCAGTCTAGTGTCTGCCCTGTGTAAAGGATTCAAAAACACAGCTAGGCCAATACTTGCGAAAAGAAAACCTACTTTGGATGTGTATTCACATTTCACAAATTTTCTTATGGTTTAAACCTATTAATCCCTCTCAATACTGCTTCCTGGAAAATTCACCAGTACTTGCGCCGAATGTGTGGGCCAATGAAAGAACCAAGATCGATAGCCGCTCCCGGGAATCGAACTCAGGACCTTTGGGTCAAGAGGCCGACGCTCAACCTCTAGACCACGGACACCACACAAATTTTCTCATCTTGGACATGGGTTGAAATATGTGTGTGGGTGCATTAGGGCATTTTTTGCATAATGCCTATGCCATAGACTCTACATAAATGGACATAATTTAAAATATTTTCACCAAGATGTTTTCCCCTCCACTGTTTAGATGTGGTGTCAGGCTTGCATTGGGTTTTGTAGTTTTTAGCTCCACTGGGTGAAAGCCACTGGGGCTTTTGTCATGGCATTGTTTCCATCATGCGTCTGATTGTGTATCAGTGCGTCGGGTCGTAAACTTTTTCTTAAAAAATCTTCTCCTCAGAAACTATCGGATGAACTTCAACCAAACTTCACAGGAATGATCCTTAGGTGACCCTCTTTTAAAGTTGTTCAAGAAATTTTGATCCAATGAAAAATATGGATTTAATGGGCATGGCTAATTGCCAAATATGGTAAAAAGTGAGTTTTTAGCTCCACTGGCTGAAAGCCACTGGGGCTATTGTCATGGCGTTGTGTCCGTCGTGCGTCCGTCCGTCCGTGCGTGCGTCCGTCCGTCCGGTCGTAAACTTTTCTTAAAAAATCTTCTCCTCAGAAACTATCGGATGGATTTCAACCAAACTTCACAGGAATGATCCTTGGGTGACCCTCTTTCAAAGTTGTTCATGAGGTTTTGATCCAATGAAAAACATGGATTTTAGGGGCGTGGCTAATTTCCAAATATGGTAAAAAGTGAGTTTTCTCAGATACTTACAAATGGATACCAATTAAATTTTACATGAATGATCCTTGGGTGACCCTTTATCAGTCTGCAAAAAATTATTGTGATCGGATGGAAAATATGCATTTTATGGGCGGAGGTCATTTCTCTATATGTTATATAGTGGAAACTTTGAAAATCATTTTCTCAGAGTGTAATCAATGGATATCAACCAAATTTCATTGGAATGATCCTTGAGTGACCCTTTATGAGTCTACAAAAAATCATTGTGATAGGATGGAAAATATGCATTTTATGGGCGGAGGTCATTTCTTTATATGTTATATAGTGGAAACTTTGAAAATCAATTTCTCAGAATGGAATGGATGGATATCAACCAAATTTCACTGGAATGATCCTTGAGTGACCCTTTATCAGTCTACAAAAAATCATTGTGATCGGATGGAAAATATGCATTTTATGGGTAGAGGTCATTTCTCTATATGTCATATAGTGGAAAATTTGAAAATCATTTCCTCAGAATTTGATATTTGGATATCAACCAAATTTCACTGGAATGATCCTTGAGTGACCCTTTTTCAGTGTACCAAAAATTATTTTGATTGGATGAAAAATAAGCATTTAATGGGTGGAGGTCATTTCTCTATATGTTATATAGTGGAAATATGAAAATCATTTTCTCAGAATGTAACTGATGGATATCAATAAAAAATGTTTGGTATGATCTTTGGGTGACCCATTATCATGCAGCCAAAAATCATTTTGATTTGATGAAAAATATGTCTTTTAGGAGCGGAGGTCATTTCTCTATATGTTATATAGTTCAAACTTTGAAAATCATTTTCAACATCAGTATAGAACCCCAAATATCTAAAAATCAAGTCAAAACATTTATTTGCTTTTACAAGAATTTCAAGCCTGTGGAGCGACTCAAGCCATTCATGGCTTTCTAGTTTTAGATTCTAATTGATGGACACGTTATAAAGTGGAAACTTTTAAAATCATTTTCAACATCATTCTGTAGAACCCAAAATATCTAAAAATTTAGTCAAAACTTTGATTTGCTATTACAAGAATTTCAAGCCTGTGGAGCTACTCAAGGCATTCATGGCTTACTAGTTAGGTGCTCCAGCTGCCACAATATAACTGAAAGATTGTTGAAATTGGCATAAAACCCCATTCAAACAAAATTAATACTTACAACATTTATGGATGGATTTGAAAATAACTAAGCTCAGTTTTTCTCCATCATGAGTAGATATGCTATTTAAGAGTATTTTTTTGATAATTCTAGGTGACAGGTAACAGCTCAAGGTCAAGGTCAAACAATTAAATGCATGCTTGACATGAGTTGACCTCTGACAACTACCTAATTTTGAAGTCAAACAACTAGATTAACTTGAACTTTATATCCATGAAATTTGTCTGTTTAATTCACAAAGAAATGTAACCGATGAAGGGTTGAAAAATATTAATTGTATCTTTTGAAGTTGTTTTGTAAATGAAATGTAGATAAACTGTGAAAGCATGAAAAGATTATTATCTCCAATCAGATAGACATGAAAGTTGCAATTATCAAAGTTAAATGATGTCATCTCCAAAAAATGCACATCCAGGAGAATTTTGTGTGAGGGTTGAAAAACAAACCATTAATCAGTTTTAGTGAACAGTGAAATTTTTTCATAACTTGTCTTTAAGGTATTTGACCCAAAAATAGTTCCATTTCTCTGATGATGACCTTCACAATGTTGATCAAGGTTTCATAATGAAATCATCAGGAAACCTCAGTTAACACTGTCAAAATTCATGACTTCAGAAATGTTGGGGGACTATTATGGGACCACTACCTTAATCCTTATCATGAAGACTTTGGCAAATTTTCATTAAAATCAAAGTACTGAAAGCACTGGATGTACTTGTTGTGAGTTTGTAATTATAATGTAAATACATACTTAAATGTTTTCTGGTTTAACGAGGGAAAAACATGTGGTATACTGACAAGATCAGACTGCACATAATGTATAGGACAATTTTTTTGTCTAAATAACCTCTTACCAAAGCAGAAATATTCAGGGTTCATGATGACAAGGGATCACCTGCTTTGTTTCACCAGACGACATAATTTTGGGCTGGTCTTAATTGGAAAATGTTGTAACAGTTTAAAGGGAGGTAAGTTGCATTGGATATGCAAATTAGGAAGACCTGCCTCAAGTTAAATGGTAGACTGGTGACAGTCTGTTAAATTAAGATATGTCAGAAAAAATAGAAAGTGTAGTAAAGTGTAGAGAGTGACTTTATAACATATTTTCTCAAAGTCTGATTTAACAGTGTTTCAGATAAAGAAAACTAACTCAATGCACCTTGTTGGGTTATTTGTAAAGGGTTACATTTACTTATGTTACCATCAATACTAAACACTGGGACTGAATGCCAGTCTAGTTAAATGGCTAATGGCAGAGCTGACCACTTTAGAGTTGAGTAGCCTTTTCTTTGAATAGATCATGTTGGCATGTGCTTGGTGTATGACAATGTTATTCAGATAAATTTATATTACTTGAATTCTTTGATGCTAGTTTGCCAGTTTTCTAGGTAGAAAAAAATATGGAAAGCGAAAAAGGGCAAAACTATTGCAAGTGCCTGTATATACTTACAATTGTTTTGAAATTATCCCTTGAATTCGTCTTCTGGACACCCCGACGGCGGCACTCATTCTTTCCGACTATTTGTCTCTCACCAATGGGTTGATAATTGTAGACCTATGTGAGATAGCAGCTGGAGGCTAGGAAAGACTGTGGTGGTTTTACTGGTGAGAGAAATACTAGGAATCTATTGTTAGGTGCTCCAGCCTCAGGGATATAACTGAAATAATGTTGAAAGTGGTGGTAAACTCCATTCAATCAATCATCTTCTGGACAATGATTATATTTATCATTGAAAGTGCTGGACATATGAGGTTGAAAGTCTTTAATTTAGACATGACTGACATAGTACCATTGGTGAACTGCAATTATGCATCCAGATCTGAGGTTGACTCATGCTGCAGCCATTAATCTTTCCAAAATTTAATAAAGAATATCTCAAAGGAATTGGTGAATACTCTCTTAAGGCAGTGGACCTGTAATAGTTCTATCCTGCAACATTTTTTAAGTAATGAACTTGAACAGTGTTAACCAAGGTTTTCTAATGATTTAATTTCATTAGGAAATCTCGGTTAACATTGTAAAAGATCTTGTGTTCCTAAACGTTGTGGAAGTATTATGGGTCTACTAGGTTGAGGATCTGTAATAGTTCCGCAACATTTTGGAAGTAATGAACTTATCAGTGTTAAACGAGGTTTCCTAATGATTTTCATTAGTCAACCTCGGTCAACATTGTGAAAGATCATGAGTTCTGAAATATTGCGGAACTATTATGGGTCCAATACCTTAACTTAGAGATTAGCAACTGGAAGGCTGGATAGGATGTTGTGATAGTATGGCAGTGAAGAATTGATATGGTTAGGTATCCGGATTCCAGGATATGATTGAAATACAGTTGAAAGTTTCGTTAAACCAAAGACAAACATAAAAGTATTCTGAAGTTCAATCCTTATAATTGTTAGTAAGTTCAGTTAATTGAAATTGAAAAGTTGATATACATTTTTTTAAAAATCAAATATATTTTGTGTGTAGTTTTATACTCAAGTCAATATATTTGAGAAATAATACATTTAACAGAGGAGAAAGAAGTGACACGATTAAATTTACTGTCCCTGTCCCAGGGAATGAAAAAAAGTTGTGTATTGTATTGTACAAACTGTAAAGGTATATGGGCTGTATATATCTAAAGGTATACATCAATTTGCATTCCTCACATATCTCAAGCAGGCACGGTAACCTATATCTCCATACAATCCATGTACTTCAACTACTATAATGAACTAAACAAACCTATAATGAGACAAAAAATTCCATTAAGGTAGTGGACCCGTAATAGATCTGCAACATTTCAGCTGTAATGAACTTTAACAATGTTAACAAAGGTTTCCTAATGATTTTCATTTGGAAACCTCGGTTAACATTGTGAATGATTATGTGGTACAAAATATTGCGGAACTATTACGGTTCCACTACCTTAAGGTAGTGGGACAGTAATTGTTATGAAATATTTTAGAACTCACTATCTTTAACAATGTTGACCGAGGTTTCCTAATGAAAATCATTAGGAAACCTCGGTTAAAACTGTTAAAGTTCATTACTTCCATATTGTTGCAGAACTAGTATGTATCCACTACTTTTAGTTTTATGTTTGTGTCAGGAGGAAAAAGGACCATCTTGGTACTCTGTATACCGTATTTCACCTTTTAGACGCGCCCTCCCTAATAAACGCGCTTCCCCATAAATACGATTCCTAGGCCCTTGACTATACGATCAACAACATCCAGCCACCCACGGTCCGTGGTTAAAAATCCGGTCTCAAATTTAATTTCATTACCTGCTACTCCACGACGTAATGTTCAATTGATTGCGGGTTATCTATCTTAAATTCCTATCAGGATAAGGCTGGTTGCGTCATTAAATGATCGTTCAACATCTGAAAAACTAGCGCGTCCTAAATCGCGCAGTTTTCCGGAAGCAAAAGGTTAAAATTTAACACAAAATTAAAACTATTTCTCGTCATTCTTCATATGTCACATGCGAACAAAGTCCCCTTTCTTCAGGTGGTTGCGAAAATATTTCTGAAATCATGTTACCTTCTGCAATTATAAAAAATATCCGAGTCAAATGATTAAATCCAGTCACAATTCATACTGTTAAAATAGGAAAAACCCGTAAAATCTCGTGTGTAACTTATTTCAAAAGCGACGTCGCCGCTTGCAAGAATCTGGGGACTTCAAAGGGTGCCGACACGCGGTGACCCAGCTAGCTCCAGACGTGTTGTGTTTTCACTACGAAACACTTCCATTTCATGTACCGGGTGCATTTACACATAACAAAATGTTAGGATTTAATACAGGATTATTTATTTCATACGTGAATAGGTAATGATTTACCGCTTTGTCCATCGGTAGCGGAACATTGAATATTGCATCGTCTGGAACTTCCTATCTTGTACAAATAATAACAATAATAATAATTACGGCTTTTGCTAACACAATCATTTGCTTTAAATTTATAGCCTTAATAGATAAATAGGAAAGCGTATTGGGTAGCGCACGTATTTCAATCGATAATTACGAACTTGTTAGCAATTTGCTTCTCTTAGGTACCAAAATACGTAATTTCTTTTAATAAAGTAAAAGGGTCTGAAATAATAGCGCCCCCACGACGTTTTGCAACGCGCCCGGGCGCGTTTATAAGGAGAAATACGGTAATAAATTTTTGAAAAAAGAGATCAAATCTAGCAGAGTTCAATCAGAGGTGGCATATCAAACAAATTTACAAAGTAAGATAGAGTAATTCAACATTCTAGGTTCTGAAAATATACCAAAAATGGAAAAATTGGACCTTGAGCTTGTGCAATACAGCAATCTGACTGGGCTCGACATTTTGACATACTTCTCAGATAGTCCTTTTATAAGTATTGGGTTGCATTTTATATAGATATATTAATATTTTACAGTAACTAAGATATCCAATCAAAAAAAGTTTCAGTAGTACTGTAAAAGCCCAAATAGAACCCCAGGGTTCTATTAGAAACATTACATTTCCATAAGAAAGGGATTGGCTTTTGTCAGAGGCTATGCTACAAATCCATGGCTTAGCAACAAAACAGTTTTAACCGATTTGCACTGAGCCTCGATTTTTGTGAAGACGATGAACTATGGCTGAAAATACTCTATATATTTAAAAGAAGTAAGTCATCACCAAAAATAAAGTTGCAAAATGAATAAATGCAATGACTATTCTCTTTAATAAACATTGTCTGTTGAAAAAAATAACATTTGATTAGTTAACCCTTGTCATGCTGAATAAATTTTGGCTAAAAATTTCCACCGAAATTAAAGGGCAAAAAGTACTGAAAGTCCCATCTGTAGGTCAATTTTTATTTGAAAAAGTAAATCTTTGACAATTCTGGTTTGAAAGTGAGAAACAGGTGGTGTAGACTAACATCAGACTGCACATATGTGCAGGCTGATGTTTGTCTATAGCTCCTGTCAAAGCAAGGGTTAAAAAGTGCACAAATCCTCTGTTGAATTGTTTTTGACCTTAAATTTGTGGGAAATGGCCTTGTTTAGATGTTCAAGATTTTCTAAAATCTCATAAAACATGGTCTATTTAAACCGCGAAAAAGGGGGATGGGGTTTAAGAGGGCTCTACTAGAATTTTTACGGTATATGAGGGATTCTGTTATAGTTGATAATGGATCAGAGAGTTACTAAAAATAGCTGCAGTCTGTCCCAGGATAAGAGTACATTATGTATTGGTTAACTTGGTCAAACACTTCGGACAGCGTATTACATATATTTTGGTTGAAGTATGCAGGATTAACTTGTCAAACATTGAGGTTTGGTGCTCAAACATTGTATTCCAATGGTTGGTTTATCTCTTTGCAGAAAGATGTAATGATATACTTGCTGTGTGTATATTGTGTAGGTGGGATCGGCTGTGAAATGTGGTGAATGGCAATCATAAATAAAAGGTTGGTGACTTATTTATTTACTCTTCTGATCTTTGGTCTCAATACTGTCTTATATAAGCTTTTTGCTGTAAAAATCAAATCTAGAAATTTGGAAAACATTTTATGAAAAGGAAAACTTTGCTGCATATTGTAATACACTTGATCGTCCATCCACCTGCCTGTCAAATTGTCTATCAGTTTATCTTTATCTTCTTATATAATCTTTATACCCCCATCTACGAAGTAGAGGGGGGTATTTTGGTTTTACCATGTCTGTCTGTCTATCCATCCATCCATCAATCCATCCGTCCGTCAATCCATCCATCAGTCTGTAGACCTTTTCGTTTCTGGACTCTCCGCAGAAATCCTAGGTATTGCTATAGCCTTTGTGTTGTCGTTGTTGTGCAAAAACTTTGACATTTTGCTCTATCTCTAGTTCTACTAAAGGCATTCACTTGAAACTTGGCACACATGTTCACCATAAAAAAAGCAACCTACATTATCGAGGGGCCAGATAACCCTTGATTCATTTTCCGCAAATTATGCCCCTTTTTCATCTTAGATTTGTTACCACCATCCAGCACTCAACAGTAGAGCTAGGCAACTGTAGGCAGTTCTCTTGTATAAGCTATAGATAGGATCATTTTGGTTGCCCAACATGATATTATCCATCATTTTTGCATGTTGTAAATTTAAGTGAAAAGCATTCCAATGAATAAAAGTGAAATAACCCTTGTATCTTGTTGTTTATTGTAGATCAGATATAAGCATCAATGGCTGAATTCTAATGGCATCAGATTCCAGATAAACGATCATGTCTGTTTTGCTATTGGATGAATAATAGATGGGTTGTTGGAGAACTAAGTATGGGATATTGGACAAACAGCTGGGAAATGAGGCTCAAATAATGACCATTACAAATATAAAGGTCAGTGGTGTAAGTCAGGCTCTTAACCCTTTCCTGTTTTACAAAGTTTTGGACCAGTCCAAATTCAAAGGTTTTGCAGACGAAAATTTAAAGTGGGTTTTATTTGAAAAATAACCATTATGTAGGGTAGAAAATAGTGTGGAAAAAGAAGAAATTGCTTGTCAGAAGCAATTTCTTCTTTTTGCGCAATGTTTTCTTAATCATAAAATCACAGGTACGTAAAAAGCAGAGATTAAACAGCAGAGGGTTAATAACCCTTTCCTTTAGAACTATATTGTCATACCCCATTTCTCCTCATAAACGCTTCAAGGAGCTATACATAACATGGTTAGGGAGCTTTTATGTAGTATGCATTTTCTGATTTTTAATTGATGTCTTTTGAGCCCTTTCACTTTAATTTGAGGTGAATTTCCTTTAAACAATCATATAAATGATTGTTTAGAGGAAATTCATCTCAAATAAGAGAAGAAGTCTAAAAAGTTCCTAAAATTTAGGCATTTGAAGTGGGTTTTCTTAGTAAAAAATGTAGGGGTGCTACTATTAGGGGGGGGGGGGTGCTATTATTAGGGGAAATATGGTATTTATTAACTCCCAAGGTAATCAAGGTGAGCTAGTGTATTTGGACTCTGTGAGGCATCCATTGCCCATGGTCTGTCAATCGTCAAATTTTACCTTTGGTGCAGTCTCTATAAGCCACAATTTTGGCCCAAACATCATGAAAGAATGATGGATATCAATCAAACTTCATTAGTATGATCCTTTGGTGATCCATTATCATGCAGCCAAAAATTATTTTGATTGGATGAAAAATTTGGCTTTTATAGGTGGAGGTCATTTCTCTATATGTTATAATGGTGGAAACTTTTAAAATCATTTCAACATCAGTAGAACCCAAAATATCTAAAAATCTAGTCCAAACTTAGATTTGCTATTACAAGAATTTCAAGCCTGTGGAGCGACTCAAGCCATTCATGGCTTTCTAGTTTAGTTATTGCCCTTTGTGTTTTTTTTCATACTTGGATCTTGTCAGGAGCATATCATTATAAGTATAGAAGCTATGATCATGAAACTTGATGGGTAGACAGATCTCATCAAGGGGAAGTGCAGTACATAAGAACCATAACTCTGCCTGGCTTGTTTTTTTGAGTTATTGCCCTTTGTTGTTTTTCATACATGGATCTTGTCCAGAGTATATCTCTTAAAGCATAGGAGCTATGATCATGAAACTTGATGGGTAGTTAGATCTCATCAAGGGGAAGTGCAGTGTGAAAGAATGATCCAAACATCATGAAACTTGGTCAGAATATTTGTCTACCAGTAAGCTCATACAAATTGTATAATCGGCTCAAGTTGAGTGAAGTACTAAGCCACAGGGTCAATTTTTAGGAAAACCTTATGTTTGATTTTGAGGCTACATTTTTTTGCCAAAATGTCTTGAAAACTTGATCAGAATATTTGTCTACACAAAAGCTTGGAGGACTTCAAAAACTTGGAGGACTTCAACATTTGGCAAAGTCAGGGAAAAAACCAGGTCACATGGTCATGTCTTAGAAAAAACTCGTAGAGGTAACCTGTTTAGCTCAACTGTTTTCAGAGAAACCCCAAGGTACTGCTATAGCCATGGCTTCAGCAGTAGTGTCATTTGACATTTTGTTATATCTCTAGGGGGGGGGGGGGGGGGGGGGTAGGGGTTCTTTAACTCTAGATTCATTTTGTGCAAGTTATGCCCCCTTTTTGACTTGAATTTTTATCAACCATCCAAAACTCAACATCCAAGCCTAGGCACCCAAAGGCAGTTCCTCTTGCTCTTGTTTACTCAAATTTCTTGACATTGATGAGAATGATTGTCTGCATGATAGCTCATACAAATTTGAAATTGGGTCATATCAGGTCAAAAACTAGGTCAAAGGGTCAACTGTTAAATAACGGTACATAAAAAAGTGTAAATTAAGAATTAGTTTGTTAACATTTTTGCAGACTTAATTAACAATACACTTTAAGGCAAATAGCCCTGCTTGTCAAGGAAAAGAAAAATCTTTAATATTTCCGAAACCAAAAGTCATACAGATTTCATATTTGATGCATAAAATCTTCCAGTGTACCTCTTCAAAGTTTTCTCATATCAATGGCTGTGCTTGAAACATTTGTAACTCCCTATATGTTTACCCCTTGTGTGATAATTGTACACTGAGACTAAGATTAGACCACACATATGTTCTTGGTTCTTTCACTGGCCCACACATTCGGCGCGAGTACTGGTAAATTTTCCAGGAAGCAGAATCGAGAGGGATTAATCTAAGTTGTAAGAACTTGTTTCCCAATCGATGTAAAATAAATAGGTTTTAATCAATCACATATGTGCAGAATAATATTTGCCTTTACCTTCAGCCAAAGCAAGAATATTCTGCATTGAGTATGACAATGTGTTAAAACCTAAAAGACAACAGATAATACTTGTCCACTTATATATACTTGGCATTGTTTACATAAAAGGTGTGACATCAATTTCATTAGAGATCATAAATTTACATTTATTGCTTTACATGACATGAACTTTAGCTCATCTAATATATCGAACATCAGAGCTGGAGTCTTGATAAGAGGGCTTAATGGAGGTCGAAAATCTTTTATTCTCTGTAAAACTCTATGTTGTGGGTACTCATTTGAATCGTCTCGGCGAGACGATTCCAATGAGTACCAGCAACATAGGTTTTATTGCAGTTTTGTGGGAATATTTAGATTGACAGTCCAAATTACACCCTCTATCTGTAGCTTTTCAGGGAGTGGTAATCAATATATTTATAGAGCATTTTATAGGCAGGTGCTTTGATATACATTTTATATATTAATTATTTAAATAGGTAAAATGGATTTTATAAGAAGGGTTAAATTCTTGATAAATTATGATAATCCTTTAAAAAAATTTTTTGGTTTTATTTAGGTTGATCTTACATACATATATTTGTTTCCTCTTCTGAAATGATTATTGTTTTATAGATAAATGTGTTCATCTCCCTTTCCGTTGTCTAGTTGTCTGGCCAACAACTTCATATGCAAAATTAAATATGCCAAAGGATGAATTTTCATATTTGGAATAAATTTCACTGTCATTCGTAAGGAGGTGCTTATTGCAAGGTTGCTAGGTAGTGAGGTCAAGATCATGCATTAAAGCATACTAATCTAAAATTAATGTTCTGTCTCAGAAGTTCACAACTTTCTCATCATATTTTCCATTTGATTTAGATTTTAATTCATACTGCAATTTACACTGGTAGACTTCAATATTTCAATTTTCCCTGAATACCTACTCCTTAAATTGAGGGGTGAGGGTAACACTATTGTAAGTGCGAATAAATGTATAGGCACTTACAATAGTGATAGACTGGCCCCTTGAAATGAGCAAAGATGTTGAACCATTTCTTAAGTAGTAGTAGCTATATACCTGTATACATTGTCAGATCTTAAACCTTTGGTATAAAGCATATCTTCAAAGCTGACCTCTTTTTGCTTTCTCTTTGCCTTTGGTATTCTTTTAAGCTCACCTGAGCACAACATGCTCTTTTAAGCTCACCTGAGCACAACATGCTCAAGATGAGCTAGTGTAACCACTTTTTATACGCCAGTCGAAGACGGGACTTATTATGGGATCACCTGTGATGTCCAGCTTCCGGCAGCGTGCATTTCTTTGTCTGGAGCATAACTCTGTAACTCTATGTCCGATTTTCTTGAAACTTGGCAAGTAAATTCTTCTCCTCATAACGGAGTGCAGTGCAAAAGAACCATAACTCTATCTGGCCTATTTTTTTAGTTATTGCCCTTTGTTTTTTTTTCATACTTGCATCTTGTCAGGAGCATATCTTTATAAGTATAGAAGCTATGATCATGAAACTTGATGGGTAGACAGATCTCATCAAGGGGAAGTGCAGTACATAAGAACCATAACTCTGCCTGGCTTGTTTTTTTGAGTTATTGCCCTTTGTTGTTTTTCATACTAGGATCTTGTCCAGAGTATATCTCTTAAAGCATAGGAGCTATGATCATGAAACTTGATGGGTAGTTAGATCTCATCAAGGGGAAGTGCAGTGTAAAAGAATCATAACTCTACCTGACTTGTTTTTTGAGTTATTGCCCTTTGTTGTTTTTCATACTAAGGTATTGTCCGTGGCATATCTCTAAAAGTATAGGAGCTACAAACATGAAACTTGACCACAATATGAACACATGAAGTGGATTTATACTTAAGTGTGATTAGATTTTTTGTTTCATAGCTCCATGAAATTAAAAGCTACTTTCTTCTTTTCTCATGTAAATAATTTAGTATCATTAAGCAAAAATGTCAAAGACTTATTCACAAGGAAGCAGATTTTTTTATTGGACTACTTGTTGTATGATAGCTTACAAATTGGCTGCTGTCTCAAATCTTTTTTTTTTTGATAAGCTATAAAACCAATATTTCAACCAACCAGAATGCACAATTCTTAATGAAAACAACTTAATTGAAATAGTGTAAGGCAGTCAGACAGAGGATTGAATGCCGCAATTTTTAAGTTCAAAATTGAATGTTTTATACAGACTGAGCTAATTTGGTGGATTGACAATGCAATAGTTAACCCTTGTCATGCTGAACCTGGAATATTCTTGCTTTGGCAGGAGCTATAGACGAACACCAGCCTGCACATATGTGCAGTTTGATGTTAGTCTACACCACCTGTTTCTCACTTTCAAACCAGAATTGTCAATAGATTTAGTTTTTCAAATAAAAATTGACTTACAGTTGGGACTATCAGTGCTTTTTGCTCTTTGATTTTGATGAAAATTTTTAGCCAAAATTTATTCAGCATGACAAGGGTTAAGGGTTAAATAGGTATTGTTGATTGAAAAGAGAAAATAAAAAACTCCCATGAACAGGACATAAAAAAGAAGTCAATATCCTCAAAGGTCTCATCATTATATATGAGGGGGTGTGTTTAACTGAATGTAATTTATTAGTAACTATCTCCATTGAAAATTTCATGTTTCATCAGTCTAGAAATATCATCTGAAAAAAGTTACTTGATAGTTAACCCTTGTCATGCTGAACCTGGAATATTCCTTTTTTGGCAGGAGCTATAGACAAACATCAGCCTGCACATATGTGCAGTCTGATGTTTAGTCTACACCACCTGTTTCTCACTTTCAAACCAGAATTGTCAATAGATCTAAGTTTTCAAAAAGAATTGACCTACGTTGAAACTTTCAGTGCTTTTTGTCCTTTGATTTTGATGCAATTTTTTAGCCAAAATTTATTCAGCATGACAAGAGTTAAGTGGTTATGAGACTGTCTTGGTCTTTGTATCTGAGCGGCCATCCCAGCACAGTTGATAGTGAGCCAGTGTCTCAATCATGGGGCCTCAGGTGTGATCCTTGTCATACGCACAGAGTTATCTTTCCAACATTTATTCCCGTAAAAGTAAAGCTATTGAGCCAATGTTCTATTCTGAGCACAAAGATCTGTTGAAACGAATCCACTGGCGGTATTCTTGTTCTCATTTCGAGGGATCAGTGCAACACTATTGTAAGTGCCTATATATTTACAGAGGTGCAGATAAGAGGGGGTTATGCCATTTTAAAATCTTTGTTTATCAATGAAACCTTATGTTGTTGGTACTCATTTGAATCGTCTTGGCAAGACGATTCCAATGAGTACCCACAATATACGATTTAAGAAAGTACTGTTGAAAAAATTTAATTTCAAATCCAAAAAACCCCCTCTATCTGTAGCTCTGTATATAGAATAGTGCCTATAATAGTGTTGTGCTGACCCCTCGATTTGCTAATCCTCATGTTTGGATCAGTCTTGAACTTTGTTATTTGGTGTAACAGTGTCAACTGTATCTGAGCCGCCGTCAAAGCGCAGTTGGTAGCATGTCGGACTGTCAATCTAGATGTCCCAGGTTCGATCCCCGATTGTGGCGCTCATCCTTTCCGACTTTTTGTCTCTCACCAATTTGTTGATGATCATAGACCTATGTGAGATAGCAGCCGGATGCGAGGATATGATGTGATGGTAGTACTTGTGAGAGAAATACCAGGAATCCATTGTAAGGTGTTCCAGCTGTCTCAATATAACTGAAAAATTGTTGAAAGTGACTTAGAACTCCATACAATCAACAATAGTAAACTGTATCTCTGAGTAAATTTTACTGTCTCTGGTGTTGCACCTCTGTCCATGGGGTAACACATTCCTAGGGACAGGTTATCTAAGGGACAAGTTACCCTGGAAAATCCATATATGAAAATAAAAAAAAATCAAAGGGGTGAAAGTGCCAATGAATATAGAACTTTTTATAGGTCAGTATTTCATTTGAAAGGTCAATATTTCATTTGAATAAAAGTTTCATGGTGGTGTAGGCTTAGATCACACTGCTCATATTGTGTAGGTTTATCTCTGTCTATGATGGATATCAAAACAGTAAAAGAACACAAATCCTGCCTTAATAAAGGCTGAAGTTAATTAATTCAATTTTGAGTCTGGTGAAGGGACTAAATTTAAAGTAGTTTGAAATTAAATGGAAAAAGAGTGTGTTAATTCTATGGCTTTATCTACAAACCCTGGTTGTTGGAAAAAGTTAATATTATTAACATAAGAATGGGGTCTATAGTACCATTATCAGTCAACAAAACTTTAGAACTTTCACACTTTCTAATTTATCAGATACCTTTGTGTCAAGTATCCCTTTTTGCTACTTTATTCTTTGTTGTTCATTAAAAATTCTGATGAAAAAATATATTTAAGAATGAGAGTAACACTATTGTAAGTTCCTATAGGCATTTACAATAGTTAACCTCTCGATGTGAGTAATGGTTAATTTGTTCATTATTTAGAATGGATATTGGGGAGGCATAAAATAATTCATACATGATGATCCTGCTATTCACTCCCTGTAAGTAAAAAGCTTGAGTAAGCATTTTGGAAAATGAGGAGATTTATGCCCCCGTATCGAAAGATCGGGGGCCGTTTGTTTTTCCGTTGTCTGTCTGTCCCTCTGTCTGTCTGTCTGTCTGTCTGTCTGCAAAAGTTAACCAAAAAACTTAACATTGCCAATATCTTCAAGCCTATTCAAGATACAGTCTCATATTTGGCATGATGATAGATCTCAATGATCCGCATCTGCTGGTACCAAAGTCAAGGTCATTTGATAAGGTCAAGGTCATCTCTCAAGGTCAAATATCTCAAAAATCTTAACATTGCCAATAACTTCAAGCCTATTCAAGATACAAGGCTAATAATTTGCATGATGATAGATCTAAATAATCCGCATCTGCTGGTACCAAAGTCAAGGTCATGTGACAAGGTCAAGGTCATCTGTCAAGGTCAAATAACTCAAAAAAACTTAACCTTGCCAATACCTTCAAGCCTATTCAAGATACAAAGCTCATATTTGGCATGATGATAGATCTCTATGACCCGCATCTGCTGGTACCAAAGTCAAGGTCATAGGACAAGGTCAAGGTCACCTGTCAAGGTCAAACTTTGAAAAAAAATGCTGTTACGGGGGCATTCGTGTTCACAAACACATTTTGTTTTTTATTTGCATAATACGCCTTAGTGTTGCTGTATACATGTTGATGTTGGTGTGACAAACTTTAGCCTAGGCCATATCTCAATTTTTATTAAAGATATATTCATGAAACTTGCCATTTATGTTCACCATCATAAGAGCTTACCCAGGCTATCATTTTGAAAGAGTCATGCCCCTTTTTTACTTAGATTTTTTTTCGCATTATAATCCAGCACCTGCAGCCAAGTGTTGCATCTGTAGTCTGTTGACTTGTTTTCTGCAATGCTTTTTTTTTACGAAAAAATTATTTTATATTATATATCCTAATCTAAAGAAGGTTTTCAAACCATTGTTCTCCATTATTAGTAGATGTGCAATTCGAAATAAATTTTCAGTTAACTTCAAGGTCACAGGTCAAGGACAAATATGAAAAGTTGGACTTGTCTTGAGAATAGCCCCTATATTTTAGAGATGAATAGAGTATTGTTGATTTCATTGAGGTAAACTAAATACCTAATCACACTGTATGAATATGCTAAGGGGATTCATACATGAGTGTGATAAGGTTTTTGATATCAGGGTCCAAAGAATCCACTCGTCCGCTCGTATTTACGAGTAAGAAATCACGGAGGACGAGTGGAAATTCTAAGTCAGTCGTCCGCCCGGACGAGTGAAGAATTAATGGCACTAAATAACAATGTTTTGTGTCTGGGTAAATACGGATAAAAGACAGAAAATGGGCTCCAAACAAATTAAATGATGATAGAACTTCGCATCAACTCGAACTGTAGACAGTCATGTACTTTGATTTCTAAAATCAAACTTCCGGTATTGGCATGATATAACCCGGTACCCGAACATTGTAAAAGTTTGTCGATCCCAAAAACATGGAAATAATCGAGAATTCAAAAGATTTTTTACGCGATTTGTTCATATCTACCACTTCTTTTCTCGTATATAGACACGATCATCGAATTGAACATGAAAAATCCACAATATGGTAACTTAAAAACTAAATAATTTCCCTTGTCAGAATCTTTTTACCGGTATTTAAACTCCGAAATTCCAAAGTTATTTTGACGTCATAGATTTTGTCTTTTTGTTTCGTCTGCACTCTTAAATGGCATCTTCAGCAATAAGTATTTTTTTTAAAGACTATTTGCCAATAGTAGGGCGAGTGACATTCAAAGCAGGATGAGTAACTTTTTCAAGTGACTTGCCCTGCAGGACGAGTGCCTTTTTCTGAATTCTTTGGACCCTGGATATCATGCCAATCAGAATGCTCAAATATGATTGAGACAAATAATAATATGATTATTTGGTACATTTTTTCCCATCATTAGTATAGTGCAATTTGAGAAATAATAAATGTCAATGTCTAAATTAGCTTATATCTAAGCACATCTACATAAAAAGATTAATTTTAGAACATTGATTTTAGAAATACAAAGATCTTTAAGTTGATCTGTTTGTTATCTGCTCCCTTTTCTAATAACAATCTCAAAGGTGGAGTAAAAAATATTAGCCTTTGTCCTGCAGATTTCTTTTCCCCAACAATTTGCAAATTTTTAGCTCCACTGGCTGAGGGCCAGCAAGCTATTACCATGGCATTGTGTCAGTTGTGCTTTTGTGCACTTTTCATAAAACATCTTCTCCTCCAAACCCAATGGGCCAATTTTAACCAAACTGTGCATAATTGTTCTTTGGCTGACCCTCTTCCAAAGTTTTTCAAGAAATTTTGATCGCATGATCCCAAAAATATGGGTGTGGCATGGCAGGGCTTATTTTCACTTTGTAAAATTTTCTCCTCCCAATCCATTGGTCCGATTTCAATGAATTTGGCATCAATGTTTGATAGCTGACCATAAACCTTTGTTGTTCAGGAAATTTAGATTGACCCCCAAATATGGGCTTGCAGCAGAGCAGGGCTCATTTTGCTGATAAAATCTTCAGAAATCTTCTCCTCTCAAACCATTGGGTTGATTTCAGCAAATTTTGGAAGAAATGTTCTGTGGGTGACCCTCTTCCAAAGTTGTTCATAAATTTTGTTTTTACCTTAGAATCTCCTCCCAAAACATTGGGCAATTTTCAATAAAAACTGAGCAAGAATGTTCTGAAAGTAAATATGTTCTGCAATTGATATCTTTTTGGAATATCTTTTTTTTCTTCTTCAAATCTGAAGATGGTAGGGCCAGTGGAGCGATACAGGCCTACTTTGACCTCTTGTTGGGACATTTAAAACAGTGTGGCTTAAGTTTTCTTCTAAAGTATAAAGCTCAGACAATGGTTGCTTATATCAGGCTGCTTGTCTGTGCAGGCTGATAAGTCTTCACTGTCTACCAAAATTTTGTGTACAACAGGAATTTGTCCTGAACAGAAGTAGGAGAGTTAACCCTTTGCTGTTTAATCCCTGCTTTTTACGTGCTTTTGATTTTATGATTGAGAAAACATTGTGAAAAAAGAAGAAAATTGCATCTGACAAGCAATTTCTTCTTTTTCCACACTATTTTCTCCCCTACTGAATGGTCATTTTTCAAATTAACTTTAAATTTTCGTCTGCAAAACCTTTGAATTTGGACAGGTCCAAAATTTTGTAAAACAGGAAAGGGTTAAAATTAGGTTATTTTACTCCTCAAGGGCAGGAAATGACACGCTTTAAACATTACAGGTTTACTTTTGTCACTCATGATCAACCTCTGTTAACAATTTTTATCGTGAGATAGTCTGAAATTAGAAAGATGTTACTTAAAAATTAATGGCTATCAAAATTCTCATAATTTTCAGATCGTGCTTTGCTATAGTCTAGTTTGTATTGTTGTTTGGCTTTCAAAATTACATCTCAGTAACAACTTGAAAAAATACTTTATGTATTGTAATTTGGTTGCCCATCAACAATATATTATTTCCTTTGGCCTCCATAACATATGATTGTGAAAGAGAAAAAAGAATGAAGAGATTTCTAATGAAGAAAAGGTTGAAAAGAATGCGGAGGGCAGTCTGATGTCATTTGTACAACTTGTCAAGGTGTTAGATTTGTACATTTGTAAAGCTACAGATACTGGGAATGAATTAGACTTCAAATCTAAACATAACAATAATAGTCCTACAAACCATGTATTGTGGGGACTCATTAAAATCGTCTTATCAAGACGATTTTACTGAGTACTCACAACATAGGGTTTCATTTAAAGGTAACAATTTTAGGATTGATTTACATTCCTCTTGCCGTAACCTGGGTTGGTTATGAATAAAGCTGGTAAGCAGTTTCAAGTAGGTGTTCTGACCTTTTAAGGAATGTTCAGGGACTGTTTAAACTGGGACATTGACCTACTCTTCTCACTTAAGTACACAAAATACCTTAATAGGCTTTTCTCTTTTCATTCATGCAAGTTTTTAAGCCTTTATCTTTTCCATTTATCATTTTTTTAACTTAAATAAGAAATTTTTGTCAAAATGAAGAAGACTCAGAATCAGTTATTGATCTATGCAAGAGCCTGTGCGTGACATTTCCAACTATTTTTAATGTGCACCATGCAAAGACTCTGGTCAGCCTGTGCACCTGCAAAGTCTGACCAGAGTCTTCACAATGCGCTTAATTTGTAGATAAATGAGGTCTCAAAGTATCTTCAGATAGTCAGACAAGATTATAACTGCCATTTCTGGCTGTTTAGCCTGCTCAATGTTTGCAATGCAGTCACGTGTTAATTTGTTGGATATGTCACACACAGGCTCAAATGATATATTACGCTCCATAGCTGACCATAATACTTTTTTGTTGGCTTAGTTGTTGTTGTGGTAAATTGTCAGTGTATCCCATTTTGTGATCAATTTCGATTATTCAAACTCCTCAAACATTGTTATTTGCATCATTTTGACATAATTTGTAACATTTAGATATCATTTTGTAATATTTTGATATTATTTGCAACATTTTGACATTATTTGTAACATTTTGATATTACATGTATTTGTAACATATAGGTCTACATTATTCCTAATAATTTGTAACTAATTGAAATACCAACAGTTGCTAATGAAATATCATAGGTAACATTATAAAAGATTGATATTTTTCAAAAAATCATAATTGTATCTGCAAGCAAAATACGAAATCGCACCATATGCTGCTACTACCTTTCAATTACAGTTGTACGGCTCAGCAACTGTTTGTCACTGAGCAGCCATTGAATTATGATCAGGGGGAAATAGTTCATTCATTTATTCAAACAAATTGCCAATTATTTTGACACTTTCACTAGTTTCCAACAATATCTAAGTAAAGAGCAGTTAGTGTAGGCTAAGATCAGACTGCATGCTTGAGCAAGCCAATATTTATTGAGCCTATATGTGACATTTCCAGCGACTTCACATATGCGCCAAGTAAAGCCTATGGCCAGCCTGTGCATGCGCATAGTCTGACCAGAGTCTTCACTATGCACTTTGTTGATAGATAAGGTCTTAAACACTCTTCGTGAGGTTATCAAATACTCTATTTGAATGTGCTGATTCCAAGGCCACTCAATATTTGCACCTCGACCACTGGTAAAATTGTTGGAAATGTCACACACAGACTCAATTTATACTCTCTGATAAAGCTTTATGTATAGTAGGACTATGCCATGAATGGCATAAAGTGGGTTAATCAAGAGACAGACACCAGGGTTTTAAGGGATCTAGGTTTTGCACATCTGAGATGCAAAAATAAGCAGCCAAGACCCTCAAAACTATGTGATATGAGTCACATAGACTCTCTGGGACTCATCTTTAGAAAAGAATTGAACTTTAAACTGTCTTCAATTCTTTCCTGAAGTTGAGCACCAAATATTAATATACTTCTATCAATTTCTTTGCCTTTAACCAGGGAATAGCTCTGAATCTACAAAATACAAGAGGAGTAATTAGCCTAAAAGAAACACTCTATAACCTTAAGTAGGGACTCTCAAAATGTGAGAAAGGATCCCTAAGATCGCAATGATTGAGTCCTGCGGACCCTATTTTATTTATGCCCCTTTTTGGTGACACATTCGCCCATAGCACCCATACCCTTCCACACTCTTGACCACATTTGTTGAAATATATAGGAAAAGGTATAACACAGTGAGCGATCAAAAGCTCATAACTCCAACTTATTCAAGCTGTAGCTACAAGCCTTTGATCACCCATCAACAATTTATTGCAGTGTGGGTAAAGAAAATAATCCTGGCAGGAATTCCCTCAAAGCAAGTAATTTAGGACAAAGGGTTAATCCGGCTTTATATGTTCTAAAAATTATGAATGGGAGTAAAGATCATTACAGTTATCCTGTGAAAACTGCAAGCTCAGCTTTTAAAAAAAGACTAGTTTCCCTCCATCCTTTAATGATTTGATTTTTTAGGTTCATTTGTCTAAAACATTAAGAGTTACTAGTCCTCTGGACCGAAACTTGTGAATTCTAGGAAGAACTCTTGCAAACTGCCATGTTGTAGGCCCTAGCTCCAGGTCAAAATTGTTCTGATTTAATGCAGTTTTAAAAAGCAGTTGCTCTCTTCCCATATTCTGATTTGCATTACCCAATTGAAAACATCGTGGGAAAAGAAGAAATTGCTTGTACAGTTTACTCTCGTTACAACGACCACATTTGTTCCCAGAAAATATGTCGTTGTAACGAAAATGTCGGTGTATTGAATGAACACTTAGCCAATTAATGCAGGACTGTCGAAAAGCAGCATACATTATTAAATACTATGTATAGTACATGTTAAAACTAACGGTAGTACTTCTCAGTTATATCATTGATGATTTAAATATCTTTATTGAACCGATCTTTTTAATACCTTATTTGCCATATGCATTTCTATCAAAATTTAAATGCAATGATCTTAAAACTAACATTTTCTGTATAGCAAAATAGAGAAAAGCTTAAAATACAAAAGTAGACATAACCTATATAAAGTGTAATGAAAGGATGAATGTGATAAAGGTGCTTATAAAACAATGCCATTGTTCGTATGTCAAACATTTTCACACATTTCAAAGTTAAAGACTTAATAATTATCAACTAATTTTAGGTGTTTATCTATCATGCAAATGGTTCTGTGTAATTAACCATCATGACCAACATTTTTGTGTCGTTGTAATGAACAAGCTTATATAGGGAATATGCACTTTCGTTCCCTGAAAATCAATGTCGGTGTCGGAAAATGAGAATTACGTTATAACGAATGAAAAAAGCACTGTGCAAATCCGTTCCCGACAAATTTGTGTCGTTAAGTGAAAATGTCGTTGTATTGAATGTCGTTAAAACGGGAGTTGACTGTACTTGTTTTCCTACACTGTTTTCTTGCAAAAATATCATTGATTAATCACTCTACAATAGATACAGATTTCATAGAGGATCTCTTATTAAGAGGGGAGGTCATGAAAGATTTAGGACCAACAGATCCTGCAGGCTGGTGGTAAAAAGTAGTAAGCGTGGAACCCTGTAATGTGAGGGACATGTCCCCTGTTTCTTTGAGACATAGTCTTGTGAAAATATGTGTGGCTATTTCGTAATCACAGCCTTCTGCTATTTAGTTAAAAATTTCTTAAATCTGGATTCAATGAATGATTAGAGTTAATTCATGAAAGCAAAGCATGATACCGCCTAAGCTAGTTATTCTGGCTTTTGAGTTTAACTCGAGCAAATAAAAAGATATCAAAAAGTATTAAAACATGAGGGTATGTTATATATAGCCGCCTTAGATGAAGACACTTTCCCGTCTAATATCAAAATCGTTCTCTTGTAAGATTTGTCCAAATTGAAAGCTGCTTTTATGGGAAAAGGTTCGATCCCCGACGGTGGCACTCATTCTTTCTGACTATTTGTCTCTCACAAAATTAATGGGTTGATAATCGTAGACCTATGTGAGATAGCCACTGGGGGCTAGGAAAGGATGTGATGGTAGTACTGGTGAGACAATTACCAGGAATCCATTGTTAGGTGCTCCATCACCTGTGATATAACTGAAAAATAGTTGAAAGCGGCTTAAACTCCATTCAATCAATCAATTATGGGAAAAATCAAGGGGTGGTCAGCACAGAGCCCATATGTCTGTATGCACTTAATATAGTTTGCTCTGATATACCCCTTGAATTGAAAAATCATATTTAAACTGTAAAGTTAATTAACCCTTGTCATGCTGAACCCGGAATATTCCTGCTTCGGCAGGAGCTATAGACCAACATCAGGCTGCACATATGTGCAGTCTGATATTAGTCTACTCCACCTGTTTCTCACTCTCATACTAGAATTGTCAATAGATTAAGTTTTTCAAATGAAAATTGACCTACAGTTGGTACTTTCAGCACTTTTTGCCTTTTGATTTTGATGAAAATTTTTATCCAAATTTATTCAGCATGACAAGTGTTAATATAACTTGCTATATAGTTGAGTATTGAATCACTATTTTGATTAAGCATTGTCAATACAGAATCAATAATATTTTTATTCCCCTGCATCAATTAGCTCCTGGGCAAATGTTTTTACAAGTGTCTGTCTCTCTGTCTGTCTGCAAAACTTTATCAGAAAATCTTAACATTGCTTAACACTCAAAGCCTATTTGAGATACAATGCTGATCCCTGATTTTAGAGAAGTCTATATCTTTGTCATCTGGAAAAGGGGAAAATTAATTCAGTGTAGAAGGGTTACATGATTTGTATTCCAAAAGGCACAGGAAATGGATAATTCAGGAATCTGGGTCAAGTTTGTTATCCTTGTTTGCCCCACATGCAGTGTACCAGTCTGTTTACTTGTAGCTAAAAATAGAATTTGGGATGGGTCTTAATTTCATTGAGAAATATTTCACAAATGACACAATTATTTAAGCAGATTGTACTGTTGGAAACTTTTTAACCTCATGAGCATAGCAAGAGGTTATTTGAACACAATATACATCATAATATGTTCCAATGAATTCTTGTGTCACATAAAGAGCACTTGACTTTCCATTGTTTTTGCAGAGGACACAGAACTACTATTAACAGTATTTCTCCTAATAAAGCGCCCGGGAGGTATATATAACATGGTTTGGAAAGCTTTTATTTAGTTTGCATTTTTTCTTTTTAAACAAGCATTAAAGTTGATGTCTTTTAGGCCCTTTTCCCTGTAATTTTGATGAATTTCCTCTAAACAATCATTTATATGATTGTTAAGAGGAAATTCATGTCAACTAAGAGTAGAAGTCTCAAAAAGTTCCTAAAATTTAGGGATTTGAAGAGGGTTTTCTTTGTTAAAAAAAAGGGTGCAACTATTAGGGAGGGCGCTTTTATTAGCGGAAATATGGTATGCACCTACAAAAATATAATACTTTCATCTTGATTCATGATGTTACAGATTCAAATGAGTATATTTTGATGAAGATATTCATTTTGTCTTGTTATTTCAGATCCTTGATATAATGAACAGATTAAAGTGTGCCGAGATTGTTGAAAATGGGAAAAAACTGACAGTGCATGTGCTTAAAGGTAAGGAATTAGTTGATACAATTTGTCATTTAGATGGCTAAGGGCAAAACAGTAGTAACCGCTCATATGTTTAAAGGCAGTTACAACTGTTTTGCGCTCAGCCATCAATTTGTGGAATAGGTTCGTCTGGCTCGTTGGACGAGTGGTTAATGCGCTCGACTCGTAATCTGATGGTTGCGGGTTTGAGTCCCAATCGAGATGGGTAGTGTATTTGTGCAGGACACTTTAGAGAAGGGGCCCCAGTCCATCCAGCTGTAAAAGTGGGTAGCAGTGGTTAGAACCCATTGCCTCTTTCTCTAAGTGCAGGATAATATCTTGAATGAGTTAGGACCATGATGGAAATAAGAGTCATTTGACCTGTTATCATTTTTGAGTAAAAACAAAACAAACAAAACAAAACTAGGGGGAGCAGGTTCTGGACAGTTAACCCCTTTCCCCCCCCCCCCCCCCCCCCCACACACACACACACATACACATAAATTTAATTAAGAGCTTTGTTAAAAAAAATTAAAAGCCTATGGAAGACATTCAAATAGAGTACATTATCGGATGAATATTCCCAACCCCACCAAGAATGGAAACAACTGATTGAAAAAAAAGTGTGCTTTAAGCATGGCATTATTATACAATCAATTTTAGTTACAAAGATTTTGAATCTATCTCCATTATTGCCCTTACATAATCATTGATACTGTTTAGTTTATAAAAAAAATATTGATTATGTAACGGCAATAAAATATATTAATTGGCTTGGTCAGCAGCTTTAATGTCTGTTATAAAAACTACAACAACTAATATTATATTGGAATGACTCTTTTGGTAGTTGCACCCAAATGTAATAGAATATTTCATCAAAGTATAGCTCTTTTGTTTGTTTATCTACATGTTGATATAAAAACTATTTGACCTATAATCAGCAGAAATTCCACTGATAAATAACTTCCCATCAAAGAAGGGGAATACAGCATTTTTTACTCTTCTCATGTTGTTCACAACATAATTCTGGGCCCAAGGTTATAAAACTTTTCTCAGGCTCAACTGAGAATTTTTCTAAAATTTTGAATTTAAATAAATGTATGGAAATAAAAAGATAATATTAATAAGTTGTTATTTATACAACATGTAAATATTATCTTTTATTTTCACACATTAAAATGAGTATTAAAACAAAATTACGGCTTTAATCTCAATTGGAATTTGAGATAATTTTGAATTGGGCACAAGAAAAGTTTTTATAACCTTGGGCCCTAATGCACATGAAGCTTTTGCTGACAGTATGGACTACTATCAGTCTTCAAAAAATGTGCAGTCTGGTGTTTGCCTATGCTGACTGCTTACTGTGGCATAATGTCTGTGTAGATTGATCTTATTCTGCACTGTTTGCCAAATAATTAATAATTACCAATTAGGGTAAAAAAAATGTGAAAAGAAAGGAGAAATCGCTTGTTGCTACATTCAACTTTTAGATCTATTGATCAAAGGTCAGAAGAGCTTTTGTGATGTGTACCTCAACCATCCATTCATTTGTCCATCTATGCATAAACAATTCTTTTTAACGCAACGAAGTCCACAAATATTGTTCAATTTTCTTTAAACTTCCACAGGTTGATTGTAGGGTTATACTATAGGGAAGGTACCTCTTGAAAATTGGGCTGATCTGTCAGAAAACATGGGAACAAGGGCCTTATGGATTTGTACCTCAGCATGTTCTTGTTTGATATGTTAAGTTCCCAAATATTATCAAAATTTCTCTTGAATCGTTTTGTGTTATGGTTCTGTGTGAAAATTTGATGAAAACACAGGAAGTGCAAGGAGCCCTTCGGACTATTACTAAAAATAAATTGAAGAGGAGATAGGTGCTTGGTTATTGTCACTTGACACATTCTCCTTAACCCTTTGCTGTTTAATCCCTGCTTTTTATGTGCCTGTTATTTCATAATTGACAAAACATTGTGAAAAAAGAAGAAATTGCTTCTGGCAAGCAACTTCTTCTTTTTCCACACTATTTTCTACCCTACTGAATGGTTATTTTTCAAAATAAATCCACTTTAAATTTTCGTCTGCAAAACCTTTGAATTTGGACAGGTCCAAAGTTTTGTAAAACAGGAAAGGGTTAAAGCAATTAAGATCCTGAAATATTTGATCAGAATCAGGAAAAACTTGATAGTCAGTAGAGCCTCTCAGGCACTCCTGGGCCTCTTGTATCTATTCTAGCAATGTGGTTACATACAACTTTCTTGATCTTATATTAACAGTGATTGAAAAGTTCATAGTCATGATTGTCTGAATTGCTTGTGTTAAACCACAATCTAAATTTGCTATTTATGTCTCCATTTCTAGGACCACATCACTACTTATTACTAAGGGAGATCAAAAGCTGGTAATTACAGCTTGAAAAAGCTGGAGTTACAAGGTTGTGGTCAACCACTGACAATAAATTATGGGTCAATGGTATATAAGTAAGGTAGATTTAAAGGGCCGATTGTCATCAGCTATTTGTTTGTGCCCGAACAATAGGCTGGTATCAAATGTTGATACGAGATGTTCACACTTGGTGGAGACAAAAATGAGCCAACATTCCTGAACAGTTCAATCTTGAAATCGGCTTTACCCTCTAATGAATTTATTTATCCCTTATCCTGCTGAATTTGAATAATGTTTCAAACAGATTGCCAACACGGTATTTATCCTAATGAATGCTCCCGGGAGCTATACATAACATGGTCAGGGAGCTTTTATTTAGTATGCATTTTCTGATTTAAAAAGTAATTGAAATTGATGTCTCTTAGTCTCATTTCCCTTTAATTTGAGGTGAATTTCCTCTAAACAATCATTTAAATGATTGTTTAGAGGAAATTCATCTCATATTAGAGTACAAGTCTAAAAAAGTTCCTAAAATTTAGGCACTTGAAGTGGGGTTTCTTAGTAAAAAATATATGGGTGCTACTATTTAGGGGGGGGGGGGGGGTGCAATTATTAGAGGAAATACAGGTATATATAGACATTTCAATGGGTTTGGCTCAAGTTTTCTCCTCAATGAATAGCAGAAAGCATGACTGTGAAGACTGATCTTAGTCTATACTATCTGCTAAAGCTTTGTGTCTAGCAAGCATATATTGTGAAAAACATCAGAAGGATAAAAATTTGGCATTGGAGAATGTGATCTTCTGAGCAAAAAGGGACCCAATGAGAGAAATTGATTTAAAATGTGTTTAAGCTCCACTGGCTGGAGCGCAAGTCAGGTTGTAAACTTTTTTAGCTCACCTGAGCAAGAAGTGCTCAAGGTGAGTTATTGTGATCGTACTATGTCCGTCTTTAGTCGTGCGTCATTCGTCGTCCACAATTTCTTTAAACATCTTCTCCTCCTAAACCAATCTTGGGCCAATCTTGATTAAGCTTGCAGGGATGTTTCTTGGGTCAAGCTCTACCTAAGTTGTTCAAATAAATGAAGTCCACCCTTAACTTTCCCTTTACCCTTTACCCTTAACAAAAAGGGTGAAAATAGGAAAATCTTCTTCTCTGAAACTAGAAGACAGACAGCTTTCATATATAGTATGTAGCATCATCTAGTGGACCTCTACAAAGTTTGTTCATATCAAGACCCTGGGGTTACATTTATGTTCCACCCGGGTGCAACCCTTTTTTACATAGAATCAAAGAGGGAAAAGGCACATCCTTCTTGCTCTTGGCTGAAAACATTCCTTGGTATTGATCTTTTGTAGAATTTATTTCCTTGTTTAATGCCTATTTAATGAATGTGATGTCCCAGGATCAAAGAGATTCAGGTGAGCGATCTAGGACCATCATGGTCTTCTTGTCTTTAAAAATCTTGTCCTTAGAAAGTACTGGATGGATATTAACCAAACTTCACAAGAATGATCTTTGATGGACCCCTTTCAAAAATGTTAAAGGATTTTTGATCCAATGGAAAAAAAGCTTTAATAGGCGTGGCTAATTTCCATATGTGATAATATGTGACTTTTCTCAAAACCTAACTGATGAATATCAACCAAATTTCACTAGAATGATCCTTGAGTGACGTTTTTTCAGTCTACAAAAAATGTTTGTGATTGGATGAAAAATATGTCTGTTTATGGGTGGAGGTCATTTCTCTTTATGTTATTCAGTGGAAACTTTGAAATTCATTTACTCAGAACCTAACTGATGGGTATCAACCAAATTTCATTGGAACGATGACCCTAGGTGACACTTTATCAGTCTACAAAAAAATATTGTGATTGGATAAAAAATATGTCTTTTATGGGCGGAGGTCATTTCTCTTAAAGTTATTATAGTGGAAACTTTGAAAATCATTTTTCTTAGAACCTAATAAATGTATATCAACCAAATTCAATTTGAATGTTAATTTGGGGACCCACTATCGAACTGTTCAAAATTATTGTGATTTGATAAAGATATCTTTTTGAGATCATTGTAGGTATTTCTCTGGTGTGTTGGTCAGATCTGCGGTTCTTTTGTGTGTGTCATGGAAATGGGAGTCTGCCAGGGGGATTGATCAGAAAGGAAAAACTTAAATAAAGATCAGACTGCACATGTGTGCAGGCTGATCTTTGTTGATGCCATCTGCCAAAGCAGGAATATTCCAGGATCAGCATGACAAGGGTTAAAAGGAGACACATAGGTAGAGACAGTATATATAAGTATTGGAGACACATAGAATTACTTAACCCTTTCCTGTTTTACAAAATTTTGGACCTGTCCAAATTCAAAGTTTTTGCAGACGAAAATTTAAAGTGGATTTAACTTGAAAAATAACCATTCAGTAGGGCAGAAAATAGTGTGGAAAAAGAAGAAATTGCTTGTCAGAAGCAATTTCTTCTTTTTTCACCATGTTTTCTCAATCATAAAAGGTAGTGGAACGATAATTGTTCTGCATCATTTTGAATCTCATGATCTTTCACAATGTTGACCGAGATTTCCTAATGAAAATCATTTGGAAACCTTGGTTAACTCTGTTATAGTTCTTTACCGCCAAAACGTTGCGGAGCCATTAAGGGTCCCCTACTTAAGGCCCCTTTTTCCAGTGACAGGTCATAAATTTATTTGCTGGTAGATTGAACATGGATATTTAATAACCCTCAAAGAATCTGCCTTTTATATAATTTTTATAATGATATTGCCGATAATACATATACAAATTTTTTACTGCGATAAAGTGTCTTTGATACGCTTCATGACTTATTCATGAATGGGAAAATAGTTCAAATTCCTCCGCAAGTTTTATTTCTATTTTGTGTAGGAAGGTCTGTGTTAGCTATCAGCTATATTTAATGTTATCGGAGAAAATATATTGAAAAACATTTTATACTGAATAAGGTAAACTGTTGCTATTTTCTCCATTTTCGTGATCAAAATATGATAGTTTTATGACAGAGAGTTAATTTGGATTGGAACTTTTATTTGAAGTGGAAACTTTTGCTTCATCTCATTTTATGAATTAATGAATTGGAAAAAATGCCACATAGAATGCAAAATATTGTGAGAAAAGAAGGTATAAGTTAAAGCATGTATTATTAAAAAAATATTTTTCATCAAAATTTAGTGTTTTGTAATGTTTTGTTTTGTATTATGAATGTATAATCTTAAGCCTTGACATGATGAACCAAAAAGATTCCTGCTTTGGTGTGAGGTAAAAAATCAGCCTGCGTGTATTATAATATGCATGCTCATCTTAATTTTTACCAACCCTTTTTAGCTCACCTGAGCACAACGTGCTCAAGATGAGCTTTTGTGATCACTCACCATCCATCCATCTTCCATTTTTCCATCAGTTAACAGTTTCCTTAAACATCTTCTCCTAAACCACTCCAATCAATCTGAAACTTGGCAGGAATGTTCCTTCATCAATGGATTGATAATCATAGACCTTTGTGGGATAGCAGCCGGAGGCTAGGAAAGAATGTTATGGTTATACTGGTGTGAGAAATACCGGGATTATCCATTGTTAGGCACTACAGTTGCCTAGAAATAACTGAAAGACTGTTGAAAGCAGCGTACAACCCCATTCAAACATACAGAAGAGGGGCCTTGTTGCAAAATTTTCTGTAATTACTTTTTGATTGCTCAGTGTGAATCAGTTATAACTGCCTATATATAGGCAGTTACAATCGTTTCACATTGAGCCCTCATTTTATATAGACTGGTACTACTGAAGACTCATTTATGAAGCCGACAGGTATACATAGATTTTTTCGTCCATAGTCTAGAGACCTGACCATGCATAAAAATTCGAGTCTAAATTCAAAGACGAGACTCCTCTCTGTAACAAATGTTCAATTGATAATCACATTAATTCATTAATCTATTTGTGAAGAGATTAAATACTGACCAAAAAACTTTAAAGTAATATAGATTATCTATGAATGTATGATTTCTTCACAGACATTTCCTGAAAAACAAACTTAAACGAAAGGCAAAAGTGCGACCCCTCCTGGTCCTGGTTTGTTGTTTACAAACAATTCATTAGCCAATCAGAAGTGCTAGGTCCGCGCACGTCATCAAATACTGAAAGCCAATACCGTGTGACTGGTTTTTGGTGACTAACTGTCGGCTTTTATGATAGTCGACAGTGGAACCAGTCTATTATTTTTATAGTGACTCCAGCACTCTTGATTTACACTGAAGCACCTACAGCGTAAGTAAATGTGGCATCTGCTTGAGGTACCCTTCTTAGCACTACTGGTAGAAAGCTAGGCAAGCAGGCTATTGTTAGTGGTATTAAAATGAGTCGCAGTCTTTCTGTGCATTTGGAGCGTTGATATTTGACATGCTTATAACTTTCTGTTACCTTATAAATTTCTTTAAAAAATTGCTTAATTGTGTTTGCCTTTCTGTCTGTCTGTGCATGTGGAGCCTTGATATTTGACATTTATAAAACATTGTGATAAATATCTTCGAAAATTGCTAAAATGATGCATTTACCTTGCATGGATCTAAAGGGCCACAATGTTTGCCCAATCAACTTGTTTATTTTGTCCACAAATATGGTCCAATCTTCATGAAACTTGATCAGAATGTTGGCCAGGTCACAAGGATTAATCCTTTTGAAAATCGGAAAGATCCTTGTCATATGACGGGGAAAGGGGCCTTAATGACAATTTTCTTGTTGACACTCTGGAGGCCACAAATACGGCCCAATTTTCATGAAACTTGGTCAGAATGTTGGCGAGGTCACATTGATGAACCCTATCTAAAATGGGAAGGATCTGTGCCATATCATGGGAAAAGGAGCCATAATGACATTTTTCCTGTTTCACAAACTCACCATGTGATTGGCTTCAACAGTAACCAAGGCCATTGATAATTTGTCCTTGACCTTTAATGTACTTATAAAGATTTTAACTTAACTTAGGCTTTCACTAGTTACCAAGGTCCTTGACATTTTGACCCTGACCTTGACCTTTTAGAGACTTGGAAAAACTTTAACCAAAAACTTTAACCTTGCTTATATTTTCTGAGTGATTTTACCTAGGGACATCATAACCTCATACACAAACTCATCAGGTGATAGGCTTTCAACTGTAACCAATGCCCTTGTTAATTTGTCCTTGACCTTTAATGTACTTATAAAAACTTTAAATAAACTTAAACTTCGATCTTTGGCCAAGTATTGTTTGTGACAAGCAGTAGTTTGGGCGAGCTACGTTGTCCGCTGACAACTCTTGTTTATGCTACCAAAGATGAGGTTTTATTCATATCATCTTTCAAGTCTATTTTTTAGTACATAATAAATAATGTCTATCTGTTAGCCTATTGCTGTTTAATCCCTGCTTTTTACGTGTCTGTGATTTTATGATTGAGAAAAAATTGTGAAAAAAGAAGAAATTGCTTCTGCCAAGCAATTTCTTCTTTCTCCACACAATTTTCTCCCCTACTGAATGGTTATTTTTTAAATTAAATCAACTTTGAATTTTCGTCTGCAAAAACTTTGATTTTGGACAGGTCCAAAATTTTGTAAAACAGGAAAGGGTTAACCCTTTCCTGGTTTACAAAATATTGGACCTGTCCAACTTCAAAGGTTTTGCAGATGAACATTTAGTGTGGATTTAATTTGAAAAATAACCATTCAGAAGGGTAGAAAATAGTGTGGAAAAAGAAGAAATTGCTTGTCAGAAGCAATTTCTTCTTTTTTCACAATGTTTTCATCATCATTAAATCACAGGCACATAAAAAGCAGGGATTAAACAGCAAAGGGTTAACTCAGTTTCTTCTTCAATTATGGACATGGATTTGCATGAAATTTTTCACAGAATGTTCCTTATGTGACCATGTGCATATCATTGTGATTTTGAGTTGCAAAGCTGTATCATTGAAAAAGGTAGCAAATTGTCACAAGTTATGCCCGATACACTGCTACATGGCCAAGTATGAAAACAAAGGGAAATAACTAAAAAATATGCTAGGTAGAGTTATTGGGTCTTGTGCACTTCAATCTGTAATCATGAGAGAAACATAACTCCAAAGTTTCAAGTCGATAAACCGAGTTGTGCTTCAGCAAAGAAGAGCCTGCCACCTGTCTGTTGGTCACTGGACAGTGGACACTGGATGCTAAAAAGCTGGCTGACACTTGTGATCACATATTAGTTTCTGTCATTTGATGGGGCTTACATTTTTGTTCAATTTACTGTGGTGGCTTATGTTTTGACTCTCACCGAGTCTTGTTCTTTTAAAGAAAAGAAAAGCAGGTTGAAAGTTTTCATACACTAGCAAATCCTAAACAACAAGATTTGAAATTCTATTACATAAATACAATATGCTTATCCTATTACCTCAAACATATATAATAATAATTTCAATTAGTTTTCTTTTATTGAACCATGATTACCTTCGTAATGTTTATTCAGCAATATAGGTTTTTGTAAGTCACTGTAATTTTCTTTTGTACTTAAGGCATTCTTTAGATTCTTTTACAAAATATTGTACTTAAGGCATTCTTTAGATTCTTTTACAAAATATTTTTCTAAGTTTTTTGCACCCATTTTGAGATTTGGATTTGAAATTATCCACATTCCATGCTATTTGCTAAAAAAGTAATTATTTTGATGTATTTAGGTGTAGAGAGACATACCATTTGTAATTTAAGATGAGTTTTAATGTACCCTGGTGGCATGAACATAGTGGCACCTGGTTGTATGAAGCAAATGCTTGAATATAGACTGGAAGTTATTTGTACTAATTGAAACACCAACCATGGTTGGCTGAAAATAATTTCCAGTTAGAATTTAACCAATACATATCTTGTATACAATTTGGTTCAACTGGAACGGGCTGGAGTTACGAGAACTTGTCGTCTAACATAAACAAAGTAACCTGTAATACCAAACCTGTATAAGTCTGATATTTGTTGTAATTGAAATAATAAGGTTTGCCATTGATAATAATATCTTTTTTAAATATAAACAGTTTAACCCTTTCCTGTTTTTACAAAATTTTGACCAGTTCAATTTCAAAGGTTTTGCAGACGAAAATTAAAAGTGGATTTAATTTGAAAAATAACCATTCAATAGGGTAGAAAATAGTGTGGAAAAAGAAGAAATTGCTTGTCAGAAGCAATTTCTTCTTTTTCACAATGTTTTCTCAATCATAAAATCACGGGCACGTAAAAAGCAGGGATTAAACATCAGGGTTCAGTTTCCAGGAAAATCATTTTGCCAATTTTCTAAACTTACAGACGGATACATAAAGAAAAAAATACTGATTACTTTTGAAAAGAATCTGGCACTGTTTTATGTTTCTCTATATTGCTGTAGAACTACCAAATGAATATGTTATAATTATGGTTGTGAGATCAAAGGTCAAGGTCACATTTCAAGGTCAAAATGTGCCCACCATCATCTGATGCTTGGTTAGATGGGGATGCACAAAGCACCTGATTACCTTTATACAAGGTTGATGATATAGATCATTGAGTGATAAATATTTGCATAATTAATATTTTGAGATAATGATTAATTAAGCAGTTTACTGGCTTATAATTATAACCCCTATGATTTATTAGAACTCTCTGCAATACTCATTTATCACTATCATTGTGGGTCTTGAACAAAATATAGTTGAATTAGCCAAAATCTTTCTCATTTATTATCTGTGCTGTGGAATGGAGCTATTTTTTAGTGTGCATAATATGTAGAAAACAGATTAAAACAAAATCTAAATAGTAATGGTATGATATATATGATACCCATGCATTAAACAAAGTAATGAATAAATGATAATTTAGCCTGTGCATGAGATTTCCAACAATTCCAAATATGGGCAAAGCAAAGACTCTGACCAGCCTGTGCATCCGCACAGTCTGACCAGAGTCTTTCCTATGCATATAGATGATAGATAAGGTCTTAAAGTATCTTTAGACCATCATGTTACTTTGTATTTAAACTTTGTGTCTTTAGTCTATGCTGCTCCATGTTAGCACCTTACGCAAATTTCAAATTGTTGGAAATGTCACACGCAGGCTCAATTATGAACTAAAACCTAAATGAGCTTACATTTAGCACTTTAGCTTTGCTTTGCTTTGATTTTCCTCATCAATATAATTCAGCTTAAGGTTTAAGAGGTCATGAGTTTGAATATTTGTAACAGCAAAGATCCAGGATTTATTTAGGAGGGGGTTCTAAAATATACTAGTGCTTGTAAAATCCTGAATGGCAAAGCTGGCAAGCAAAATCTTGCATTTACCTTTTTGGTGGTTTACTGACGATACTTACTGTACTTTGATTTCCAGATTTCATTAATCTGGGCCCGAGATTTTAAAACTTTCCTCATGCTTGTTTGATAGTTTTCTCAAATTTTAAGTTTAGATTAAAGCTTAAAATCTGTAAAAATACTTAAATAAATTAATGGATATAAAAGATGATATTAAAAAGTTGTTATGAATGTTGTGAACAGGTTTGAGAAATTTCAGACTTGGTGTTACATTTCCAACAATTTTCATGTGCGCAAAGCAAAGTCTCTGGCCACTCTGTGCATCTGCATAGTCTAACCAGAGTCTTTGCTATGCCCTCTATAGATAGATAAGGTATTATTCCTACTGGCTGTCAAACCAAATTTCTAATTGCATTGTATAAATGTCCAGGCTGCATCTTGTCAATTGATCAGACACACTTGAAATTGATGGAAATGCCATGCACTGGCTCATTTTGATGGCTCAGCAAGAAAGAGATGTAACCCCCTATTAACATATTGGGAGTTACAACTGTTTCAAGCTGAGCTATCGATTTGTTAGTAAGTATTTGACAATGATAAGACACTTAAGGTTCATCACTATTATTTTACTGTATTTCCAGAATCACAAAATGTGGATCAAGATAGATCTTTCCTTGATGAAAAGACATGCCTAATTAAAAGTCTGTCCCAACTATGGTAGCTTTAACCCAAATCTTTCTAGAGTAAGTATTCACTACAATAATTTTATCATTTGTTAGCTCACCTGAGCACAAAGTGCTCAAGGTGAGCTATTGTGATCGTACAATGTTTGGCATCCGGCGTCAGTCGTCCGATTTGCTTCGTCCATCGTGCGTCGTCCACAATTTCTTTAAACATCTTCTCCTCCTAAACCAGTGGGCTAATCTTGATGAAACTTGGCAGGAATGTTCCTTGGGTCAATACAAGCTCTACCAAAGTTGTTCAAATAAATGAAATCCACCCTTAACTTTCTCTTTACCCTTAACAAAAAGGATGAAAATAGGAAAATCTTAAAAAATCATCTTCTCTGAAACCAGATGGCAGACAGCCTTCATATTTGGTATGTAGCATCATCTAGTGGACCTCTACCAAGTTTGTTCATATCTGCTTATTCAATTAATGTAATGTCCCAGGGATCAAAGAGACTCAGGTGAGCGATCTAGGACCATCATGGTCCTCTTGTTTCTCTCAGCCAGTTTCTACGAGTTTTCTCGCAGAAAAATGAGAGAATCTCTCAAATCTCACCTGAAATGATCCCTGAATATACTGTATTTCTCCTATCAAACGCGCCCGGGCGTGATGCAAAACGTCGTGGGGCGCTATTATTTCATACCCTTTTACTTGATTAAAAAAGATTATGTATTTTGGAACCTAAGAGAAGCAAACTGTTAACATGTTCGTAATTATCGATTGAAATACGTGCGCCACCCAATACGCTTTCTATTTATCTATTAAGACTATAAAATTAAAAAACTAAAATAAAATGTTAGCTAATGAATTGAAATTCCGTCATTTAAAGTCATCTATCGAAATACGGTCACCTTCGATCATTAATTGCAGCTTTCAAAAGCAAGTGATTGTGTTAGCAGAAGCCGAGATTATCATTATTGTTATTATTTGTACAAGATAGGAAGTTCCAGACGATGCAATATTCAATGTTTTGCTACCGATGGACAAGGCGGTCTAATAAATCGTTACCTATTCACGTATGAAATAAATAATCCTGTATTAAATCCTAAAATGTTGTGATGTGTAAATGCTCCCGGTACATGATATAGAAGTGTTTCGTAATGAAAACACTACACGTCTTGATCTAGCTTGGTCACCGCGTGTCGGCACTCTTTGAAGTCCCCAGATTCTTGCAAGCGGCGACGTGGCTTTTGAAATCAGTCACACACGAGATTTTACGAGGGTTTTCCTATTTTAACAGTATGAATTGTGACGAGGATTAAATCATTTGATTGGGATATTTTGTTTATTTGCAGAGGATAAAATGATTTCAGAAATATTTTCGTAACAACGTGAAGAAAGGGGATTTTGCTCGCACGTGACTTACGAAGAATGACAAGAAATAGTTTTAATTTTGTGTTTAATTTTAACCTTTCGCGCTTCTGGAAAACTGTGGGATTTTGGGCCCTTAGTTTTTCAGATGTTGAACGATCTTTTAATGACGCAACTAGCCTTATCCTGATAGGAATTTAAGATAGTTAACCCACAATCTATTGAACACTACGTCGTGGAGTAGCAGCTAATGAAATTAAATTCGAGACCGGATTTTTCACCACGGACCGCGGACGGTTTGATGATGTTGATCGTATAGTCAAGGGCCTGGGAATAGTATTTATGGGGGAGCGCGTTTATTAGGGAGGGCGCGTCTAAAAGGTGAAATACGGTACCCGTCCAACCATCCGTTTTGAGTCTTTTTCGTTTCCAGATTCTAACTCAAGAACTCAGTGACCTAGAATCACATAACTTTGCACAACTGATGCCAATGACCTAAGAAGGTATTTTTGGGTCATGAAGGTCAAAGCTGAAGGTCACAATTGTGGAAAAATGGCTCGTGGAGTTGGGACAAGTGCTGAGGGGGGTATTAGTTCACTTTGTGACAGATCTAGTGTATTAAAAGTTGTTTGATTGTGACAAAGGGTTAAGGTTAACCTTTTGCTGTTTAATCCCTGCTTTTTACGTGCCTGTGATTTTATGATTGAGAAAACATTGTGAAAAAAGAAGAAATTGCTTCTGACAAGCAATTTCTTCTTTTTTCACACTATTTTCTACCCTACTGAATGGTTATTTTTCAAATTAAATCCAATTTAAATTTTCGTCTACAAAACCTTAAAATTTGAATTTTGACAGGTCCAAAGTTTTGTAAAACAGGAAAGTGTTAAAGAATCGTTTTTGAAGAATTTTTCATGTCGCTGAGACAGTGTGAATACATTTTTCTCAGTATTTTGTCTTTATCAAGTTAAACAAGGCTTATACTACAAGTATGATACATTATTTGTGACATCAGAACCTTTCATGAATGGAGTTGGAAGGCGGCAAAAAAGCTATGAGAAAAAATGCAAAGCATCTAGCTACAACCAGTGAGAATTCTACATGTCTCACTATTGGGACACATGCAATGGAAAGAAAATGACTGGAAAATTATATATGTAAATGTGTGTATAGTTACTTTTGTGAATGGGCAAGCCTTAGCCTTCTGAATTTTTCCCTCTTGAGAGATGGTTTAATTAATTTAACACAAATTTGAAGTTGATGTGAAGTTCTGTTTAAGTCAAAGTCCAAAGTCATGGATCAAGGCAGAATGGAGAACAGAGACTAGACAATTTCTGAAACAAAGATAGGTATAAAAACGGACCAGTCCTATACTATTATTAGTGCCTATGAATAGGCATTTACAATACTTTTGCACTGATCCCTCAATTGATACTAGGAATAATTTGACCTTTTCCCTACTTATCCATACCCAGAAGGTCCTGAGAAAAGTGGGAAAAATTTACAAATTTCCTACACATACTTCAAAGTTTAAACTTCTGAATCATGACTACTTTCCAACCGAAAGCCAATCTTAAAATCCTTCCAACAAGCCTAACTGGATTGGATTAATGAGTGAAGTTTGTAATAATTATTCCTGAAATCTCTAAAAAGGTTTCAAACAATTTCCAAAAGGAAAGGGACATATTAGAGAAAAGTGCTAGAATAATAATGATTTGTTAGTAATGTCATTTGTTTCTCCAGGAGTTGCAGACAGGGAGGTGTGACTCCAACTCTGTTTTGAGACGACGAAATTCAAGATCGTCAAACTTCGAGACAATCTGTAGACTGCTTCCTCCGAGAAAGAAATTGGCTTATTTGAAAAAAGTTGTCTTTTAATGAAGGTAAGTTGAATACTTGAAGTAAATTTGATTGGAGGTTTAAAATGTATATAATACATTGAAATCATTAATAGCAACTTAAAATGTGCCTACCATTTTGTTGCTATGAACCAGAGTTTGCTATAAAAACAAGCTATTTCGATGGATCGATGCAAAACAGTTGTAACTGCCTATATGTTTATAGGCAGTTACAACTGCTTCACGCTGAGCCATTGAATTTTTGTTCTTTTGAATTTATTGTTCATCGACTTCTGCACAGAGCTAGTTGCATTTAATGTGTGAGTTGCTTAGATACAGATTGCAGTTAAGAAAAAATCAGTATGGTCATACTACCTTAAACAATGTGTTGTAGGTACTCATTGTAATCATCTTGTTGAGACAATTACAATGAGTACCCACAACAAATTATTTTGTTAGGAAATAATGACTGAAAAAATTGTACCATTATCTTCCATGACTGAAGTCCCGATTATTTTGCCCACCTTCGAAGAGGAGGGGGTACTTTGCTTTGCACTGGTTGATTTGAGTTAAGAGAAATCAGTATGTTTATATTACCTTAAACCATGTGTTGTAGGTACTCATTGTAATAAGTCTTGTTGAGACAATTACAATGAGTACCAACAACATAGGATTTTGATAAGAAATGATGACTAAAAATTGTACCATTATCTTCCATGATTGAAGCCTCGATTATTATGCCCACCTTTGAAGAGGAGGGGGTACTTTGCTTTGCACTTGTTGGTTTGTAGGTCGGTTGGTCCTTGCGTAGACTTTTTTTGTTAGTAGCACATCAAGTATGCAGGTTAGAATCATGAAACTTCACAGGTGGACAGATCTCATTGAGGAGAATTGCACAAGAATCATAATTCTACCCATTATGTTTTTTGAGTTATTTCCCTTTGCTAATTGACAAAGAATATGCAATTGACCTGCTGTTATGAGAGGCATATATGTTTTACAAAAATCACTCGTCTTCTTGTAAACTTATGCCTTCATTTCAAAATGATTTCTACCACACACATATTGCTTATTAGTTAAGGGTCAAAAGGAATAAATAATAGCTTCCTGTCTTATTCAGGAGCCTAAACTGGGATAGTTAGGTGGTAGGATATTCGGTGTGAGAATGTAGGATGGTTTGACATTTTCAGCGACTGTTTCACAGCCCGCACAGGAAATACCGGCCCCATTCCAGACCCTGTCATATGGTTTACATAATCTACGTCTGCCACAGAAGTAATTTCATTAGGGCATTATAAAGCATATTGTTGGGTTCTGGAAAGACACTGTTATGGCTAAATAGCTGGATTGTTATGAGCATGAATGGCTGTAAGAAAATTCCTACAAGAATTGTGTCAAATATATCAATTAACCGAAGATTTGGGACATTAATAATTGTTGTTCTAAAATTCTCATATTGTGACTTCGAAACAATGATATAGTGTCTGAATAGGGCTTTAAGTACAAGAAAAAACCTTTTAGATCCATATCAAAAAGCACCTCCAGGAAAGGGGAATAATTGATATAAAATTGTTGAGTTACCTCCCTTGGAATGTTAAATTCTCTTGAAAATTACCATTTATCCACGGTTGAGGGCTATCATCTCTTGAATCCAATTACCTTAGAGACTGAAATAATTTTTCAAATTTAATTGTTGATGATTAAAAGGGAGAGAATAAAAGTAATGGCTTATCAGAGTTTTTATACTCTTATACTGTGAAAAAATTTTGTTGTGTCGCCCCATGGGCGACACTCATTGTAGTATACATATTCTAATTTTGGAAATTACATCATATGGAAGGGTTCATTGAATCCGAGAATCGCATATTCATATTACACAACAACTGTTTACAAGGTCAAATGTTCAAGCATTACCAAAAAATATATTTTGAAGTGCATTAAAACGCAAAACAAACTTTACAGTTTATGAAATTAACTTTGCAAAGGACGTTTATTTCGTCTTTCAGTTTTCCGTTTCTACTTCCGGCTGTTCCTGGGCATATATGTCTGAACTCCAACCAGTTCAAGCCAACATAGGATATGTCTAAATGTCTTACTGAATCAAAGAACTTATGGTGACCGATCAACTCGGCTAATCGGTAACTCGGCCTAGCGTATAACTCGGCCCCTGATCTAATACCGAATTCATTTTATAAACGATTATTTATTGAGTATTGTTATTACAAATAGAAAAAAATATTTAATTTTCGTTCAATTGTTCGGTAATGTGTGAATGCCTCAGCAATTTAATTATAAGAATCGGCACATTTTCAAACAATGATTTGATATGATAATGATTAAACACAAAATAATATTTAAAAAGATAAACATAGCAATGTATAACTGCACTTTACACCCGGTAACGTAATGGTGACGAAGCGTGTCGTAGAGAAAACACAACACGTCTGGAGCTAGCTGGGTCACCAGGTGTCGGCACCCTTTGAAGTCCCCAGCCTTTGCACACGACGTCGATTTTATAATCAGTTACACATGAATTTTAATGGTTTCTCTTGTTTTAACAGTATGAGTTTTGACTCGGATTAAATCATCTGACTCGGATTTAATTTGATGTTTGAAGAATGTACAATTATTTCAGCATTATTTTCGTAACAACATGAAGAAAGGAAATTTTGATCGCATGTAGCTTAAGAAGAATTCTATTTCATATACGTTGTTGGAGTATGAAAAAAGAAAAAAGAAATTGATGTTTGATGTCACACCTCATGTATTACAGGATTAGTTTAAATATCGTGTCGCATTTCGGTACCCGTTGCATTTTAACCTTTTGCGCTTATAGAGCAATTTTGTTCCCGCTAGTTTTCAGAAGTTGAGCGATCTTTTGATGGAGACTTAAATCGTGCAATCACCCTTATCATGATCGGGATGGAAAATAATTACACAATAATCTTTTGAACATCGCGTCGTGGAATAGCTCTAGTAAAATAAACGCTGAGACTAGTTTTTTTTCACCACGGACGGTTGGTTGTTGGTAGGATATTCCAGGGCCTCTTATGAAGGCGCGTTTATAAGGGAGGGCGCGTCTAATAGGTGAAATACGGTACATATTTTATGAAATATATTCTACGATATTAAAGACTATATAGTGGGGCCGAGTTTTTCTACTGGATGAGTTGAGTGCAAGTAAAAACGATCAAGATTAAAAAGAGCTCTAATCGCGCTCAAACCGTCAGCAGCGTTTTTTCCCATTCATTTTAAATAACTCAAATTGAATATTTGTCTGATGAATCAAAATCCAAAAGATAGTCGATGCACTTCAGCTGCTCTAGCATCATCTTTTTTCTATTTTTATAATTATTATTATTATTATTGATCACTGGAATTGTATGAAAATATTGTTAATTAAGTTCCATATCAATTTGCAGAGCAGCAATAATTTTCAGGCATTGACACAAAATTCATCTTCACTAGTCTTCTTTTTAGCTCTACTGAGCGCAACGTGCTCAAGCAAAGCTTTAAGGATCACGCAGCGTCGTCCGCTGTCAACAATCTTAAAATTTCTTCTTCTCCTGAAACACCGGGTCAATTTGAACGAAACTTTGTCACTATGTGCACTCGAACTACTGAATGGCCAAAAAATATAGGCATGGTATTCTCCCTATGAAGTCTTCGAACGATATATCCTACTGAACCGCCGGACCTATCCCAATGTATTTTTCTTGCTAGAGTGTTCTTTAGGTGATCTACTTTTAAAATTGTTCGCGAAATTTTGATTGATCGATAGCCTAAACATTGGTGTGGCAGGGCGTAGCAATTTTTACTAAGAAATCTATGAACGGCATCTCCTCCTAAATTTCAAGACCAATTCCGATGGAACTTTTCCGAAATGTTCCTTGGTTGACCCTGTCCGAAAATTAATCACGAACTTTGATTGATCGATAAATATAGGCATGACAGGACGTGACAATTTTCACTTTGATATCTTTGAACAGCCTCATAAATATCTTGGCCAATGTCCTGGGGTTTCTCTGTAAAAGTGTCCGCAAAATCCGGATTTGCCCCCCAAATTAGAGCATGGCAAGGCGTAGTATTTTCACTCTGAATTTTCTAAACCTAGCGCAACTGCGCCAAAAAAAACCCCATAGGTAATTGATACATGTAAACTGATTTTTCTTAATCTGTTAAGTATTCAACATAACTCAACTGTCATGAGCGGACAGGAGAAAGGGAACGTGTTAAAAAGAACCCTAATCTCGTCTCGTTCGAAAATGGCGTGTTAGCAATTTGTCAATGGTTTTATTGTATATTCGAACAAAAAAGATAGTCCCGTGTTATGTGTACATGTACCAAGAAAAGATTTTGGGGCTATTTATTACTTTTTTCATATCTATAAATTTTCTTATCAACATCTCGTAATTTTTTACTTATTCCCAAGTATATTAGCCCTATCGTACCAAGACTGGCGAATGTTCTACTTAAAAAACAGAAAATATTCGATTTCCTTTCACTTGCGATGGTCATGCCCAAAATGATAATAACAAATTTCAATTAAATGGCAATCTAATATTTTTGGATTGAAGATACCTTTTTGGACTCCTCCCCATAATAAGTCACAACGTTTTATGCGGGACTAGTTTTTGTTTTAAAGCAGTTCTATTTTGTGAAGTTCAGAATTGTAAACATTCATTTTAGCTTTGCTTTGATACACCGAAAAGACCGTGTTGTGAACTCAAGATGCGTGATTGTATTGTTGTTATTTTTTCACCATTCTTGCCTTAAGTCCCAACCATTTTTCATAACTTAGCTTTCATTCTTTAAAGGCGACACAATTCACTTTGCTGTACATTACAGCAATTTTTTACTTGTTCATATTATATAAATATTCATAAATCTCCTATTTTAAATGTAAAAACAAAATGGGGTCACATTTTTCTGCAGGTCATTGATTTGACAGGTAAGGATGGATGTGTGGTTAAATTAAAGCCAGTTTAATTTTGTGGTTAGTAAGAAAACATTCCATACATTCATATAGGTATATGAGAGGTCATGTAAGGTCCAAATTTTTTCTGGCTTGTAATTAACCCTTGTTTAGCTGAGACTATTTCAATGGCTCAGCATGAAACAGTTGTAAATGCCTATATGTTTATAGGCAGATACAACTGTTTCATACTTAGCCATCAATATCTGCTCGTGCAGTCTGATCATGGTCTTTACCATCTGATTTTCCTTTTTACAAGAGCTTTAGTTTCAAGGTAAATTATGACTCCAAATTAGTGCATTCATTGCTTTCATTACTTTGATTTTTATGCAATTTTATCACCATGACATACAGGGTTAAAGCCCCCTGTCTGCAATTTGTGAACGTTCCTTGAATATTTTTTCTTTATTTAGTCTTATAAAAGATGAGTTACATAAAAATAAAAATCAATCGACAAATCGCAGCTTTTTCATGAAACACATAATCTGCAATATTTATTAAAATTAGTAAGTGAGATTTTGGTCTGGTGAAATACGCCCATGTGCAGGAGCAGTAATAGAGCATTAGTCAAATTTGAGTCCGTAATGTTTTGGGTCATAAATGTTCATCAAGTTAGGCCTTTATTTAGATCATCGCATCATAATAATTTGCATAACCAAATATTGGAGCTTATCTTTGAGATAATACTGTCGTCTAAGATCATTGTCTTGTGTTTCGGAAATGTTCAGGAACACAGACAGGGGCTTTAAGGCATGAAAAATGTTTGTAAAAATCTGATGAGCACTTCGATTTGTATTCCATCACACAAAATAGGGACCATCTGGGAACTCTATAAAGTGAATATAAAAGAGATTAGGTCCAGCATAGGTCAACTAGAGGTCGCATTTTAAGAATTCTTTCACTGGAAGGTAGGTTGATCATTCTAGATTCTGAAAATAAGCACTTTGCAAAATGTTTTGACCCAAGTCAGTCTGTACAGTCTGACTAGGGTCGACACTTTAAGCAAAACCCAAATGGTTCCTTTTTGCATGTAGGGTCATCAAAAACTATTGGATGAATTTGAACTTAACTTCACTGGAATTATTCTTGGTTGACCTCTATCAAGTTTGTTCGAGTAACATGCCTTTTATAGGTGTTCTTACAAACATAATTGGTAAGAATCCTTTTCCTTAAGGCACTTAATTGTTGGGATTTCCTGTATAAATGACAAAAGATTTAAGCTGACCTGGAAATTTTATATGATATCAACCATTAATATCCAGGTACTCTTTAACTAGCTACAGCCATATAGGATGAAGTATTTTATGAGGTACTCAGTTTATTGTAACTGTTTATGGCAGTTTGGCCTGGTTAAGAAAATATATGAAGAGGCCATAATTTAATGAGCTTTTCAACCCTTAGCTTTTGAAAATCTGACCTTACAACACAATGAATGTCCCCTTTTCAGAGTACCAACAGTATATTGTTTAGGTAGTGGAACCGTAATAGTTCCGCAACATTTTGGCATTCATGAACTTTTACAATGTTGACCGAGGTTTCCTAATGAAAATCATTAGGAAACCTCGGTTTACACTGTTACAGTTCATTACTTCCTTAACATTGCGGAACTATTACGGGTCCACTACCTTAAACCTTCTGCTGTTCATGGCATATTCCTGTAGTAAACAAATGTTTGGCATACAGTATAGACTGAGATTAGCCTGCATAGATACAAAGACTGATCTTCGGACTGATTTTGGTCTAACAGATTTCTACTTCATTACATTGGGGAATCTTGAGCAAGATGGGTTGAAATTGAAAATAAATCAGCATTTTGTTTGATTACAAGATTTATATACAGCAGAACAAAGTTAGATGTACAGATATGAGGTGGTAACTCTAGTCTAAAATCTTTATTTTCAAACAAAATTTTAAGCTTATATTGCGAGTGCCCACAAAAAAAGGTTTTAGCAGGAACAATTGAAATATTTGAATTTGAAATAATAAATGCCCCTTCTATTCTGTAACTCTGATAAAGTTTAGTATATGCACATAGAAGATAGTAGAAGATAAAGAATTCCGGTACAATCAATTCCTCTTCACTCACTATGATTGTGGTTGAGGCACATTTGGTAGTGTGTACACTTGGAATCATGGGACACAGGTTTGGTCCCATCTGTTATTTCAAACTTTCATTCCAACAATTTACTACTTATTTTGCAAGGAAGGTGTCAAACCCTAAGGGTTGTAATTGGATTTCATCCCAAGATTTTGATTTGGTATAGTTACCTCCCTTTAAAGATGAGATTTCTGTCGGTTGTCATAAGTTAATTACTTTTTACATAAGGTAACTGACAGTTCAATGTCCGTCCTCACTGGCTTTTGTGGTGAATTGATTTTATTGACCATCCAGATCTTTCCATAAAAATATTTTTTCTTCCCTGAATGGTCAAGTTCTGGGCCCTAGGTTATAAAACTTTCCTCATTCTCATCTGAGAATTTTCTCTAACTTAATATTCAAGCAACTGATTGAGCATTAAAGATGATATTAATAAGTTGTTATGTATAACAATTTATTGAAAATATCTTTTTATTCCAATATTTTTTACAGCATTATTACAGAATTTCAGATTTAATTCTATTTTGAAATTTGAGAAAATTCTTATTTTAGAATGAACAAAGTTTTATAACCTTGGATGAAAGGATGTAATGGTAGCTCTAGCATTAAAAATACCAGGAAACCATTGTTAGGCGCTCCAGACATTACAATATGAATGCAAGATAATAAAAAGCGGTGTAAAAAAACCTTGCAAACAAATCCATCCTTGCCATACATTTGCAAGGAACAAAGTAATCTTTTCACATCCAGATGACATTTTGGGTCAAGTTGATCCAAATATCTTTGCGTCAAAATTGGAAGAAGCAATGTCCATCTAAAAGTAATATAGGTAAAAATCCAATACAATTCAATGTCCAGTTATGTATGCCAACTTGGCCAACTGCCAGTGTGTAATTTCGTAAACAACTGTGTCCCAAGTGAAATTGGTCTGAATGCCCACTTGACCACTCGGCCTGAATTTCTCTATAACGTCTAGTTTTCGGCTGACCAGTGCTCAAGATAGACAGAGCAATTTTGACATTAAATTGTTAAATTCAGTTATTTTTGCATTAAAATCTATGTCGTGGGTACTCATTGAAATCGTCTCATTAAGACAATTTCATTAAGTACCCACAACTTAGTATTTGGAAGAAAAATTTGCGTTATAGATTTTCAAAAATCCCTCGGATCTCTAGGTGGGCTGTCAGTTAGTATAATGAAGCTACAGGGCATACATGTTGGTTTTGGAATTTTATAGTGGATGGTTATTTGGGTCATCCTCCTATTGCAACTGTGTATCTCAATGATGTGCTTTAGAAAACAGGATCGTAGCCTACATCTCTCGGGTAATTATCATAACTTTCACATTTTTTTGTACGCTTTCTTGAGTTTTGAAGAAAATGTTCTTTTGCTGTAACCCTTTAGAGTAAGTTATTACTATAAGACATATTGATATATTTCTTATTACCTGCTTTGCAAAATTATTTTGATTAAATTTCCTATGATATAAATCTGTATTCACAATATTTTCTTAGGAATGGCAGATGATTTAAATATGTAAATAAAAACTATTTTTGGGATAAAATAATAGAAAATGATTTTACTCTTTTCCCAGTATGTTATCATAATAAGATAATGTCAATATCAGACTTATAGTCCCATATTGCTGATATATTACTCTCAAAGAAGATAAATTTTATATATTAAAGGTCACTACAAAAATGTTGTAAATGCTTTGAATATGGATTCATTTGCATCAATGTTGATCTGACTTTGATCTTAGCTCAGCGGTTAGTGTGAAAAAAAGTTAAACTAACAAGAAGCTGCAATCTAGTTGATAGATTTGTTGCTGTTGTTGTCTTGCAAAAACTGACATTTTGTGATGTCTAGTATTGCTAGGACCTTGTTATTCATGGATATATAGCACCCTTTATTATAACCATCAAGGGAGGCAACTCTTACTGAAGAATTGTAAGTTTCTTTCCCTTTCATAAATAAGACCTTTCAGGTAGAGATAGGCTATGTATTGTTGTCAAGCTCCTATATACAGTGATATTTCAAGTCATAAATTAAAGATGCTTCTACAGTAGTAACTAGATACAGTATTCTGCCATGCTTCATCTCATTGGAATCATACTCTAAAGTTGATTCCAGTGACATGTTGCAAGGTAAAGGCTAACAACAAATTAAAACACTGGGTATGATTTGTGATTTTGACTTACGATTAATTTTTTCGATTAAAGTTAAATGAAACTGGCCCCTGGCCTCTAAACTAAATGTATTTGTGTTGGGTCTAGCTGTTTGTAAGTAAGTCTAATTTTGTTATGACAAATCCTTATTTTATGGCATGATTTAAAGTCGGCATTCAAAAAATCTTTTATTGGAAGGAAGAATGATCATTCTAGATACAGAAAAAAAGTTAAGTGGACAAAGTATCAAAGCAAGTCAGCCTGCCCAGTTCAGGATCTTTGTCTTTACACTACAGATAAAAGGGGTATCCTGGTTTTTAAATTCAAATATTTCGTCATTCCAAACTTAAATCCTATATTGTTGGCTCTCATTTTAAAAGTCTTTTCAAGATGATTCAAATGAGTACACACAACATAGGGTTTCATGGGGAAATAACGATTTTAGACTGGCTTTACCTCCCTCTTATCTGGAACCCTGATACGCAGTACCTATATAGTCCTTTTTTAGCTCGCCCGGGACGAAAGTCTCGGAAGAGCTATTGTCATACCCTCGGATGTCGGCGTCAGCGTCGGCGTCAGCGTCGGTGTCGGCGTCCGCATTAGGTTAAAGTTTTTTATTTCTATCAATATTTATCCTAGAGGCTTTATTTTTTACAGAAACACTCATTAGGGCATAGGCTTTCATTTGAGACCAACATTCATGTCGAAATGACCTTTAGACTGTGACCTTGACCCTTTCAAAAAAACTTTAACCAAAAACTTTAACCAAAAACTTTAACCAAAAAAACTTTAACCTTGCTTATATTTTCTGTAAGCTTTAAACTAGAGACATTATTACTTCATATGCACACTCATTAGGTGATAGGCTTTCACCATAGACAAAGGTCCTTGACAATTTGACCTTGACCTTGACCCTTTGTGGACTTAGAAAAACTTTAACCAAAAAACTTTAACCAAAAACTTTAACCTTGCATATAATTTTTAATGCTCTTACCTAGGGACATCGTAGCTTCATATATAAACTCACCAGGTGATAGGCTTTCACCAGAGACTAAGGTTCTTCACAATTTGACCTTGACCTTTACCATTTGTGGACTTAGAAAAAACTTTAACTGAAAACTTTAACCAAAAACTTTAACCTTGCATATATTTTTTTTAATGCTCTAACCTAGGGACATCATAGCTTCATATATAAACTCACCAGGTGATAGGCTTTCACCAGAGACCAAGGTCCTTCACAATTTGACCTTGACCTTTACCATTTGTGGACTTAGAAAAACTTTAACCAAAAAACTTTAACCAAAAACTTTAACCTTGCATATAATTTTTTAATGCTCTTACCTACGGACATCATAGCTTCATATATAAACTCACCAGGTGATAGGCTTTCACCAGAGACTAAGGTCCTTCACAATTTGACCTTGACCTTTACCAATTTTGGACTTAGAAAAACTTTAACTGAAAACTTTAACCAAAAACTTTAACCTTGCATATATTTTTTTAATGCTCTAACCTAGGGACATCATAGCTTCATATATAAACTCAGCAGGTGATAGGCTTTCACCAGAGACCAAGGTCCTTCACAATTTGACCTTGACCTTTACCATTTGTGGACTTAGAAAAAACTTTAACTGAAAACTTTAACCAAAAACTTTAACCTTACTTATATTTTCTGAATGCTTTAACCTAGGGACATCATTACTTCATATACATAGTCACCAGATGAAAGGCTTTCACCAGAAACCAAGGGCCTTGACACATTGACCTTGACCTTTTATGGACTTGGAAAAACTTAAACTGAAAAACTTAAACCAAAAATTTAACCTTGCTTATATTTTCTAAATGCTTTACTCAGGGACATTATTACTTCATACACATAATCACTAGGTGATAGACTTCTACAGAGACCAAGGTCCTTCACAATTTGACCTTGATCTTGACCTTTTGTGGACTTAGAAAAAATTTAAAAAAAAAACTTCATGTTTGATACAAAGAAATTCCATTGGTAACCTCATCTGCTTGTAGGCTTTCATTTTACCCTAACCTTATACATGCAATTAAAACAAAAAAGTTTTTATATTTCTTAATTACTACTCAAACAGATATATATTAGATCATGGACTTTAACATTGACAGAAACCACTTTGAACTTCGGTCTTTGGTCAAGCGCTGTTTGTGACAAGCAGCTGTTTGGGCGAGCTACATTGTCCGCGGACAACTCTTGTTCTCTGACATGTTACAAATTTAGGATTCAGCACAAGACTGTACAAAGTGTTTATACACTGTATTGATGGTACAGTCTTGTGCTGATCCCTTAACCCTTTCCTGTTTTACAAAATTTTGGACCTGTCCAAATTCAAAGGTTTTGCAGACACAAATTTAAAATGGATTATTTTGAAAAATAACCATTCAGTGGGGTCGAAAATAGTGTGGAAAAAGAAGAAATTGCTTGTCAGAAGCAATTTCTTCTTTTTTCACAATGTTTTCTCAATCATAAAATCACAGACACGTAAAAAGCAGGAATTAAACAGCAAAGGGTTAAAATGTTCCCAGACAGATAATGACAACCTTTAACAAGAATGATCATTGGATGATTATAGTCTTTTGAAGTTGATTAAAGAATATAAGTGAATAAATATTAGAAGATATGATAGAAATGTGAATAAGGAGAAAACTCGTACCAAAAAAAAGTACCGGTGCCTATTCATTTATAGGCATTTAGACTAGTTTTACATTCAAAATGTTACAACCTAAGCATTTTGATTTGGATTTACTTGTGCTTTGAAACGAGCATGATATAGATCTATGTCAAGATGACATAGTTTGATATAATCTCTTTTCGAAATAACTTCTACTTCTCACCTTTTGGCTGTAGATCAGTTGTAGTGTGTCAGACTATCATTCAAAGGTATTTGGTTTGATTTCTCAAGGGCGGTTTTCATCTTAACCCACTATTTGTCCCTCACAAATAGGTTGATAATCGTCTTTGTGGGATAGCAGCTGGAGGCTAGGAATGAATGAAATGAGAGAAATATCAGAAATCCATTCTTAGGTGCTCCAGACAATGCAATATAAAATCTCCTTCAAGTAAACAAAACTTTTTGGCTGTAGTACAGTTCGGATAGCACATCAGAATCCATAGGATGGCCAAGGTTCAACCCCAAGTCATTGTAAAAATCTATTGAAACATTTTGATGGTTCAGCGTGAAAAGTTGTATCTGCCAAAAAAATGGAGTCATGCAGTTACAACTGTTTTGTGCTGAGCAATCAATTAAACTTTGACCAATTAGGGTTGATAGTAAACTTTACTCTTCTTATGCTGTTTATGACATTTTCCATGATATCTGTGGATCAGCACAAAACAGTTGTTTCTGCCTATAAACATATAGGCAGTTACAACTGTTTAGGGATGAGCAATCTTTATTGAAAATGGTATCAAATTCAAAATTACAAAGCCTTATGACTTATTTGATGATATCTATTGATCATCCTAAAACAGTTGTTACTGCCTATAAACATATAGGCAGTTACAACTGTTTGGGGATGAGCAATCAATATTGAAAAGTGGTATTAAATTCCAAATAACAAAGCCTTTTAAATGTCTACAACCAGATATTTTGTCATCTGTATGAATGTGGGTGTATCATTTTACTGTCAATAAATTAATAAAATTGACTTTTCCAGTTTATGTGACTGAAAGGATTATAAGCTCGGCACTTTATACAAAATATATGATCTTCAAGCCTCTATTAATATGAAATTTCAAACTGAATTTACAACCATTTTATTGTATCTGGGTCAGCAAAGATGATATCGCGGCATCTGCAAGTCAAATCGGGTCTAGCTACTAGTACGGTCCCTGATTATGGATATTTTTGTTTCCTTTGAATACATAATTGTACATGATGAATTAGGTTTGTCAATGGTAGAGCCACAGATAAAGGGGGGTATTTTGGATTTCGAATTTTAAAATTTCAACAATACTCGGACAAATCCTATATTGTGGGTTGTCATTGGAATCGTCTCGATGAGACGATTTAGATGAGTACCCACAACATTGGAATTGAATGATAAGTAAAGATTTTAGACTGGAAAATACCTCCTATTATTAGCTCACCTGAGCACGAAGTGCTCAAGGTGAGCTTTTGTGGTTAGGTGGATGTCCGTCGTCCGTCGTACGTCGTCCGTCGTCCAGCGTCCGTCGTGTGTCGTGTGTCGTGTGTCGTGTGTCGTGTGTCGTCAACATTTACCTTGTATGCACTCTAGAGGCCACATTTTTTGCCCAATCAACATGAAATTTGGTCAGAATGATGTTCTTGATAAAATCTCGGACAAGTTCGAAATTGGGTCAAGTGGGGTCAAAAACTAGGTCACAGGGTCAAATCTTAGAAAAACCTTGTATGCACTCTAGTGGTCACATTTTTTGTCAGATCAACCTGAAATTTGGTCAGAATGATTGTCTTGATAAACTCTCGGACAAGTTTGTAATTGGGTCAAGTGGGGGTCAAAAACTAGGTCACGGGGTTAAATCTTAGAAAACCTTGTATGCACTCTAGAGGTCACATTTTATGCCTTATCAACTTGAAATTTGGTCAGAATGATTGTCTTGATCAAATCTCAGATGAGTTCGATATTGGGTCAAGTAGGGTCAAAAACTAGGTCACGAGGTCAAATGTTAGAAAACCCTTGTATGCATTCTAGAGGTCACATTTTTTGCCCAATCAACCTAAAATTTGGTCAGAAGGATTGTCTTGATAAAATCTCAAACGAGTTTGAAATTGGGTCAAGTGGGGTCAAAAACTAGGTCACAGGGTCAAATCTTAGAAAAACCTTGTATGCATTCTAGAGGTCACATTTTTTGCCCAATCAACCTGAAATTTGGTCAGAAGGATTGTCTTGATAAAATCTCAAACGAGTTCAAAATTGGGTCAAGTGGGGTCAAAAACTAGGTCACAGGGTCAAATCTTAGAAATACCTTGTATGCACTCTAGAGGTCACATTTTTGGTCAGATAAACCTGAAATTTGGTCAGAATGATTGTCTTGATAAAATCTCGGACAACTTTGTAATTGGGTCAAGTGGGGTCAAAAACTAGGTCACATGGTCAAATCTTAGAAAAACCTTGTATGCACTATAGAGGTCACACTTTTGGTCAGATCAACCTGAAATTTGGTCAGAATGATTGTCTTGATAAAATCTCGGACAAGTTTGTAATAGGGTCAAGTGGGATCAAAAACTAGGTCATGGGTCAAATCTAAGAAAACTCTTGTATGCACTCTAGAGTTCACATTATTTGCCTTATCTACCTGAATTTTTTTAAAAATGATTGTCTTGCTAAAATCTCAGACAAGTTTGAAATTGGATTTAGTGGAGTAAAAGACTAGGTCACTGGGTCAAATTTTAGAGAACCCTTGGTTGCAACCTAGGGGTAATATTTTTGTCTGATCAACCTGAAATCTGGAGAGAATTATTGGCTTGATAAAATCTCAGACAAGTCGAAATTGGGTCAAGTGGGGTCAAAAACTAGGTCATGGGGTCAAATCTTAGAAAACCCTTATATGCACTCTAGAGGTCACATTTTGTGTCAGATCAACATGAAATTTAGTCAGAATGATTGTCTTAAAATAAAATCTCAGACAAGTTTAAAACTTGGTCAAGTTTGGTCAAAAACTCGGTTATTGGGGTCAAATCTTAGAAACCCTTGTATGCACTCTAGAGGACACATTTTTTGTCTGATCAACCCTAATATTTGGTATGAATGATTGTCTTGATAAAAGCTCAGTCCAGTTTCAAATTTGAGCAAGGCGGGTCAGAAACAAGGTCACTGGGTCAAATCTTAGAAAAACAGTGTATGCACCCTGGTTTTCACTTTTTTGCCCAATCAACTTAAAATTTGGTCAGAATAATTATTGTGATAAAAGACAAGGTTTTTTTGCTTAAAAATTAGTCAAAAAAACTTTTCAAATCCTACTTGAAATGTGTTTGGGACAATTCACTCAGGTGAGCGATTAAGGGCCACTGTGGCCCTCTTGTCTGTACCTCTGCTGCATGAATGAATAATCTTGCATAACATTTCCTACATCACTCATGTCTTGTGATGAAAAATATCATTCATTTAAAGAAATGGCCTTGACCCTTGCCAAGCTGAATAAAACCTTGGCAAATTACACCATATCTAGAACATATCTGAATGCTCTAACATAGAGTCAGTATTTATTTTGGAATCATAATTTTTAAACTTCCCTGGTTTAAATAGGAAATTTTAAGGTAAAATCTAACAGACTGGCAATGTGCATGAGCAATCCAGGGCCATCTTGACCCTCTTGTATTGTATACCACATTCACAGAAATATTGGATTTGTTGTTTGTAATCCATGACATTTGATTGGGATTATTCATGAAATTTATTGCGCCTTATTGATAAGAGACAAATTGTTTAGGTTAGGCATTTCAGGTTGTTGGCACTAACAGTAGAATATAAAATTCTCGGAAATTGAGAAGAATTTCTCATTCTTGATGTCTAATTTTCCAAGACGTAAATGTCTGCGTTAGTCAGTGAGTCCATTTTGAAATAGCTCAATTCTATTGGACAGCGGAATAGAAAAACACTGAATCAGTTATGATTAATATCGGGATGTGTAGGATGGAAGATTGGGAGAAATTCAACCTTTCGGTAGCTAGTTGATGAATGAATTTCAGCTCTGATATGTTTAAAGTTTTTTATACCATGGCACCTCGCACAATCAAAATATTATAATATTGTATTCTTCATGAGTTCTGGGCAAACAAAATGTAAAAAGAAAGCAATTCCTCAGTTTTACGCTTACTTGGTTTTTCAACACTTACAAGGATATCCAATAGTTTTTGAACTTTTAGAACTACTTCTTGTACTTTAAGAACTGGTTCCTTAATTAATCATTTTTTGAACTCAGTTCTTAAACTTCTATTGAAGGATTCTTGAACTTTAATTCATGATCTAGTTTTAAAATTAAGGCAATATCTAGTTCTAGAAGTTCATGAACTAGTTCTTGAACCAGTTCAAGAGCATGGTGTTCTTGAACATCCATATAACCCTCATTAACAACCACTGCGTGAAATGGAGTTATATTTTGATAAAATACCATATTTCTCCTAGTGAATCGAAGAAGAAGAAAAAATAACTCGTAATAAAAAAAAAAAAAATCTTTTTGTCTTCCAGGTCAAGTCATAAATTACATTCTGTTATGTGTGTCATGTCAAATTGTCTTCCAAAGTTCAACAACCATGCAAGGTAAGCGTTATAATCCTGATACTAAATTAAGGTAGTGGACCCGTAATTATAAGTAAACTTTAACAGTGTTAACCAAGGTTTCCTTATGATTTCATTAGGAAGCCCCTGGTTAATATTGTGAAAGATCATGAGTCAAAAATATTGCGGAAATGGAGGCTAATTGGTTAAAAACTTCAAAAATTGCCTGCGACCTTGGATCAGCCACAAACCGATGATTCCATATCAGGTTCAGCTTTGTAGTGAGATAGCTGCTGTCATCTCTCAGTTGGTAGCGCGTCAGACTGTCAATTGAGAGGTCTTGGGTTAGATCCCCGACGGCGGCACTCATTCTTTCCGACTATTTATCTTTCACCAATGGGTTGATAATTGTAGACCTATGTGAGATAGTAGCAGGAGGCTAGAAAAGGATGTGATGGTTGTACTGGTTATACAAATAACAGGAATCCATTGTTAGGTGCTCCAGCCGCTGTGTTATAACTGAAAAAATGTTGAAAGAGGTGTTAAACTCCATTTAATCTATTGATCCTAGTGAGATGACATGAAGGCATAAGCTGATATATAATGAAACAGGTGTGACAAATAGCCTAAAATTCATGTTGCACTGGATTAATTCTAAATTGAGAAATACGACATTCTTGAGATACTATTTTGGCTTTTTGGATCAAACAAATTAAGTAAATTAACCCTTCTCAAGTAAAATGTAGTATATAACTTCTTTGGCAAGAGACAAAAATCAGTCATCACATAATTATGTGCAGTCTGACCTTATTCTTTATCTTCTGATTTTCCTTTTAAAACAAAGATATTTTAAAGATTAATATTTTCAAAATACATACTGAATTTGTTATTCAAAATCTTGATACTGACTCACAATTAGTACCTGGACTGTTTTCAGAACTCTGATTGTAGTGCAATTTTTACCTATGTTTTTATCAAGCTTTACAAGGGCTTATAAAATTTTAAAATGATAACAATCTCAAGATAATTCTGGGGCTTTCTGAAACTAACCAAGTTAAGATTTGATTTCAGGGGAACAAGGGTAAACTGCTGCCTTGAAGTCCTATTGTCTTGTGAAAACCTATTTAGATTATCCTTTTAAAATTCTCCTGTTAAATTTTATTAGGTTTATTTCTAGAATTCTAACTAGTTGGCCATTTGCTGGGATGTCTACAGCTTTAGGTGTCTAGAAATTATGCATGGACAGATGTGGTTAGACTGGCTCCCGTCCCACTGATCTGAAGTATTGTGAAAAAAAATAGCAAAATTCAACTAGAGAAAGAAAATCTCTTATCAGCTTATATTCTCTGACTGGCCGATCAGTTTTTGAGAGTATGGGAGGTAATTTGAAATAAAATAGTTACACATGAGTGGTCTACCTTATTAATTTTAAAAACTAACTGACAGCCTGGGAGCCAGGCTAAGATGTGGTGAGCCACAGCAAATTTACTGGAAGCTTATAAGCCATTTGACTGCTTAGTTCAAGAAGGTTGGGAACGCATTACACATGGCAAGTAAAGCTAGAGTAAGATAGAAATCAGGCAATGCAGAAGCAATGGCTATTCCTATTTCCCATTGGCTAATTTGGTGAATTTGTCATCTATGCATAGCTGAAATAAAAAAAAATGTACTTTTAACACTTTCCTGTTTTACAAAACTTTGGACTTGTCCAAATTCAAAGGTTTTGCAGACGAAAATTTAAGGTGAATTTAATTTGAAAAATACCAATTCAGTTGGGTAGAAAATAGTGTAGAAAAAGAAGAAATTGCTTGTCAGAAGCAATTTCTTATTTTTTCACAATGTTTTCTCAAGCATATAAAATCACAGACATGTAAAAATCAGGGATTAAACAGCAAAGAGTTAAATTGACATATGCTCAGAATATATATATAAATTAGTCACCTATTCTGTTAGAGAATCCACAAAAAGAAGTAGGTAAGGCATTGTCATCCCCCTGTGAAAAAAGTTTAATAACTGGTTCTTGAATATTGTATGATATGAAAAGGTTTAAGAATTGTTCTTGAACATTCAAGAACATTGAATGGCAGTTCTATAACTTGTTACAACTTTTTCACACAGAGCCATTTATTAGGAGTATTCTACCTTTAAAATTTCAATAGTTAGAAAAGCTTTACCATATGAATTTTTGTATACATGATATATATTTTTCCCTACTAAATCTTTCCATAAAATCTTCCCAAGTATGAGATTTTTCTGTTTATCCTCCATGGAATTTGTTCAAGTTAGTAATAAACCTTTAGGTAGACGGGATTGTCTAGAGGAAGCTACTAATAATAATGCCCTGTCTCGGAGTTTGTTCTCATAATTACGGGTTCGGACAAATTGATGAAAATTCCATAAAGCATTCAGCTGGGACATTATGACTGGTTTTCTGTCAATTTTGATGGACTAAACTATCTCATTTAGTCCTTAGTCCGTAAACCCCTCGTTAATCGTCTATGTAGGACCCGCGCAGAAATTACATTGTACTGAATAACACAGCTTCTATATATGGCCCAAAGATTGTTTACTTTTATGGAAGATAATCAGAACCTAAGGTTTGGTAAACAGATTGCTAAGCGAGCCCTGTGCTCGTGGGGAAAAGAATGGTGCAGACTTTGTGCAAATTATGCTCTGCTTTGCATGTGCATAATATGGCATGCAACACCACCGGCAATAATTTGCAAGCAGTTATAACTGTTCTGTCATTCTGAATGCAGAGCTAGTTTTCAAGGCTCTTTGCCATCTGATTTTTAGCTCACCTGAGCACAAAGTGCTCAAGGTGAGCTATTGTGATCACTCACCGTCTGTCCATCGTCCGTCCGTCAGTCTGTCCATCCGTCTGTCCGTCCGTCCGTCAACAATTTCTTTAAACATCTTCTCCTCCTAAACCACTGGGCCAATCAAGCTGAAACTTGGCAGAGATGTTCCTTGGGTGGAGCTCTTCAAAAGTTGTTAAAAGAATTTAATTTCATCAAAAACTCTGGTTTCCATGGTAACAGAAAGGAAGAAAAATGGCCAAAAATTGCTTAAAATCTTAGAAAAAATTCTTCTCCTCCTTAAACACTGGACCAATCAAGCTGAAACTTGGCAGAGATGTTCTTTGGGTGAAGCTCTACAAAAGTTGTTAAAAGAATTTAATTTCATAATAATCTCTGGTTTCCATGGAAACGGAAAGGTTGAAAAATGGCCGACAATGGGCGAAAATCTTAGAAAATATTCTTCTCCTCCTAAACCACTAGGCCAATCAAGCTGAAACTTGGCAGGTATGTTCCTTGGGTGAAGTTCTTTAAAAGTTGTTGAAAGAATTTAATTTTGTTAAAAACTCTGGATTGCATGGTAACAGAAAGGCTGAAAAATGGCCGAAAATTGCTGGAAATTTTAGAAAAACTTCTTCTTTTCCTAAACTGCTTGGCTGATTAAGCTGAAACTTGCTAGGGATGTTCTTTGGGTGAAGCTCTACCATAATTGTAAAAAATAATTTTATTCATCAAAATCTCTGGTTTCCATGGTATTGGAAATGTCAAAATATTGCCAAAAATGTCAGAGAAGGTTTATCTTTGCCTAAACTATTGGACATATCTTAAACTTGGCAGGGATATTCTTAAGGTTTTAGGTCTACTAAACTTGTTAAAAGAATTCAATTCCATCAATAACTTTGATTGCAATTAAAAAGAAAATCAAATTGCAGTAGGAGGAAATTAAAGTTTTTCTTTTAAATCCACCCTAAATTTACATCAGACAATCTCTGGTATTTATAACATGGTTGACAAGTTATGAGTTGACTTACTCAGGTGAGCGATATAGGACCATCATGGTCCTCTTGTCTTTTTAATGCCCCCGCATCGACTGTTTGGGGGCATATTGTTTTACCGTTGTCCATCTGTTTGTCTGTCCGTCTGTCTGTCTGTCTGTCCGTCTGTCTGCAAAAGTTAACCAAAAAACTAAACATTGCCAATATCTTCAAGCCTATTCAAGATACAAGACTAATATTTGGCATGATGATAGATCTCAATGATCCGCATCCACTGGTACAAAGTCAAGGTCATGTGACAAGGTCAAGGTCATCTGTCAAGGTCAAATAACTCAAAAAGTTAACCAAAATCTTAACATTGCCAATATCTTCAAGCCTATTCAAGATACAAGGCTCATATTTGGCATGATGATAGATCGCAATGATTCGCATCTGCTGGTACCAAAGTCAAGGTCATGTGACAAGGTCAAGGTCATCTGTCAAGGTCAAAATTTGAAAAAAATGCTGTTGCGGGGCATTCGTGTTTCACAAACACATTTTGTTTTAATAGACATGCTTAACAATTGTATTAAAAAAAGACTTACACTGCAACTCCATTATAACGATAAACGCTTGGCTCCCGAAATTTGGGGGGGTCGACCATTTTGGGATGCTGCGGCGATGTTACCCGATCCACCGTTTACGCTGTTTTGATCGCGATTTTAGATCGAAGGGTGAAAACACTGAATTAAAAATCGATACTGAGCGAAGCCAGGTAAATCAATACAATTGTTTTCACACCTCCCGCGGGGCAGTGGTGGCGATAAATGCCCCAGGTCAGAGAGTAATGGCTAATTTGATGGCTGACATACGTATAGTTATATCACTACCGCTGGAGTACCAAACTCACGAGTACAACAATCACATCCTTTCCTAACCACAAACTGCTATCTCACTTAGGTCTACGATTTTTAACCCATGGGTGGGTGACTTATAGTCAGAAAGAATGAGTGCCGCCGTCAGACATAGCCTACACGGAATCCCAATATTGACAGTCCGGCGCGCTACCAACTGCTCTTTGTCGACGGCAGGGATGCAATTGAACACCAAAAAAGTCTAGCTCGCATGCGATTAAATCTAAGTTAAAAAATTTCCGAAGAAACCGTGTTTTCGCAAAATGAGCAAACCTCGTTTTATATTCTCTAATCTTGAACATTTTCCGCTGTTGACAAGCGACTCGCCCCTTACGCAATTTATTGGTTTATTACCTCCCTTTGCCGATCCCGTTGAATTTTCTTATAAATATTACTTTTTTTTGTAAATATATGATAAAATTTTGTTTCTTTTTCATTAAACATATTCATATTATAGTCATGTTTTACAGGGTTTGAAAATTCAAAGCCTGATTGAATTATTATCGTTGATTCTTATCTCTCACTTAATATACATTAATTGAGTTTTAAACAGGAAGCTATATACAAACCTACATTTCCCGCTTAGTTGTGTCAAACAAAGAAACTAAAATTGGGGCGAAACTGATGGTGACCGCGTCGCCTCGCAATTGTCTGGACTTTCTTTCCTGACGATCTACCATCTCATAATCAATTCCGATAATTAACATCTTGTAAAACCCAGGGTTACAAACTTTTTACTTATACGGTTTTCGAGAAGAAGCTTTCGATACCCCTTGACTCGTGAAGATGATCTTTGCAAACCGGCGATCCAAACGTCGTAACAACAGATTCATTTAATTGAATTTACGGCATTTTTTCTCGCTCACCGAAGAATGCGGTCCTGCACTCCGAGAGATTCGGTTACTTTGGTATAGTTTCGAACGGACGTAGGGTATTATTTATTTTGATTGCGGAGATAATTATTTTCTCCTATTTTTCCAGAAGACAACATTTAAAATTTGAAATTCGTTGATCTTATGAAACTTTATGGATTTTACTAACTTTACCCTTTTGAGATCGTCGTTATCGGTGTTTCTCAGCTGCCAGGCGGGTAGGCCCGAGCAATTTGGATTCAGAGAATTGAGAGGAGTCTGCGATCGTTTAACCAAACAAACTAGATTCAAAACAAAGATAGTTTTGTTTAGCTTGGGGACAACAACATGATCTTAAAATAAAAAATATCAAAGTAATAAACCGCGTTTGTTCTTCAAATCATTGCCGAGTTTTAAAAATATAAAATGCAATGGCCTAAATATGTACATGTATAGGCCTATTTAGATATCCGAAATCGTTATCAATTTTGACCCTGTGTCTGTTACGTTTCCACGGTACGTTATTGTTCACCGCGGGAGGGGGGGGGGGGAATCGGCGGCGGCAGGGGGGGGTACAGCGTTATAGCAGATACATCCACTTCTTCCGCGGTTTCATTTCTTGGACCCCGACCACAGCGTTTTAATGGAGTTGCAGTGTAATTATAACTGGCTCATAACAATGCCTCAACATGAAACAGTTGTAACTGCTTATAAATGTATTGGCAGTTACAACTGTTTTGTCCCTAGCCATCAATTTTCAATTACTGCATTTATAATATACCCTTTTAATACTTTTGTCATTGATGCATTCAACTCAGCTTAGTTTTTCATTTAGCATAACAAGGGTTAAACTCGGCTCAAATTAAGAAAATTGTAATGATGATTACTTTACATATTGAGGTCTCAGCGCAAATCAGTTGAAACTGCCTATAAACATATAGGCAGTTACAACTGTTTCACTCTGAGCCATGGATATATATTAGATTTTGTTTGGCTGTTTTCCTGTTTGAGCAAATCATTTACATTCTTTGAATTTTGACCATTTTGTCTTTCAGTCATTGAGATATGAGAAATTATACTGATTCATTTATCTCCATTACCTAGTCAAGAAATGGCCAGTATTATTGTGAATGAACTTTGTTTCATTCATCATGCCAAACTCAGTGCTTGAGGTTGCTAATTGATTCACTCCTTGATGACAAAAGGCTGAGAGGGCATAGTTTTGAGGTAAATTTGCCTTTGATTTAAATGATTTAGTTTTGGACATAAAAATTATAATGTTAATTAATCATTACAGAGCGAAAGATAGAGGGGGTATTTTGGATTTGAGATTAAATTATTTCAACAGTACTTGCACGAGTCCTATATTGTGGGTACTCACTGGAATCATTGGACGATTCAAATGAGTACTCACAACACAGGGTTTTTAACGAGACAAACATTTTAAACTGGAAATACCCCTCTCATCTGCACCTCTGTTATTATCATGAAGAAGGTGATGAGTTTTATCTAAAGTATGAAAATAAGAATTTTTTTTACCATATTTTAAAAAGACCTGTAAAAAAGTGAGTATGATTTTAAAACATAATTTATTATTGATAACTTTAACACAAATCATTGACTCGCAGCACAAAACAGGTGTAACTGCCTATATGTTTATAGGCAGTTACGAATGTTTTATGCTGAACCATTGAAATTGATTCACCTATTGTTGTTGTAATTGCAAACCTTTTAACTGCAGCTTTGAATTAGCTATAAGTAAGGTTTTGTAATTATGATTAAACAGAATAAAATTATATTTTTCTCCTTGCAATCTCTTGTTCAACAATGTTTTCATGAATTAACCTTTTAAAGAGAACGTCTTATAAATCAGAATCTTTCGTATAAAAGTTGAATCATTATCTGTAAGTTTAATTACGTCTTCCGCTAGGTAATGCACTTCAGTAACATTATTTCGCAGTAAAAATGCGACGCTGAAAACAATTATTGTTCAATACAGACTAAATTGATTGAGAAAAGTTTGTTTTCCTCGCTGTGATTTAGCGTTTCGACGAGGGTCTGGTTCAGTTATTGTCCCAATGCCAAAATCTATGCCAGACAGTTTGATATTTATAAATTCATTAACCCTTTCCTGTTTTCCAAAATTTTGGACCTGTCCAAATTCAAAGGTTTTGCAGACGAAAATTTAAAGTGGATTTAATTTGAAAAATAACCATTCAGTAGGGTAGACAATAGTGTGGAAAAAGAAGAAATTGCTTGTCAGAAGCAATTTCTTCTTTTTTCACAATGTTTTCTCAATATTTAAATCACAGGCACGTAAAAAGCAGGGATTAAACAGCAAAGAGTTAATAGGATAACGTTTTCTGTTTTAGAAATGCATCAGAAGTGCACTTGTTAAGTACATAAAAGCTGATGGCGGGAGGTGATCTAATATTTCCTCATTAAAATGCCTTTTCTGGAAGATCATGATATTAGCAAATTAAATTTGAATAAGTTACTGAGATTAATTTTCTCAAAATAAAAAAGAAAATATGCTGTGAAGGTCGTGGATTTATTTGATACCATATTTAAAATGCTTATTGACCTAGTGGCTCATAGCAAATGATATTCTGATAGTTCATTTCAGCTAGGCCTAAGCTACTTGCACATCCAAACATTTATTATCTTTATAACCCCCACCCATGAAGTAAAGAGAGGTATACTTAAATCACAATTTAATTGTATGTCTGTCCATCCATCTATCCATCCATCCATCCATCCATCCATCCATCCATCCATCCATCCATCCATCCATCCGCCCTTAACAGCTACAGCTTTGAAATTTTAAGTTAATGTGTACCTGCATATGAAGTTGTGCATCTGCAATTTTGAAGCCCCTACTATCATTTGTTCCTCAGCCAGAATTATCTCCTTTGAACATGTAATTTTCCATAAATAACTGTTGTCCAGACCATATCTCCAACAAGTTTTGCATTTACTGACTTGAAATTGATACATAATGTGTATCTCAATCAAAAGCTGGGCACCACTCATTTTGAAGCTCTTTAACTTATTTACTATAACTAATTGCGTAATTGTCTCCCCTTGAGCTCATTGTTTCACTAAATTTTTATCATCCATAGCATATCTCCAACACTTACTTCATGTTCTTTCTAGAAATTTATACATAATGTGTATCCCCATATCAAGGTGTGTACCTGCAATTTTAAAGCTCCTTCTATGATTGGTTGCTAAATTATCTCCCCTTGAATTAAATCCTTTAGGAGAAGTTGCATGATAAATAAAGTCCCTGGCAAATTTGAAATAAAATTCATAGTGGTGAAAGCACTACATGAACTTGTTGTGATTTAGTTAATATTTTGACAATAAACTTTCACTTTTTTCTGGTTTTAAAAGGAAAATCAGGTAGTGTTGATTAATCTCAGACGGCAATTGTGTGCAGGCTGATCTTTGTCTTTTCCTACTTCTAAAGCAGAAAATTATATTCCTGGTTAAGTCTGACAATGGTTTAGTCACCTGTTAGGCAACTTGGCTGCAATGTAAAATAACATCATCAATTTAGCTTTGTGTTCATTCAGGAATTCTTTTAAGATATGAATTATTGATAACAAAAAATGTTTTTTAATGGCCACAGTCCATCTTATGTGAGGTTCTTGTCAATGAAATTGCTTTCCTGAAATAAACAGATTTTGCATCATAGGTATGCAGAATTATATGAATGATTACACAGGGCCTATTTTTGCAGCTCTGCTATTTTGGAAGAAAAGTCAATGTCTTGTCATCAACTTGGCCTTGTTTGTCATTCGGAACACCACTCGGCCAATCTCACGATCAACCTCTGATGTACATAGACAGACTTTTTTTAAAAATTACGGGAAATCCTTGGAAAAACTCGATGACGTCAGTTAAAATGGCATTAGCCCTCGAAACTTTGAGTGAAAACATTCGACGTCGTCAATGCTACTGGATTAAGTCACTGACGTGAAACAATCGTATCCTTATATAAATATCTTTAATTTCTTAAATAACGGCCGAAAAATCTAAATTTTTGAGAATGATTTGTCGTTATCAAAAATTAAAATTTTTCAGCCGTTATCTCCTGTAAAAGATTAAAATCTATGGTGCTAATTTTTAGCTCCACTGGCTGAAAGCCACTGGGGCTATTGTCATGGCGTTGTGTCCGTCGTGCGTCCGTCCGTCCGTGCGTGCGTGCGTGCGTCCGTCCGGTCGTAAACTTTTCTTTAAAAATCTTCTCCTCAGAAACTACTGGATGGATTTCAACCAAACTTCACAGGAATGATCCTTGGGTGACCCTCTTTCAAAGTTGTTCAAGAAATTTTGATCCAATGAAAAACATGGATTTAATGGGCGTGGCTAATTTCCAAATATGGTAAAAAGTGAGTTTTCTCAGATTCTAATCAATGGATACCAATTAAATTTTACATGAATGATCCTTGTATGACCCTTCATCAGTCTACAAAAAATCATTGTGATTGGATGGAAAATATGCATTTTATGGGCGGAGGTCAATTCTCTATATGTTATATAGTGGAAACTTTGAAAGTCATTTTCTCATAATGTAATTGATGGATATCAACCAAATTTCACTGGAATGATCCTTGAGTGACCTTTTATCAGTCTACAAAAAATCATTGTGATCGGATGAAAAATATGCATTTTTTGGGCGGAGGTCATTTCTCTATATGTTATATAGTGGAAACTTTGAAAATCATTTTCTCAGAATGTAATCTATGGATATCAACCAAATTTCACTGGAATGATCCTTGAGTGACCCTTTATTAGTCTACAAAAAATTATTGTGATCGGATGAAAAATATGCATTTTATGGGCAGAGGTCATTTCTCTATATGTTATATTGTGGAATATTTGAAAATCCTTTCTCAGAATCTAATTTTTAGATATCAACCAAATTTTACTGGAATGATCCTTGAGTGACCCTTTATCAGTGTACCAAAAATTATTTTGATTGGATGATAAATATGCATTTTATGGGTGGAGGTCATTCCTCAATATGTTAAATAGTGGAAACTATGAAAATCATTTTCTCAGAATGTAACTGATGGAATCATTTTCAACATCAGTTCTAAAAATCTAGTCAAAACATTTATTTGCTTTTACAGGAATTTCATGCCTGTGGAGCGACTCAAGCCATTCATGGCTTTCTAGTTCTTACACTGTTTCCGCGTAACAAAATGCACGATTTTGTTACATACCCATCCGCCTTACATACATCCGAGGTCTGTTGCAATTTAGGGAAATGGCCGAGTGATGTTCCGAATTTTTGTTGGTGTGAGCATTCTCATAGGGGTGACACACTTTTACTATTACCACCATTTTGTTACTACTGAAGATTATTCCGACTTAAAACTGTCTTGGCAATATATGTGAGCAATCCTTACTACCAAGGGGTTTAAAAGTCTGTGAGTGTGTTTCCATGAATTATGTCCCTTTCTTGACATATTTCTTAGCTGGACTATTTGTAGAATAGGGGGGGGGGGCTATTCCAGTCACCTGGCATAATGCTTTGATTAATTTTTTACGTGCAAGTGATTAAAATTTCTGTTTGAACTACAGCTATTGCTTTGAAACTATGTCTGAAGATTATTGAAAATGAATGCTATTTTGTTAAAACCAACCAGAATCGTCTCAATGAATCGATTCTATTGAGTTTCAACAACATAGGAGTATTGAGAATTTACGTCAATATAAATATTCTATCAATTATGTTTCTTATTTGTAAACATATCATGTATTGATCGCCTGTTCTCTTGAACCACCGCTTTTGTAGAATAGGGGGGCTACTCCGGTCACTTGGCGTCATCATAGCGCCTTGGTCAAGGTTTTCGTGCAACTGTATCAAATCTCTATTTCTATTAAAGCTTTTGCTTAGAAGCCTTTCACATGCTTCTTTGACCATGATATCAACCTCTAGACAAAGATTCATTACTCTGATATTGAATTTAGTGGAATTTTATAGATGTATGTCAATATACCCTTTGACCCTTAAATTAAATTCAAATGCTAACTAGTCACCATACCAACAGTATTTCAGGAATCATGCTAATTGATGTACCGGTAATAAAGCTCTAGCTTTATGAAATCTGATTTAAGAAGAAAAATGTTTCTCCTAATCTCATGCCAGAAGTGGTATCGAATGTTTTCAGAGATAGAAAAAGCTATCAGTATTAGATCACATCCTGTTTAAGGTCAAAACACATGTCTATCTAGGATGTTTTATGATATAATTTTTTGAGGCCTGGATAAGAGGAATGAGGGCAATTTTCTAGTAGTGATTTTAAGATTGTAGTGTCTGTTTGGTGTATAGATACTTAGTACAGTTTTCCAATGGTTATAATTTTTTCAAATGGAAAGTTAAATAGTGCAAAACTATTGTATATGCACATATTGAGGCCAGTCTTGGTAAAACTATTGAAAGTGCCCATCAATAATTATTGATAGGCACTTGAAATACTTTTACACTGAATCCTCAGATTATTGGCACTTAAGACAACTATTTTTCATATTAATGCTAACCCCAAAATATGAAGAAAAAAGTATTCTGTAGATTACACCTCCTCCCTTACCTGCCCTGCTTATCCCCTTGGCTCTTTCAGTCCTTTTCACTTGGCAGGGTCCTTGATGGGTGGAGGGGTACTTGATTTAAGTGTGAGCACCTGTAGCCAAGTGTTGGTATTTTCAGGCTGTGCTTTTAATGTTATCTAGTAGCTAGCCATCAACCAAGGTCAAATCATATCATCCAGAAGCAGTGCTTTTCATCTGGACAGTAAATCATCCTTTAACATTGAATAACATGATGAAGGACTTTACCATAACCAACTGGGTTTGAATGAAAATTGAAAGGAATTTATTCTGATGATTTATTCACTGAGTATTTTAAATGATAAAGACAACTTTTATGTTATGTCATGATGGTTCAAAAGCTCACTAATAATTTGATCAATAAAAAATGATTGAATACATAATCGATAAAAAAACTCAATGATATATGAATAAGTTCACTAATATGTTCATGGATTATTCATACAAATATTTTTATGCCCCCGTATCGAGAGATCGGGGGCATATTGTTTTACTCATGTCCGTCTGTCTGTGTATCCGTCTGTCGGTCTGTCTGTCCGAAAACTTAACCTGAAAACTTAACCTTTGCCTTATCGAGAGATTGCTGTTACGGGGGCATTCGTGTTTCACAAACACACCTTGTTCATCATGATCTTTTAACCTTAGTCAAATTGAACCAAGATTATTCCTTCTTTAATTGGTAGGAGTTATTAACAAAGATCAGCATGAAATGGGCAACGAGCATATAAAGTTATATCTGTCCTTATGATAGTAATGTGCTTGAGTGTGTGTCCCATTCTTGTCGAGAGCATGGTGTAGACATGTCATGCTGAACCCGGAATATTCCTGAATGAAGGAGGTATAGACAAAGATCAGTCTGCATCAATGTGCAGTCTGATCTAAGTCTACACCACCTGTAAAGCCCCCTTTCAAGGCAGAGTTGTTCATGCAATTAATTTTCAAAAGAAAAAATTGCCCTTCACCCTTGGATTCTTGGCCTTTCAGTACTTTGATATGAGTTCAATTCTGAAAGAGGATTTTAATTCAGCATGACAAGAGTTAACATTATGGATGAATTACAAATCAATTTGGCACAATGGCTTCTGAGTGAGTACTAGTTTTGTGCCAAGAGTTAAACAGGATACACCCAGGTTCAAGGTCATGGCTGAAGGTCAAATGGGTCAAAAGAGGTAAAAATCAAGTATAAGCGGGGTCATCCATCTTTGTGACATATTTTACGTCCATTTATAATAAGAATTGTTTAAATATTGTTTATTTAAAACCCCAAAATAATTAAACACAATAATTGCATCAAATGCTTCAGTACTTTGATTTTGATACATGTTTTTATTCGGCATGACGAGGCTCTCTACAAATAATAAGTCAAAGATTCCAAAATAGAGCTGGCTTCTTAGACACTAAATTTTTTGCACATTTCAATGCTACAGTATGTAACAGTTGTAACTGCCTATAGAAAAATAGGCAGTTACAACTGTTTGGCACTGAACCATCTATATAGCACTGGGACCATCCATGTTTTGGTAACCAGTCAACAATTACGTAGCAGTAAAGTGATACAGGATGGGTCAATTTACACTAACTGGTACAAGATGGGGAGATGTTGGTCACTAGATCAAAATTAAGTGGTACAGATAAGTGCCAGAGACCCTTGGCTTCCTCTTGAGGATCATGGGGGAATGGCCCAAATCCTTTCCTGATTTTATTACATACAGCTTTGTCCAAATAGAGAGTGATTGAAGACACAATGAAATGTGAGCACAATTTCTATTGAAACTATCCTACAACAATGAAAATATTGTGGAAAAACATGAAAGAGTTAAAATTTCAGAGAAAAAAAAATGACATTACAGTCTGTCAGTCTTGTCGCATAAATTTTTTTGGTCTACATGGTACATGACTATCTTTGAGGGCCACTGTCATAACGCTGTTGTAAATACAACAGCCTGTCAATTTTAAGGTCCCAGATTCAGTACTCATCCTTTCTGTACATCTGTCTTCCACCACTGGGTTGATAATTGTAGACCTATATGGTATAGCATCTGATGACCAGGAAAGAATATAATGGTTGTATTGGTATGAGAAATACCAGGAATCCATTGTTAGGTGCTCCTGCTGCTGGGATAAAAGCGGATTAAAACCTTAATCAAACAATTCAAACCTACTAGACTGGGCAATCCATCTACAGTTTCTCATAGTATTGTTCAGATGCACTGGTTATTGTAATAGTTTTGAGGGAGAATAGCCAGTCACTTGCATAATACAGTGCCAAAAGAGAGACAAATTCGATAATCAGACAGCATGTTTTTTGGCTGCAAAAGGCTAGTAGATTACAAAGCTATAGGACTACTCTGTTTGTCCAAGAATTCTGTTGAATTTAACCACCTCATCTCTCTTATGATATTATATATTGATTTGTTAGGGTTCTCCATGAAAATTGCCGAATCAGCATTTTTTCCCTGATATGGGTTAATTTCAGAGTATTCAAAGCAAACCCTGAACTGCTGCCATTTTGAGTTTTAGTGCGTCTTGCAATAATGGTACGCAGAAAAATGTAATTTCATGATCCGAATATATCCTTTCTAATTATTTTCTTGTTTCTCCTGAAACATTTATTTATCCTTTTCAGATTTCCTACGATGAGAAAAAAAAAAATTCCTAGTTTTTCAATGAATTGAATTTAATTGCATAAATTATGGATATATATAGGGGTGGGAATTCCCATACCAGACTCACCCCATAAGGGTCTGGATTATATCATTGGTCTAAATGGTGGTAGGTAGGTAAATTTGGACCCCTATGTCTTATCCGACATGGGCTTTTCTATATCCTGACAAATACATTTTTAAGGCCACTTGTCATTGGATAAGTGAACTAGGATAGGTCTTGGAATAGTTTTCAATAAATCTAAGAGATGAATAAGTCTAATGAATTTTCTAAGGTAAGAAATATATTGCTTTTGATGAAAAAATGCTGGGTTCCAGCAGACGGTATAGGCTGTGATAATCTGGCAGTAGAAATGCAGTCTGATCTTACCCTATATAGCCTACTTTCTACTTTATTATTATGGGGAAAAAAATTGTAGCTGAATTTTTATTCAACATGACAAGGGTTGAACATCAAATGGGGTATAGGATTATGTAAAACTTCCGATAAAAGACCGAACTCCTGAATTTCCAGAGACGGTTCAATACTTGTGGAGTCAGCAAGTTTTCATCGGGACGATTTGGGAATTAGGCTTTTTTGCATATGAATACTGCAAAAGCATTGTAGCTTTATTGATATATTAGACATTTGACAGTGAGGGTTTTGAAGAACTTTTGGCAGAGCATATCTTATGGGTTTATTTCAAAACTCTGTATCTTTGTATCGATGAAATCTGTTTATTTTACAATTCAATTTGAAAATTCTGTGTTATTAATGGTTTATTTCAAAACTCTGTATCTTTGTATCTATGAAATCTGATTATTTTACAATTCAATTTGAAAATGAGTTCTACTATTCTGTGTTATTAATGAACTGGCAGGGCGGGGCTTGGCCTTGACGTAATTTAGTGAGCTAAATTTTAAATATTTTGGGTTCATTTAAAACTTTGTTGGAAATAATCGTGAACTCGTGCAATTAACTGTATCCTTACACCAAAAGGACTCACATGCTTAGAGAAAGTGAACACATTTCATAGTTGGGTTACCAAAGCCTCATAACTTCAGCTTGGTCAAGCTGAAGTTGCAAGGGTTTGGTTACAAACCTACACTTTACAGTCTCAAGTTAATAATGTCAACTATCTTTAGAAATAAATGATAATGAATAAAGGCTGATTTACCTTAACCTTAAGTGCATCGACCCATTACTTAGGCTCAGCCCTGCCAGGGGGAAAATCTTGGATCATAACTTTGATTGATCCTACTAAATTTACTCTGATCCTACTTAAAAGTTTGTTTCAAACATTTTATGAAATACTTTAGGAAAAATGACCAGTAAACCAGGTTCTCAAACCAGTCTGAGTTTGCCAATTTCAATAATTTAACCCCCCCCCCCCCTCCCAAACTATGTTTTGGAGATATAAAGACGTCATTTAGTCAGTTTGTCAGTAGATCCTTCTGTCTCTCTTTTCTTGTCCGCTCAATTTCTCAGTTACTAATGCATGGATTTCATTCAAACTTACAGATGTGCAGACTTTTGACAGAATTATGGCCCTTTGATGAAAATGTTGGTTGATCTGTCCGTAGCCTCTCGCTTTATTTCTCAGTAACTAATGGATGGATTCAATTCTAACTTAACAGATATTATCAGTACCAGAGTACTTGTCTGCTTTGCGACAATTTCTGGTTCCACTGGTTTTGTGGTGAAATTATCAAGTGAAAACCCCGACGGCGGCACTCATTCTTTCCAACTATTTATATCTCACCAATGAGTATCGTAGACCTATGTGAGATAGCAGCTGGAGGCTAGAAAGGGATGTGGTGGTTGTACTGGTGAGAGAAATACCAGGAAAACATTGTTAGGTGCTCCAGCTTCCGCAATATAACTGAAAAAATGTTGAAAACAGCATTTAACTACATTCAATCAATCAATCAATCAATCAATCAAGTGAAAAATATTTCTTATTTAGATAAAGGTTCACATTCTTATTATTCTACTTTCAGGCTGATGCATTACATGAAGATATTGGATGAAAATTGATTGAGAAAAAAAAATGAAATCTAGATGAACTCAGCACCAGATTGATCATCTATTTGTGGAGATGTAGAATTTTATATACTTGATACATATGAAAGGATTATGAATGTGTCATGAATTGGATTATTCAGTATTCTGACAGCAGAAATGGACTGAAGAAAGCCATAATCTGACCTTGGTCAGTAAGTATACTGATGATATCCTGAATGAAAAAGGAATATGTGAACCGTCATTGAAAAAGGGACCATTTGGGAACTCTTTAATATATATATATATTTGAAAAAAGATTGGGTCCAGGATAGGTCAAGTGGAGGTTGCATTTCAAGAGAAGGTAGATGGATCATTCTAGATTCAGAAAATTAGCAAATTGCAAAAAGAGGTTCCACCCTGGTCAGTCTGCACAATCCACGCAGTCTGACTAGGGTTGACACTTTACCCACTACCCATATGGTCTTTTTGGTATATGTATACTCCAGTTGCACCAGCAGGAAGTAGAGGGTTGTACATTGGTTTCACCATACCTGTCTGTCTATCCATCCATTAACTGGCCATCCATCAATCTGTAGACCTTTTGTTTTTGCAGCAACTCAAGATAGACCTAGGAGGCTAGGAAAGGGTGTAATGGTAGTACAGGTGAAAGAAATACCAGAAATCCTTTGTTAGGTGCTCCAGCTGCCGCGATATAACTGCGAGATTGTTGAAAGCGGCATTAAACCGATTCAAACAAAAAAACAAATCAAGATTGACCTTTGATCATGAAACTTTATACATTTGTTGTTGATGTTCCAAGATTCAAGGATCTAGGTCATATTTGACTTTTATCAAAAAAAAACATTTCCTTGCTAGTAACTAAACAACTAATGAACCTAGAATCATGAAACTTTGTACACTTGTAGTCCCTAAAAGTCCAAGGAAGCTCTATTGTTTTGGGGGGAATCTGAGGTCAAAGATTAAGGTCACAATGAATCTATATCTTAAAACTCTTCATGCTCTAATTTATTAACCTAGTCACCTAGAATCATGAGATCTTGTACAGCTGTTGCCCATGAACAAAGGGCGTGCCCAGTGTATTCTTTCCATAACACATGTCAAGGGTCAAGGTCATAATTGAAATTTGCATGAAAACCATCAGCATAACTCAAATACTGGTATAGCGAGGGCATATTAACTTGAACCTGACCTTTATTCTGAATAAATGATTAGGCTCATGAATACAATTCCGAAGATACTTCGGCACATGACGATCAAGCATTGACATTCCTTTATACTGTACAAATTACAAGTATGAGTGGACTTAAAGAGTTATGAAAAGCGCCATTTTCATTGAGCAAACGATTCAATTTCAAAAACAATTATTCCTATACCTGTGTGCGACTGATAGAGGGGTTTCATTTTTTTTTTCATTCAAAAACGGAAATTGCATTTTAAGAATTGAAAATTTGTTTATTTCTCACCCGCATCTAAAAAATATCAAATAGGAGACCCAATTTATGAATTGTTTCACTAGTTCATGAGATTGGCCAAATATCGCCGTAACTGTAAAAAGCATGAGCGATAGTGGGTTAATAGAGCTAACACGTGCACTCCAATTTTACGATTGAATTCCGCAGGTAAGTCATGTTTTGTCGAAGGGAAACGACCGATATTTGATTTATTTAAATCACAAAGGCCAGGTTCAGGTCAATATGCTTCCACTATAATGACCAAGAATCATTTAACATCATACAATTATTGCCCATATATCATTCACATGATTGTTAAGAGGAAATTTACCTCAAATTAAAGGGAATTGGGCCTTAAATACATAAGTTTAATGATTTTTCTAATCAGAAAATGCATACTAAATGAAAGCTCCCTGACCATGTCATGTATTATAGCTCCCAGGAGCATTTATTAGGAGAAATACCGTATATTGTACAGGAGATAAGTATGAACTTCAGACTAGTGGAATTAGGCCAACATTTTCTCTCATTTTGATTCCTACAAGATAATTTGGACATGATTTGTTTTCATGATGATCTAATTATAGTAACCTAACTGTGTCAGAGTTTTTTCTGGGAAATTCCAGCATTCTCTTGGAAGTTAAAGCAATTCTGTATTGGGGCAGTTGCACAAAAAAAAGAAATAAAGGGGGATAGATATTTTGGTAGGTTCAGTGAAAAACTATTGTAAGTGACAATATACAATAGTTTTCCACTTAACACTTAAAATTATATTTTCAGTGTTCTGCTTAAATCTTGTTACTGCAGCTTGTTGAAAGCTGTAGGTTTAAGTAGAAAATCTACGATTTATTAAAAGGTAGAAGAACCATCCTCCATGTTAAGCTCCACTATTTTCAGAGAAAACCATAGGCACTACCTGAGGCCTTGGTGTTGGCGTTGTTGTCATGGCTAGCCGTCGTTCAAAGACTTTGACATTCGGTGAGACCTCCAGTTCTACTAAAGGCATTCATCTGAAACTTGGCATGCACAATTACTATCAAAAGAGCAACATAAACTATCAAGGGGGATAACCCTAGGTGCATTTTGTGCAAATATTGTCCCCTTTTTTGACCTAGATTTTTTATCCACTATTCAGCACCCAACAGCCAAGAATCCAAAAATATAGTAGGAAAAAGAAGAAATGGTTGGCTGAGCGCAAAACAGTTGTAACTCCCTATCGACATATAGGGAGTTACGACTATTTCGTGTTGAGCCATCGAAATAGCTTGTTATTATTACACTGTGGGTATCCTTTCAATGATTATAAACATAGGTTTAAGCAAGGAGAGAGTCCCAGCTGTCACCTAGTTTTAAACCCTTTACTAATATCTCCCAGAGCTCTAGATGATATAATATCGGGGTTTTGGTTTTCTCTATCAATAAATTCATAAGAAAAATGTATTATTATTAACTTCCTCGGTGGCCTAGTGGTAAATGCACTCAACCCGTGACCTGAAGGTCCATGGTTGGAGCCCCACTGTTGCAGGGGTGTGTTTATTGGCAAAACACTTAATAGCCAGCCTCAGTTCTCAGAATTTCATTCTGTAAATTGGGTAGCAGTAGGTTTAAACCAGACTGCCTCTCTCTCAGGGACGTGAAACCATCAGGATTGAGTGTTTGAGAGTGATTCTATAAGCTTAAGCTTTCATCGCAATCAAACTAAATAAATTAGTAAAAAGTAAAACCATATTATGTTTCTGGTACTCATTGGAATCATCTCATCGAATAACAACAACACAGTTTAGATCACATAACGATTGAATTTTTTTTATCTGAAATAAAAAAAATCCTCCCTAATATAAAACTTTCAGAAGAAAAAAATGATGGCGTGGGATGTACTGGACATGAAATTTCCCCAAAGTGCATTGACGTCACAAATTCATGATGTTCAGTTCAGATTTCATTGCAAAATATAATAACCTTTTTGTAACAGCTTTTAATAATTTTTTTTCACAGAATTCTTCTACCTATGGTTGGATTTACAATATTTTAGACTAGCCCAGAGCTACAGATAGATCTCGAGGGTTTTTTTTTTATAAGCTCACCTGAGCATGAAGTGCTCAAGGTGAGCTTTTGGGGTCGAGTTATGTCCGTTGTCCGTCGTGTGTCGTCAGCATTTACCTTGTAGACACTCCAGAGGCCACATTTTTTGCCAGATCAACCTGAAATTTGGTCAGAATGATCTTCTTGATGAATTCTCGGACAAGTTCAAAATTGGGTCAAGTTGGGTCAAAAATGAGGTCAAGGGGTCAAATTTTAGAAAAACCTTGTAGACACTCTAGAAGCCATATTTTTTGCCCAATTAACCTGAAATTTGGTCAGAATGATTGTCTTGATGAAATTTCGAACAAGTTTAATATTGGGTCAAGTGGGATCAAAAATGAGGTCAAGCGGTCAAATCCTAGAAAAACCGTGTAGACACTCTAGAAGCCATATTTTTTGTCCGATCAACCTGAAATTTGGTCAGAATGATTGTCTGGATGAAATCTCTGACAAATTCGAAATTGGGTCAAGTGGGGTCAAAAATGAGGTCACGGGGTCAAATCTTAGAAAAACCTTCTAGACACTCTAGAAGCCATATTTTTTGCCCAATCAACCTGAAATTTAATTAGAATAATCGTCCTGATCAAATCTAGGTTAAGTTTGAAATTGGGTCAAGTGGGGTCAAAAATGAGGGAATGGGGTCAAATCTTAGAAAAACCTTGTAGACCGTCTAGAAGCCATATCTTTTGTCTGATCAACTTGAAATTTTGTCAGAATGATTGTCTTGATGAAATCTAGGTCAAGTTTGAAATTGGGTCAAGTGGGGTAAAAATTGAGGTCATGGGGTCAAGTTTTAGAAAAACCTTGTAGACACTCTAGAAGCCATATTTTTTGCCCAATTAACCTGAAATTTGGTCAGAATGATTGTCTTGATGAAAATTTCAAACAAGTTCAATATTGGGTCAAGTGGGGTCAAAAATGAGGTCACGGGGTCAAATCCTAGAAAAACCTTGTAGACACTCCAGAAGTCATAGTTTTTTCCCAATCAACCTGAAATAAGATCAGAATAATCATCTTGATGAAATCTAAGTCGAAATTGGGTCAAGTGGGGTCAAAAATGAGGTCACGGGGTCAAATCTTAGAAAAACCTTGTAAACCCTCTAGAAGCCATATTTTTTGCCTTATCAACCTGAAATTTTGTCAGAATGATTGTCTTGATTTACTCTAGGTCAAGTTTGAAATTGGGTCAAGTTGGGTCAAAATTGAGGTCACGGGGTCAAATTTTAGAAAAACCTTCTAGACACTCTAGAAGCCATATTTTTTGCCTGATCAACCTGAAATTTTGTCAGAATGATTGTCTTGATGAAATCTTGGACACAGTTTGAAATTGGGTCAAGTGGGGTCAAAAATGAGGTCACGGCGTCAATATTAGAAAAACCTTGTAGACACTCTAGAAACCATATTTTTTGCCTGATCAACCTGAAGATTGGTCAGAGTGATAATCTTGATGAAATCTAGGTCAAGTTTGAAATTGGGTCAAAAGGGGTAAAAAAATAGGTCATGAGATCAAATCTTAGAAAAAACTTGTAAGCAGTGTAGAGGCATCATTTTTTTCCCAATCAACCTGAAATTTGGTCAGAATTCTTAGTGCTTTCTAAATCTACTTTAAACAATTTATTGACAGTTCATTCAGGCGAGAGATTTAGGGCCACTATGGCCCTCTTGTATTAGATCAAAGTATTTAAATAATTACTGTACATATCCTATGTTACTTGTACTCATATTAAACATCTCGTCAAGACGATTCAAATGAGTACCCACAACATAGGGTTTAAATGAGAAGTAAAGATTTTAGACTGTCTCTACCCTGAACTGGTACCCCGATGTCTGTGAGAGACAACGGGTAGTGTATAAATCTTACGGCAATCTGATTGGATGTGTGTTTTTCACGACAAGTAAGTTATTACAAACCGTAGGAATTTTCCCATCATGCATGTCGATATCCGTTGAAATTTGGCGGCATTATTTAAAATGGAAGAACTGAAATTCTGTTGCGTATATAAATATGCTCTTTACGAGATAAACATACGAAAGAAAAACAAACAATCAACTCATTATTTGTTGTTTTTCGCTGAATTCATCGTGCTTTTCGATCAACTGCATGTCGCAAATCCGCTACCAAACGCTTTACGATTTTCTAGCTTCCATTTAACGTTGATCAAATGACGTCACTACCGGGTCACATGACCTTACGAAAATTTGTAAAATACCTGTCTCTAATATCGATAGATCTAGGGGCAGTAACCCAGTCAATCTCTACCCCCTCTTATCTGTACCTCTGCTAGTAGCCTTTCCAAAATACACAAAGTCACTGGATTGGTGAAGCTGGTTATATTGTGTCATGGGGTCCAGGGACCTGTTCTTTCTACACTTCTTATGAAAAATTTGATTGTAAGTCAAAATCTCATTGTACGTGGTGTTTTCATTAATTGTTAGAATCTGCCTTGCAATATTTCATTAGAATCTTCTTTAGAAGACAATTCCAATGAGTACCCACAACATAGCATTCATTGAGAAATACAGATTTTAAACTGGCTTTTAGCCCCTCTTATCAGTACCTTTATTGTTAATGACTCAATTTTTCAAAATGAAGGGAAGTTCGACAACTGGTATGTTTTACAAAAAAGATCGTTGGAGATAATATTTGAAAATGATAGCCTACAGTTTATGAATGAATCTGGAATGAATGAAATTATTGCACCCTTTTAACTCTTGTCATGCTGAACCCTGAATATTCCTGCCCTGGCAGCAGCTATAGACAAACATCAGGCTGCACATATGCGCAGTCTGATCTTTGTCCATACCACCTTTTATGAAACCAGAAAAGCTAGAAATTTTAATTTTCAAAATGAATACCTATAATCACATTTAGTGCATCAAGAGCTTTGAGCACTTGATTTTGATGCAATTTTGCCAAGATTTTTTATTCAGCAAGTCAAGGGTTAAACTTAAGGTAGTGGACCTGTTATAGTTCCGCAACATTTCGGAACATATTATCTTTCTCAATGATGACAAAGGTTTCTTAATAAAAATCATATGGAAAAACCTCGGTCAACACTGTTTAGCCTTGTCATGCAGAGCAAAAAGCCTTTCCAAAGTGCTGAAAACTCTGTATTTCCTAATTGGAAGTCAGCATTTGATTTTGAAAACAGAAGATTGAAGCTTTTTTGGTTTAAAAAGAAAATCTGGCGGCATAGACAAAGATCAGAATACACATATGTGCAGGCTGATCTTTGTACATACCTCCAGCCAAAGCAGGAATATTCCGGGATCAGCATGACAAGAGTAAAAGCCTCATTACTTCCAACATGTTGCTGAGCTATTACAGGTCCACTATTTAACCCATAATTCAGTCAACAACTGTTCACTAGATTTCTTAGATCTTTTTAGTACTGTGTCAAGATTTGCTCTGGTATTTATTAGTCCATGGACAAGTGGCCTAGAAATGTACTTGCCTGCAAGTGGAGAAGCCTGTGTCGGACAAGTCGTGCATGAGATTTTGCTAACCCCTGCTGTAAAAATGTTTAAAAACTGGTTAAACCACATTCAAACAACACTGGAATGAATTTGGCAAATCTTTTTAAAGTGAAAGTGAAAACTGTCATTTGCATGCTTTCAAGCTTATAAATGGGTTCTCTAATGCAAAAAGATTATCTCTTCCAGGACAATCCTGTAGGATGTTTAAAATTTTACAGTGGTGATGAATTCGGATTTCAAAATACATGAAATGGTCTATTGCGTAATCATTTATCTGGGCTAATCCCTAACTTTTGGTGCCTAAATAATTCAATTAACTCCTTAACACAACACTAAATGACCAGAGTGACTCAACGTAAACAAATATCTGCACTAATTCAGCATGATAATTGGAGTAAACATATCTGTGGGCAACCAAAATATCCTTTGCTGCCTAAATAGCGCAGTAGATAGCAAGTTTGGCTGACGTTCAAGAGGTCCTTGATTCGATCCCAAACAGGGGGTACTCGTGCTTTCCTACAAGTTGTCTCCCACCGATATTTTGGAAATTCATAGATCTATGTGGAATAGCAGCTGGAGGCTAGGAAAGGATGTAAGAGTAGTACTGATGTGAAAAATATCAGGAATCCATGGTTAGGGGCTCCACCTGCGCGATTTATCTTAAAGATTGTCACAGTAAAAGCTGGGTAAAACCCCATTCATGCAAACAAACAAACCAAAACTAGGATTTCAGCTTTTTGTGGAAGAAATCCCCTCGCTTAGAATTGACATTGTTTAACAGCTAATTTGCTTCAGAAAATTGGTTCTAAATGAAAGATTCTTGTAATTGTTTGGTAAAGCTCAGCAGGGCATCTGTTAGGAGAGCATTTATAAGGAGAAATACTGTATGAAAAACACTAGTTGCAGAGGGGGTATTTTGGATCTCAATTGAGATGATTTCAACAATACTTGCTCAAATCCTAACTTGTGGGTGCTCATTTGAATCGTCATGTCAGATTTCAGACTTGCTTTACCTTTATAGTTGCAATAAACCTAGGTCACAACAAGACTGTATTGGTCACTAGGTCAGATCCAGTCTATTTTATTTGTGCTATTAATTATGTCCCATGATAACATGTTTAAACATTATCAAATCTTCAGGTCAAAATGATTGATTAGTTTAACATTGTCCCCAGTTTATTTGAAAAATTTAACCCTTCATCAAATGACATTTTTATGTCCCAGCCATGTAATGGTAACATGCATAGAGGATTACTTTGGTCCATGCGAGTGAGTGCTCTGTGTGTGTTTGTGTGCGTGTGTATGTGATCCATTCTTGTCTGGAGGATAAGACATTAATGGATGAATTTCAAATAGCTTGGCAGGGTTGTACCCTTTAGTGAGTACTAGTGTCGTGGGAAGAAATTGTCCAGATACACTCATGGTCAAAGTCACAATTAGGGTCCAATGGATCACAGGTATAAAGCAGTTTGATCCTGGGTTAGGCCAACTTCCATCTGTCACGAAAGTCATTGTAACACAAATCAGTTGTCTCCGACCGATATTTGTCTATATATGCCTAAGAAGGATTGGCTAAAAAAAATCTTATGGTTAAACTCTTTTTTTAAAAAAAACCTTGTTGTGATATATCTGCAATTACAATGTTGAAAGTGGCAATAAACTCCATGCTAATAAACCAACCAAATATTTAATTTTCAAAGAAAACCCAGAGGTACCACAAGAATAATAATTATTCAGCTTTGATTTTCAGTGATTGATAATGTAGTTTTTCCCGGTATCAGTGCTTTCACAACACAGTATCTAAAATTTTGCCATCTTTGGTAATTTTGGCTACGAGTACTTTCCAATTTTGAACAGTCTACAAATCTGGCAATTGAGTCAAGTGGGGTTAAATTTCCTACGCAAAACGAGGGCATGAGTAATATGCATGTGATAGAGATTTAAGCGGTCAAAAGTTATATCCCATTGATAAAACTTGTAAAATGGGAAATCATACGATCAGGATATGATGTTAACAATCTGAATTTCATATTTTTTCCGTACAAGCCTAAATTGTCGGCACTCATTAAAATTGTCTCATTGAGACAATTTTTTTGAGTACCATCTACATAAGGTTTGTTAGATAATTTCAATGAAACATATTGAATTATATTTCAAAATCATAATTATTTCTTCTACCTTGAGCCGTATGAAATCAACGAGTCACATGGCAAGCCCAAACATAGTTGTGGTGAAATTTATGAATGAAAAGTGTAGGGTGGTTGTATTATAGTAATATGGATTAGCTATGTGTGAATGAAAGTAAGCTGCAGGATTAATTAATTAGTGCAGACAGGTACTTTGCTTATTGAACATTCTTAATAGAAGCTAGAGTTGTCTTGTTTATATATGGAATATTCTATAAAGGAAGATAAATGGCAAAAGCTGTCAAAATAATAGGTATGTCTTGAAATCTACCAGGGCTTAGAGTAAGACTGATGCAATGATGCCTGTATATCTATAGGCTGTTGTAAGTGCCTATAAATTTATAGGCATGTACTATATGATAGTTTTGCACTGGCCTGTCAAAAGGATCCTGAGAACTAATAATTTTAATTTGTATGGGGTATAATGCCACTTTCAACATTCATGTAGTTACATTGTGGCAGCTGGTGAACCTGTCCCTTGTTTTTAGCTCCACTGGCTGAAAGTCACTGGGGCTATTGTCATGGCGTTGTGTCCGTTGTGCGTCCGTCCGTGCGTCAGTGCGTCCGTGCATCCGTTCGTAAACGTTTCTTTAAAAATCTTCTCCTCAGAAACTACTGGATGAATTTCAACCAAACTTCACAGGAATGATACTTGGGTGACCCTCTTTCAAAGTTATTCAAGAAATTTTGATCCAATGAAAAACATGGATTAAATGGGCGTGGCTAATTTCCAAATATGGTAAAAAGTGAGTTTTCTCAGATTCTAATTGATGGATACCAATGAAATTTTAAATGAATGATCCTTGTGCCAACCTATATCAGTCTACAAAAGATTATTGAAATCGGATAAAAAATATGACATTTTATGGGCGGAGGTCATTTCTCTATATGTTATATAGTGGAAACTTTCAAAATCATTTTCTCAGAATGAAAGTGATGGATATCAACCAAATTTCACTGGAATGATCATTGAGTGACCCTTTATCAGTCTACCAAAAATTATAGTGATTGGATGAAAAATATGTATTTTATGGGCGGAGGTCATTTCTCTATATGTTATATAGTGGAAACTTTCAAAATCATTTTCTCAGAATCTAAATGATGGATATCAACCAAATTTCACTGGAATAATCTTTGAGTGACCCTCTATCAGTCTACCAAAAAATATTGTGATCAGATGAAAAATATGTATTGTATGAGCGGAGGTTATTTCCCTTATATGTTATATAGTGGAAACTTGGGAAATCATTTTCTCAGAATCTAAATGATGGATATCAACCAAATTTCACTGGAATAATCCTTGAGTGACCCTCTATCAGTCTACCAAAAATTATTGTGATCGGATGAATAAATATGCATTTTATGGGCAGAGGTCATTTCTCTATGTGTTATATAGTGGAATCTTTGAAAATCATTTTCTCAGAATCTAAATGATGAATACCAATGAAATTTTATATGAATGATCCTTGAGTGACCCTCTTTCAGTTTACCTAAAATTATTGTGATCGGATGAAAATATGCATTTTATGGGCAGATGTCATTTTCTATATGTTATTTAGCTGAAACTTTGAAAATCATTTTCAACATCAGTAAAATCAAAAAATATTTAAAAATCTAGTCAAAACTATTATTGCTTTACAAGAATTTCAAGCCTGTGGAGCGACTCAAGCCATTCATGGCTTTCTAGTCTTTCATTTCTTGCAGTGAAACCACAACACTGAACATTTCATACAGTCCCCAGCTTCTCATAGGCAAGCATGTGAATTTTATAGGTCAGAGGTCTGGGTTAAGGTAGTGGACCCATAATAGTTCAGCAACATTTCAGAAGTAAAGGAATTTTACAGTGTTGACCAAGGTTTCCTAATGATTTTCATTAGGAAACCTTGGTTAACATTGTGAAAGTTCACGAGTTCAGAAATATTGCCAAACTATTATTGTTCCGATACCTTAATTAATTTTTGTTGGAATCAACCATTGCCCTTCTAGGAAATCAAAATATTTCCAAAACAATATGTATGGGGGTGTGCTTAGCTATTTGATGACAGTTTTGACATGAATTTGAAAGTTCAGTAATGATCGAGTTACGAATTACAAATTTATCTCTGACTTTAATGTGAAGGATGATCAAGACGATCATGTTTTAGTTGTTTGGTTTTAGAAAAAAAGAAATCCATTTGATCTTGAATCAAACAACGCTATTTATAGCCTTGGGTGTGGAAAAAAAGACAGTTGTGACGTTTAAAATTCAATAAGAACGAGGAAATGCAATGAAGAAATTATCCTCCCACTACTTGTCAATTAAACCTTTCTTGTGTGATCACTTGTCTTGGCGATAATGTTAGATTTTTTTTCAAAAAACAAAATACCGTATTTCTCCTAATAAGCGCTTGGGGAGCTCGGTCAGAGAGCTTTTATTTAGTATGCATTTTCTTTAAAAAAAAATCATTAAAATTGATGTCTTAAAGGCTCTAATTTTCCCTTTAATTTGAGGTTAATATCCTTTGAACAGTCATATAAATGTGCAGACTGCCATGTAATACAGTGTTCTTTTGGGTTGAATTATTGAATTGACTAAGACCAACAAGTCCTCTTTGACATTTAACAAAAGTCATTGTAACATTAGTATCAGGTGTTGCTAATACCATTTTGATGAGAGATAAGAATTTATTGGAGCAGCTTGGAGCTTTCAATATGTAAAGATCATAACTACAGCTTGAATAGATAATACAGATCTGAAATAGTTGGATGAAAATTTTATCAGAATGTGCTGGCAACTAGCATTTACATCTTTTTCCCCATGTTTCATAAATTTCTTAAAGAAATTATAATGATTTGGCAGGGCATGACATATTGTCATTCGTCTTCTTCCACACTCTATTTGGTCCAGTTTTAGCCCTCATCAAAATTGTGTGAAAATGAAAGCACAACAAAACGCTGCATGCACTATTTGTTGTGAATTTAACTTATGAACTTTAATATTTAGAGGGATAAATCAGGTGATATAAACAGATCAGACTGAACATGTATATATGTAAGCCATAACATAGGAATTACAGCAGTGTCATTTAAATGTGACCCATCTGACAAGATGGCACCCTCTACGACCCATCACACAAAAAGGGGCCATCTGGGTAGTGCATAAAGTTTCAACCCTAGTCAGACTGTGTAGACTGACTAGGATCAAAACCCTTTGCAACATGCTTATTTTCTGAATCTAGAATCTAGAATCATCAATCTACCTTCCAATGAAAATTATTGAAATGCGACTTCAAATCTCTTTTTCAATAATTCATTTTGCAGAATTCCTGGATAGTTCGCTTTTGTGATGTCACATATCGGATTGGATCCAGTCAATGTCAACTAATGTCACATTTTAAAAATTCTTATACAGAAAGGTAGAATGGTCATTCTAGATAGAGGAAACCAGTAAATAATAAAAAAACTTAGATCCATAGTCAGACTGTTCAGTCAACACACCTCCAAGATGGTCACTCTTGCCAGGCCAATCATAAATGAGTATATGCATGATATTGTCAACAAGGTCACATGTGCACAACATAAAGACTCTGATCAGTCTGTCCACCGTACTTCAAAACAATTGAAGGTTGATCGTTGTTTGTTTGATTACCAAACTTATTTTCTTCCAGATGAGACATTAATCCAAGGTTCTATGACATGGTACTTTACACCAGGCACATTAAAGATCTATGGTGGGTCTCAGTAGTATTTGGCATGTGCTACAGTAGCGATGATCAATGATGGAAAATAAACAAACAAATAAAGCACCAACACTAGTCTGATCAGTATCTTCACTGCACACTTAGTAGATTATACTTCTGACTCTCATTTTGTGCTCAACATAGAAACACATTCTGTTCTAAAATTTCTATTTCTCATTAAAAAAAACAACCTATGATGTGGGTACTCATTTTAATCTTCTCAATTAGAGACAATTCATATGAGTATCCACAACATAGGATTTATTATTATTGAAATATTCAGTGTAAAACCCAGTTTTCTTTGTCTATCTAAAGCTGTGGTAAAAAGTAAGGGAAAAGAGTCGCTCTATCATTGATCTGGGTGGGAGACTCTGGCTGCCTAGCCTTGATATATTCACCTTCATTCAGTAATTTCTTGTATCAGAAATACATTCTGATCCTTGTCTACACTGCCGTCTACTTATGAATTTGTGGGGAAAAAATTGAACCAGGGAACTGTCTGAAAAATTCCAAAAGTTGGCAATACGATTTCATACAAATTCTAAATTTAGTAGTTTAAGGCTATAATTGTACTCTTCTACCATTTTCAAATTAATAATATGATCTGTGTAAGGGAGGTAAAAACCTTTTTAAAATAATATTTTTTGACAAAAACTTATGTAGTGGGTACTCATTTGAATTGTCTCACCAAGACAATTCAAATGAGTACCCACAAAATAGGTTTATGACAATATTGTTGAAATATATAAATGTAAAATAGAATTTTCCGCATCTTTTCTAGCACCAGTGAAAAGTTAGGGTAAAGAGTCGCTCCAACATTGATCTGTGTGGGAGACTCTGGCTGCCCTGTGATATATTCAGCTTCCATCAGTAATTTCTTGCATTGTTATAAATATCGCTCAAGTAGCATTCAATAATTCCACGTGGAACGTATAGATTGGAATTCACTCTGTATGATATCTTTGTTACTGATGTTCAGAAACAATCAAAATGTGTGGGATTTTGTTTTACATGAACTATAACTACAGTAGAGTCAATTTCAAAGTATGATGTGTTAAATTTTGGTTAAAATTGTTAAAAATTTGTGAAGACTGTTTTGGAATTTAGTTGGAATGGATGTGAAAATTTGAATATGTTTTGTGTTTTTCCATTACGAAAGAACTGGAAAGATTTAAAAAATGGATTTAAAGTCAATAAGGGTCTTGGTTTCAGGTATACATATCTTTTATGTAGATCCCATTGAAGATGCATGTATAATGTAAGTATTTTAGTTAAAGGGAGGGTACTCTTAATGAAAAAATATAGTTGAATGACCATATATGCCTTGTGCACAGAGGGACGTTATAATTCTACCTAATCATCAAATCGATGGCTCAGCACAAAACAGTTGTAACTGCCTATATGATTATAGGCAGTTACAACTGTTTTGCACTGAGCCTTTGAAATGTTAACCAGGCTTTAAGTGTTTTGGTGCATTAGACTTTCGTGTGCCCTAAGTAAAGATTCAGATCAGGCTATGCATCATCACTGTCCAATTAAGAGTCTTTGCTTTGCACTCTTGATGTTGGAACTGACTAGAAGTTTATGTTGATGAATTGGTAATATCCTTAATGCATCATTATGCATCTTGCCTATCTGCATTTCATGCATACATGGGAATAGTTAAAAATGTCACATTTGGGACTGAGGCAGGCTAGCTCAATAGGTGATATGTTGGGCCATCAATCCTGGGATCACAAGTTTGAATCCCGGCACAGCCATCTTTCATCCGACATTTAACATTTGTCATTGTGACAAACACCATTGGTCTCTCGCCAAATGGGTGAATGATAAGTAGGCCACCTAAGTGGATTGGGCGGCTGGTGGCTTCGATGAAATGTTGTAGTTGTATTAGTGTCAGATACAACATGAAGTCATGATTAGATGCACCAGCCACTGCACCATAACTGCATTAATGTTGAAAGCAGCATAAGACCCCAATATATTTATCTAGGGTATCAATCAATTAATCAATCAATCAACCAATCAATCAATTAATCAATCAAACATGCATAGACTTGTATCATACGGAGTTTTCTTTTTCTTTACAGTGTTAGATGATGCCTGGAAACAATTACTGGAGGGTAAACATAACATTTTGTTCGGACACTGTAGGAAAAAAAGGATCCTATGTACTTGTGACGGGCAAATTTTGGACCATTGGATTTTCTCCTAATGGATATTGGGCTAACTCGGAATATTTTATGGAAATACCAATATGGTAAGTCGAATTCTTTCATTATATAATATGGTGCCATTGTAAAGGTCAATTGATTATTTTTTTCTGGCCCTTGAGATTATGCACCCTCAGTCCTTAAACTGAAGAAGTGGTATCTTTTGGAGAATGAGAGAAAAATGTGACATGTAAGGCAAAAGAAAATAATTTAGGAACACTTTTAAATAAGTGATTGAAAAAATGAATTGATAAAGCAGATGGCCGCATTATACTTAATATTATAAAATCAGTATTAGGCCACACCAAATAAATCATTAGATTCTCATCCGAGTTTTCAGAAAAAAAAGGGGCGGGTGGACGGCTTTTATTTTTTATTTTCTATTTCGGGGGGGGGGGAAGCTATCGTTTTGGCAAGTTACAAAGCCGAGGAGCTTACTGGTTTATAAAGAGTTTGAAGACTGAATTTACTTGATAATTATTTGTTCAAAGTGTTTAATAAACAAAATTTAATCTCAGAATAGCGTGTATTTCTATATTTTCACTGATCAAAATGATTCAGATATCGGCGCTATGCAGACACCCAAAGTTCGTAATCATAGATGATCCAAGCTATTGTAACGACGCGAAGGCACCATATCGTAAATTGTTTGGCCAACTACTTTCTTTTTCATGATTTTATATCAAAGTGAACTTCGCTTATTATTTTAAGAATAAACTTTGCATTTCCATTGTTAATTGGTAGATAACCGGGTAATAAAGAGGCAATCTGACGAGAAATAAATAAAGCTACCCAAGCTTTCTGTCAGAAATTATAATCACCCTATCGGCAAATCTACCTCGGTCCCGCTCAATAACAAAATGCGTAAATTTATAATTGTTCTATATCCTCTCTTTATTTTGAAATAATGTCCTACCTGCTGTAAAAAAAATGGTAAAGTATTCCCGTTTAATAAAATTTTATCCGTGAAGAGAGTCATCTAAATCCCATCTATTCACCCTGACGATGGAAAGGGTTTAACATCACTCAGGTTTTTCAAGCGTGCGTCGCGTGCCGAGTCAAGAAACCGTCCCCAAAATTGTCGAACATCTGGTGTCGGCGTCTTTGATTACCCATTCACCCTCCCCGAAAAATAAACTATTCTGGATCAAAGGTTTAAAACGTGAGAGAAAATTACAGATTGACGTTCACCAGCCCGATTAGCTCAGTTGGTAGAGCACCGGACTTCAAAACCATTGGAGTTCGGCGGCGTGGGTTCGATTCCCGGGCTGGTACACTAATAAAAAACTAATTGTCTTTCGGATGAGACGTTAAACCGAGGCCCCGTGAGACGGTGCTTTACACCGAGCACGTTAAAGAACCATGGCGGATCTCAGCAGTAGTTTCGTCATGTATCCTTGCACTATCCCCCGTAACAACTAACCGTCTTCTGGGGGCGTCGCTCATATGGGCATGTGCTACGGTAGCGACGATAAATAAACGGAAATACACAGATTGACATCATATTGAAATTGTTTTAGTCGAGATTTTTTTAAAATTTTCTCCAGTCTTTATTTCTCGAATATTTGACACCGGATTTAATTTTCAAATAAAAAGGAAGTAATTTTGAGAGTAAAAAATCACGCATGACGACGAGGATGAATTTTTGTCACACCTAAGTTGTAGAAATGCAGTGAAATAATGTTTGATAGGTTTGAAATTACACGAAACAAAGCTTATTATTTTAGATAGAACTGATAAGAAATTCGAAAACGGAAAATGCTTTCAATGGTCTCGGGTAATTAGAAATAGTCCAGACGAGTAAGAATGTGGAAAATCGGCAAAACCAAGGAGAAAATCATTAGTTACAGCATTTATTTTTAACTACGATACAAAAACAAAGTTGTCGTGTAACTGTGCGACCTTATTCCCGACATCTTGTAGACGCATCAATCTGTAATATAAGCATACTTCTTATCAAGCAAAATCACCTGAAAAATAGAGAAAAAGATTTGTTGCTTTCGACTTCAAGATATTTTCCCGGCCATGACGACTTCTTTTTTCTAATTTCAAGTGATAAAACTTGTTGCAATACAAGTGATGCAGTCGGCCATTTTCCTTGAATCAACACCACAATACGTTTAACGAACGTCGGGTTTTTTGATTTTTTTTTTTTTTTTTTTTGGTCACAAATAAAAAAGTTCGGGGCAGGCGTTATTTTTAGGGGCGGGCGGGGATGAAAATCTAAAAATTTATTTGGTGTCGCCTTACGTCCATTCAAATAGATTTTTCATGGGTTAAATAAAACTCAATATTTCAACTGCTTAAATTTCGAGGTCAGTGTACATGGATTCATGGTTTGAGAGTTTGTTAAAAAAATAAAACAAAAAAAAAACCCATGAAACCCTTTTCTTTTTTAGCTCACCTGAGCATGATCGTATAATGTCAGTCATCTGTTGTGCGTTGTCCACAATTTCTTTAAACATCTTCTCCTCCTAAACCAGTCATCCAATCTTGATGAAACTTGGCAGGGATGTTTCTTGGGTCAAGCTCTACCAAAGTTGTTCAAATAAATGAAATCCACCCTTAACTTTCCCTTTACCCTTAACAAAAAGGGTGAAAATATGAAAATCTTTAAAAATCTTCTCCTCTGAAACCAAAAGGCAGACAGCTTTCATATTTGGTATGTAGCATGATCTAGTGGACCTCTACCAAGTTTGTTGATATCAAGACCCTTGGGTCATATTTGGGCTTTGCGTGGGGCGCAACCCTTTTTACAAAAAATCAAAGAGCAAAAATCTTTAAAAATCTTCTTCTCTGTAACCAAAAGGCAGACAGCTTTGATATTTGGTATGTAGCATCATCTAGTGAACCTCTACCAAGTTTGATCATATCAAGACCCTGGGGTCATATTTGGGCTCCATGTTGGCGCATCCCTTTCAGCTCATCTGAGCATGATGGGTGCATCCTTCTTAACATAGAATCAAAGAGTGGAAAGGCACATCCTTCTTGCTCTTGGCTGAAAATATTCCATGGCATTGATGTAGATTGATCTCCTTTTTGAAAACTGCCTATTTAATTAACGTGATGATTCAGGGGTCAAAGAGACACAGGTGAGCAGTCTAGGACCATCATGGTCCTCTTGTTAATTAATGTGATGTCCCAGGGGTCAAAGAGACACAGGTGAGCAATCTAGGACCATCATGGTCCTCTTGTTAAATCATAATTTGTTACACTAATTGTTCGAGTCACCTTGACAAGTCAGGCTAAAGTTTTTAACCTCATGGATTAAGTTAAAAGAAGAGAGTGTTGGCTGAGATCAGGCTGCACATCTGTGCAGGCTGATCTTAGTCTATGCTGTCAGCGAATTTGTACAGCAGGAATAAGTACTAAACATCATAGGGGCTGCCGTCAAAGTGCAGTTGGTAATGCATCTGACTTTCAATCTTGAGGTCTCATGTTCAATCCCCAACGGAGGCACTCATTCTTTCCGACTATTTCTCTCACCAATAGGTTGATAATTGTAGACCTATGTTAGATAGTAGCTGGAGGCTATAGGAAAGGATGTGGTGGTTGTACTGATGAGAGAAATAACAGGAAACCATTGTTAGGTGCTCCAGCTGCCGCAATATAACTGAAAAAATGTTGAAAGCGGCTTAAAACTCCATTCAATCTATCAACCTTAACATCATTGGATGAGTAAAATGACCAAAGTTAAACATTACGGGCCAAGGGATAAAACTCTATTTTCAGTGTCTTGTAGAAACCTTCCTGAAATTCTTGTAGATGGTATCATACCCGTCTTAAAACCAGTTGCCAAAAATTTACGTATTACTGACAGACAATCGACTCAGACAAAATCTTCTCATTTCCATCTCATTTGCATATATCGTCCTGGGATGATGGGGCTATGACCTCTAGGCCCTCCCTTCTTTCTAAAATATGTGAACATGATCTAAAAAAATGGAGTTTGTGGTCAAACAATATTAACCCTTTGCTGTTTAATCCCTTCTTTTTACATGCCTGTGATTTTATGATTGAGAAAACATTGTGAAAAAAGAAGAAATTGCTTCTGACAAGCAATTTCTTCTTTTTCCACACCAATTTCTACCCTACTAAATGGTTATTTTTCAAATTAAATCCACTTTAGATTTTCGTCTGCAAAACCTTTGAATTTGGACAGGTCCAAAATTTTGAAAAAAAGGAAAGGGTTAACTGCTGTATCTACAGCTGAAATAAAACATAGATATGATATTTTAATTACCCATTGATGACGAAATTTATGTAAATGTGAACTGTCACGCAAAAATATGACCATCTGGGAACTCTGTAAAATAAATATTTGAAAAAGGGATTTGGTCCAGCATATGTCATATTTGCCAGAGGTTACATTTCAAAAATTCTTTCACTGGAAGGTAGATTGATGATTCTAGATTCAGAAAATAAGTAAAGTGCAAAGTTTCGACCCAAGCTAATCTCTGCCATCTGCACAGTCTGACAAGGGTCGATACCTAACGCATGTCACAGATGGTCCCTTTTCGCGTGACGGGTCATATATATATAATAGGGAGAGCAGTTTTGATGTTCGAGTGAATGATAAAATGATGACTTATGTATATAGGATGCCATGGAACTATAATTCTAGAATTTCTTGAACTGCCGTTAAAAATTCTTGAACATTCAAGAACCAGTTCTAAAACCTTATTGCCGGGTATACTACTGAAATAATGTTGAAAATAGTGTTTAACCCCATACAAACAACCAAAAACAGAACCTGTACTGGTCAGTTTAGTGGAATGCAAAAGTGGCCACACCTGTGAAGGGTAAAGGTATCACATGTGACCTAGAATCATCTTTCACCTGTTTTTCCCATGTGAAAAGTGGGTGACCTAGATAGGCAGAAAAAACAGAACTTAATGGCTACTAAAGTCATGTTTTATGAGCTATTTTTGATTGGAAATAAATCTATTTTTAACGGAAATGCTAACACCTGAAATTACAAGGTTTGTTATAAAATTTTCTAACTGTAGATAGGGGAAAATGATTAACATCTTGATGATAAAAGGTAGTTAACATGCATTATTAAAATAATCAAGATCGATGCATTAGAGACACTGTTGTTCAGACAAATCAGTGGGAAACTAGCATTTAAAGGTAGTCGACCCAAACTTGTTCTACAATATTTTGGAGCTTGTGATCTTTCACTATGTTGACTGAGGCTTCCTAATGAAAATATTAGGAAACCTCAGTCAACACCTTAAGATTATTACTTCAGAAACTTTGCTGAACTATTATAGATCCACTAGCTTAAAGTGACTATAAACAAATAGTACCCCTAGATTACTATTATTTACCAAGTCTTCTTGTCATAGACTGTCTATCAGGTTTTAACCCTTTTCATGCTGTTAGTTTAAACATATTTTACATTATTTGGGAAATAACTTCACCATTCTTGCATCTGCCTATACAAATATAGGCAATTACAATTGTTTCACACTGAGCCATGGCAATGTGATAGTACTGGTAATAGAAATACCAGGGTTCCATGGTTTGGTGCTCCATCTGCAGGGATATGACTAAAAAACTGCTGAAAGCAGTGTTAAACCTTATTTAACCCTTTCCTGTTTTACAAAATTTTTGACCTGTCCAAATTCAAAGGTTTTGCAGACGGAAATTTAAAGTGGATTTAATTTGAAAAATAAACATTCAGTAGGGTAGAAAATAGTGTGAAAAAAGGAGAAATTGCTTGTCAGAAGCAATTTCTTCTTTTTTCACAATGTTTTCTCAATCATAAAATCACAGACACATAAAAAGCAGGGATTAAACAGCAAAGGGTTAAAGTGGAACGGGTTTTACCATTTAAGGGCAATAAACTTTGTTATGAAAAAAGCCATCTGTCAATTCAGTAAAAAGCTGATTTATTGTTGCTGATTAGAAAATGTTCTCTATAAATAATGAATAGAAAATAAGAATGGAGCATTATATCCTAACAGCACAGGGAATTGTTTAACCCTTATCATGTTGTTATTATAGCTTCTTACTGAACACAAAGCTTTGGCAGACATTATAGACGAAGATCAGACTGCACAGATGTGTAGTCTGATCCTAGCCTATGCTGCCTGCGATATAATAATTTATTGAAGGATAAAACTTGAGCCAGGCTGGCTTAAATGTCTCCAAATTGGCCATTTGTTTTAAACAGAATTTAAATTCAGCAGAATACGGGTTTCAGGGGTGTGGAATTCCAACTCCCGACTTGTCCGACACGGGATTATCCACTTGTGGGCTACTACATTTTCTAAGCCACTTGTCCATGGACAAGTAAATACCAGAGCAAATCTTGTAACAGTACTAAAAGCTATAGGAAAAAAGTCATCCTAAAGTTTGTATCAATGGGGAGAAAATATTGTCTTTAATGAAGAAAATACTGTAACCCAGCATTTTCTTCATTAAAAACAATGTTTAATCAAATTTATCAATTTATTATCTTTTTCGGGCAAGTTCATTTTAATCCTGGACAAGTAGGAAATTGTCTTTTACTTGTCCAAGGACAATTAGAGAAAAGTTGTATTTCCACATCCTTGGGTTTTCAGTTTATATCAATTTGAATGTACCTAGACCAATGTTCACATGCGCAGCAGAAGCCCAAAATTGTGCAGCCATATGAACCGAGTCTGTGTTGATTAAGCTATGACTATGTTATGTATAGCTCTTGGGAGCGTCCATTAGATAAAATACGGTATTTGAGTGGAATATTGGATGCCTGACATAGCATAACAGTAAAACATCTATATTGACACATGTTTTGTATTGACCTGTTAATTAACCTGATTATTTATCCTTCTCATTGTGTTGATACTAATATTGATATTGACTTTTTACTTCATGAGAGGTGATATTGGTGTTAGGGGGTCAAATTGTCGTAGCTACAGCTTGATGGTAGCTGTAGACAGAATGTTTTGTTAGAGGTACAGGTAAGAGGGGGTAACTCCAGTCTGAAATCTTTATTTCTCAATTAAACTCTATCATGTGGGTACTCATTTGAATTGTCTCGTCGAGACAATTCCAATGAGTACCTGCAAGATAGGGACTAGTGAGATATTTAAATTTGAAATCCAAAATACACCCTCTATCTGAAGCTCTGATTTTCTTCACTCACTAATGCTTTAATCTACATCTTGGTTGTTGTAAATTGAAGATGCACCTTATCTTGCCCCTTCTCAGGCTGTTTATCCCAGATGACGGCAAATATCTTTTCCGACGTTTGTCTCTCACCAATTAGTAGATAATCGTAAACCTGTGTGAGATAGCAGTCGGAGGCTAGGAAAGGGTTTAATGGTAGTACAGGTGAAAGAAATACCAGGAATCCATTGTTAGGTGCTCCGGCATCGGTGATATAACTGCGAAATAGTTGAAAGCAGGGTAAAACCCATTCAAACAAACAAACAAATCAGGCTGTTTATGACATATTCCTGCCGTTCACAAAGCTTTTATAGACTGTATACAGACTTTTAAATATCAGCCTGCTCAGGCGTATATTGCAATGGATTTAGGAAAACATATCTAATACAGCTTTCCATCATTTCTCACACCAAAAATTACCCATAACATTCCATCTAAGCCTTGACAAATTTTTCATCACTTAGAGACAGAAGTCAAATGCGAGACCTCTTGAACCTAACTGTGAGTGACTGAGCTGAAACCAGTCCAGACATTTGACCTTAATTTAAATAGATCCATTGCCAATTAATAAATTGTGTCATAATTGAACTCTTGATTACACAATTAACCTCATTATATAATGTTGACTGTTAATTCAAAAGAAAGATTTTCCTATTCCATTCCATAAAGAAGCCGTGGACACAGATCATATAAAACTACCTAATTACGGCAGTGAAGCTCATAATTTATGACATAAATGGACTGCAATTTCTATTATGGTAGGGATGTTTTGATGTAACCGATACATTTTTCATTGATATTCTTGCATGTAGGGGAATTGCTTTGTTGTATCGTGGCTATTGATTGGTGAAACTTCAGATGGGTTATGCTTGTTGCTTGGAAAAAAAATTGTGGCGTGAGTGATGTTTAGGAAGAATGGAATTTTAACCCTTGAGTAGCTGAGCCTAGTCTGGTTCTGCTTTGGTAGAAGGTAAAGATATGAATCAGCCTGTAAATATGTGCAAAAGTAGATCTTGGTAGTCACATGATCAAGTGACATGGTAAAGCTGTCATGTCATCAGGTGACCTGATACTTACAAGTTTATCAGGGCCCCCTTTTTATCATGCAATATTTAAAGCAAGTGACAGGATAAAAATGAACATTTGATTGGGCAATCAATTTGTTGATTGACGGCTGGGATCTGTGAATTATCTTTGACAAATCAGATAGAATTCTAGGTCTTGTTATGAATAAAAAAAAAGAAGAAAAAAGAAAAGTTGGATTTTTTGGACAGATATTTATTTCTGGTATGATAAGGATTGTTAAATGACCTTATTATTTCTATGACATGCCCCCATGGTATTTTCCTTGTATTAGCAAATTATGCCAATTGGATGGCTTGTATTGTCGTTATGAATGGAATGTGAATTAATTTTGTTTTTGCCGGGTTATGTTTCTTCTAACATGGAGTAAATGTACGGAATATATTGATTGTTAGTGAGTGCCAAATTGCAAATGGTAGATAATTGTTTGTTTCCTTCATTTAGTGAATAAGAAGAGTTTAACTTTAGTTTTAAGGTAGTGGACCAGTAATAGTTCCGCAACATTTTGGTACTCATGATCTTTCACAATGTTGACCAAGGTTTCCTAATGAAAATCATTAGGAAACCTCTGTTAACACTGTTAAAGTTCATAACTCCCTAAACATTGCAGAACTATTACAGGTCCACTACCTTAAATTGAGTCAGAAGTTAAAATATAGCTCTTCTTGTTCACAAGATGGAATACTTATCAATCTTGTATTAAAAATAGTTTAAAGCTTCTTTCTCTTAAAGCACATCATTTTGCATGCAATTGCTTGACAATATCATGGTTACATTTTAACCCTCTTTCATAATCATCGCTTATTGTATACCAATTGCCATTCAGCTCAAACCTTGCAACAAATTGAATCTAGGCAGTTTAACAAGATTATCGGTGTCAAAGATATTATTATGGTTTGCTCTTAATATCTATGGTCCAGTGCAAAATAGTTAAAACTGCCTATAAACATATAGGCAGTTTCAACTGTTTCACACTGAGCCATCAATGTTTTCTTTATAATGAATGGAAATAGAGATAATAACATGGGTCTTGTAATTTGCAGAAAGTGCAGACCAAGTTATTAACAAACAAATTAGATTCTGTCTGTCTTGTATGTCATAGAGCCTTAATGCCACGGTAAATAAAAGCTGATAATAGAAATGTTTTATTTGAGCTTGAAGGTTTGGTAACATGTCCTGATAAAGTTTAGTACTTGTGTACTTTGAAAACTAGATAATCATGTTCCATGTGCCGACCCAGCTGCCGCAAATATCCATTTTCTCCCTATTATGGATAGATTATCACAAAACTAAGTGGGATGAGCATGCTGCTTGAGGCTCTGAGTTTGTTTGATTGGGGTAGATAATAGACATTCAACAATCTTTTAGTTATAGCACAGATGCTGGAGCACCTAACAACGGATTCCTGGTATTTCTCACACCAGTACTACCATTACATCGTTTTGGAGCCTCCAGCTGCTATCCACTTCGGTGTACGATTTTCAACCCACTGGTTGAAGACAAATAGTTGGAGAGAATGAGTGCCCCCATTAGGAATCAAACCCTGGATCTTTTGAATGTTTGTCTGACAGGCTGCCACTCAATGCACTTTGACAGCAGCTCAAGGCTCTGAGAGGTTGTCATGGTAGTACAGGTGTATGAAATACTTGCTTGGTCAGGGGTGTGGAATTCCCATGCCCGACTTGTCCGACACGGGCATTTTCACTTGCGGGCAAGTACATTTTTCTAGGCCACTTGTCCTCGGACAAGTAAATACCAGAGCAAATCTTGATATAGTACTAAAAAGATCTAGGAGGAAAGACATCCTTTTGTTTGTATGAAAGTGGAGGAAAACCTTGTCTTTATTGAAGAAAATGCTGAATTACAGTATTTTCTTCATTAAAACAATGCTTTCTCAATAATAACATTTCATTTTTTTGTGGACAAGTTCATATTGATCCTGGACAAATATGAAATTAACCTTTACTTGTCCATGGACAAGTGGAGAAAAAGTGGTATTTCCACACCCCTGTTGGTTGTGATTGAGGGTATGAGCAGATCCAGAAGAAGATGCATGCTCAAGGCTCCTCCCCCCTACTTTTTGAATTTTGGCCAATATGAGCCTGTGTGTGACATTTCCAACAATTCGAAATGTGCTTAAAGTGCAAAGCTTGAGAAAGCCACTATGTGTAATACAAATTAATCTGATGGTTGTCTACAGATACTTTAAGACCTTATCTAGTTTCTTAATGCATAGTGAAGACTCTGGTTAGACTGTGCGGATGCACATGCTGGTCAGAGTCTTTGCTTTCCGCATATTTGGAATTGTTGAAAATCTGACGCACATGCTCATATATTGTTACTACATTGGGGATATCATTGGAGATCACATTGTCAATAAACAACAAAATCAGAGGTAGAGATTAGAGGGGGTAATGCCAGTCTGAAATCTTTATTTCTCAATGAAACCCTATGTTCTATGTACTCATTTGAATCGTCTTGATGAGACAATTCCAACAAGTATCGGCAATATAGGATTTGTGCTATAATTAAAGAAATACCTTGATCTAAAATCCAAAACTCCCCCCTGTATCTGTAGCTCTGACTAGGCTTATAATTCAGGACAAAACAAGTGTAATTTCAGCTGAAACTTTTTTACTGTCAAAAAGTCGATTTATTGAAGGACAGAAAGAATTTCCTGTCTCAAGGTGATCAGTTTAAAAAATTATTCAAAAATTCAGTTTTAAGTAAACAATGGTGGAGTTAAACAACACTACAAAACAGGGGAAGTAATCCATGCTGAATCTTACAGGGGAAATAATCAATGCTGATACGTGAGTGATTGATATTTTTTCTCTGGGTCTAATGTTTGGTTGTTTTCATAGCATTAAGTTGATGAGAGTCTGGGCCAGTATGTTTGTCCAGAAATTGTCAATAAAATCTCTCTTCAGGGGCAGTATTATTAGTTAGAAAGGTCAATGTGGTCCTGAGTACAATCTAGATCATAACAGAGGGAAGTTTTGTTTAACTTATATTGTCACTACTCTGCTTCCTTTAAAACCTATGTTGTTGGATCTTCTTAGAATCGTCTTGTTGAGACGATTCTAATGAGTGCCAACGACATAGTTATCACTTAAGAAATCATGTTCCCTTATTCAGGGGTCAAACAATCTAAGACAAGAGGAGAGTGAAAATTGCTCTGTCCAGGATTGAAATTTGTTCATGTTTTATAAAAATTCTTTTTTTTTTAATCAGAAACAGTATATTTTGACATTTTCTCTGATCATTATAATTTATGACCTGATAATATACACAAATGAAGGGAAATAACTCATACTGTACAAAATCTGTAGTGGAAGGAAGAGTCAACTCCCTTATTTGAAAGTATAATGAGGTTACTTAGTAGATGGGTTTTACAGGGAAAAAAATTGAAGATATAACTTAGAAGGAAAAAAAGAAAATAAAACAATCTCATTATAGTTCTCCGATATTTCAGAACTCATGATCTTCCATGATGTTAACTGAGGTTTCCTAATGAAATCATTCCAAAACCTTGGTTAACACTGTTAAAGTTTATGACTTCTGAAATGAACAATTATTGTTCCACTACCTAAATTTCAAAGGGTCTTGAGCATTTATTAACCCTTTAATAGAAAATTTCTTTTTCCTTGAAGAGCTTAGCCACATTTGTTTTGGTCAGTTAGGCAGCAGGCCATCAATGATAGGAATTAATGATAAAGGTATTGGAATCATAATAGTTCATAAAAATTAAAGTAAGATTAAGAAGTTTCGTAATGATGACTGCGGTTTGCTAATGAAACAAACCATTTGGAAACCTCAGATGACACTGTTAAAGTTCATTACTTCTGAAATGTTGCGGAACTTTTACCGGTCCATTATCTTGCTCAATTTATACAACTTTCGATTTTAATTGTGATAGTCTTTTGCCTACAACTTACTTTGTAGCAATTAAAGTTGAATGAGTAACTCAGATGGCTTAGATGAGAAGTTGTTGCTGCACTTGTGTAAGAAAAAAAAGGAAAATATGGTTAGGTACACATAGATGAAAGCAAAGTCATAGCTCAGTTGGTTACAAGTCAGACTGTCAATCATAAGGTCCCCACTTTAATCCTTGACAGCTGCATTTTCGTCCTTAAGGACAATTTGTCTCCCACCAAATGGGTTGATAATTTTAAGCCTTTGTTGGAAAGCTGTTGGAGGCTAAAAGGGTGAAATGGTAATAATGCTAGTGGTAATACCAGGAATCCATTGTTAGGTACTCCATTAAACTGCAATATGACTGAAAAATTGTTGAAAGTGGTGTTTACACTCCATTCAAACAAACAAAAGAATGTAAATGTAATATATATGATAGAGATTGTTAGAGGAGATTGGTGAAGATTAATGTAGAAATTTATTTTAAAATTTTAAAAAAAGAAATAAGCAAATGGAGGGCTCAGTGCAATACTATTGTAAGTGCCTATGTATTCATAGGCACTTACAATAGAATTGCACTGCTCCCTCAAATTTAAGTCATTGTAGCAATTGGTTCAAACTTCAAGGGTAGGTGCACAGGCTGCTATAATGTGCACAGGCTGCTGCAATGTTACTGTAATATTGTTGAAATTGGTGTTAAGGTAGTGGAACCGTAATAGTTCTGCAACATTTGGACACTTATGAACTTTCACAATGTTAACTGAGGTTTCCAAATGAAAATCATTAGGAAATCTTGGTTAACACTATTAAAGTTCATTACTTCTGAAACGTTGCTAGCCTCTTACAGGTTCACTACCTTCAGCTTCAAACAAACTAGCAATGAAAAGGGTGACAGGTGAGGGTTAAGGTAGAAATAAAAAAAACAACAAGCCCTACAAACCCATGTTGTAGCATCTGCAATCATTTTTCATTTCATTGGATCATTATTGTTGGGTGTTGCATGGATGATAGCTCAGTAACATTAGAGGTATAAGTCTTTTTAGCTCTTTACCTGAAAACTATATTTTCAAATTGTTTAATAGCAAAGCTCATAGAGAAGATTAAGAATCATGTAATGACTGAACATAATTAATATTTAGATAGGAAAAACATTATGGAAATGTAAAAAATGCTCGGAACAAGCAATGTTTGACCATGTTTTTTTAAAATGCATCATATTTACATGCCTGTTGAAAATGGGACACATGGGATCACTTTTGATGTCCGGAGTCTGGTAGGTTGGAGGCATCCACTTCTTTGTCTGGAGCTTAACTTTATCCCGTTATGTCTGATTGACTTGAAACATGGCAGTTATGTTCCTTTCATGAATTGCACAAGAACAATAACCCTACTTAGCTTAGTTTCTAGGTTATTGTCCTTTGTTGTTTTTTCGTACAAGGGTATCCAGCACTGCAATGGGCCTATCTTGCAACAATTTGCCACCTTGTTCATTTCATTGGATCATTATTCTTGTGCTGTATTGTTGTAGCTATGACATAACAGGTGTAAGTCTGTGCAAAGTGGGACATAATTTTTGCACAAACAGTTCACGCCATTTTGTCATCCTGAATGCAGGGCTGACCTTGGATGGAAAAAAACATTGTGAAAGACTTTGTTAAAACACATTGCTTGAAATAAGCAATTTCTTCCCTTTTCACAATGTTTAGGTCTAGTTGAAAATATGTAGTGGCTGCAAAAATAAAATAAAAAAGGCACATTTGATGTGCTTAAAATTTTCTTTAAGATAGCAAAATTATGGAAAACTCAATAGTAAAAAAATCAAAATATGAATATGATTTAGGGTTTCAAACCGTAAGAATTCAGATTGTTTTGCACTTGAGTTTTTGAACTGATTGGTACTGAACCTTAAGTTCTTGAACTTCATTTTGTTATAACACTACTTCTTGAGCTTTCAGGTTCTTAAAAGAGTTGTTGAAGTTCAAGAACAGCTCTTGAACCTCGATATAGAGTTCTAGGAGTTCTAGAAAAGTCCAAGAAACATTCTAGAACTTAATCAGAGTTCTTAAAACCTTTTTCACAGGGAAACCATTCTTAATTGGTTTTGACAATTCTCAAAATTTATTACAGAGGTACAGATAAAAGGGGGTATTTTACCTGTTTAAAATCTTAATTTCTCATTGAAACCCTTTGTTGTGAGTACTCATTGACAAGACAATTCTAATAAGTACCCACACCACAGGTTTTGTGCAAGCATTATCAGGTGATATAATCTTATTTGAAATCTAAAATACCCCCTCGATTGATTGTAGCTCTGTACATCTGTAGATATAAAAAAGAGAAGAAAAGAAAGGTTATAGCCAATAGTGAGAAAGTCTTGCCATCTGGTGATGGGCTCACTAGTGGAACTCTGTAAAGCTCTTTTACTCTTGTTCAAGAGCTAAAGAACTCACACAAAATAACTTGTAAGAATCTGTAACCGTGGCAACAAAGGAAACATTCCATAACAGACATTCATTCAAGATGTTTTTTGCATACTGTGGCATTGTTCAAGAACCTCCGTGCACATTAATGACATTTGTCAAAAACTCTGTAGCTTAATCTTTATTTATAGAGGTACCCGATAAGTATGCATATTTGCTTTTGTCTGAGGTGTTAGAATTAATTATTTTTTATATGCCTGTCAAAAGTTGCATTAAAATGTGATAGCCCAATTATTGGCATGCAGTGTCCAGCCTCGGATGAGCAGCTTCTACTTCTTTGGCTGGTGCTTAACTGTGTCTACTTATTATGGGTGTCAGATTGACTTGAAAATTGGTAGCTATACTCCTTTCATGAAAATAGATTGCGGTGCACAAGAACCATAACTCTACCTAGCTCACCTAATTTAGTAATTGCTCTTTGATCTTAAAACTTCATTTCAAATCACCATCCCCTGCTGAAATCCAGCAGTGTGATGGGTGTAACTTGTGACAATTCGCAATCTTCTTGGGGACTGTTCAAAGTTACAAGTTCAAAACCCAACAAAATAATTACACAACCCACTTTCACAAGTACTCAAAATTTGGCTAAGGCCTGATAGATATCAGGAGAAAAGAAGTAAATTTTCATAAGCCCAGTGTTGTGATGGGCAGCATCTTCTTGATTAATAGGAAGCCCTACTCCTGGCACTATTTTGTTGTACATGCACAAAACAAAAGGAGTTAAATCATCCCGTGCAAAAACTTTCAAGAACTGGTTATTTAATGTTCTAGAACATTAAAAAGTTCAGGAACTTGATTTTGAAAGTTGAAGAACTTTAAATGGCATTTCAGGAACTTCTAGAACTAGTTATTGAACTGCTAGAACTTATTCTAAAACTTCTCGCACTAGTTCTTGAACCAGTTCTAGAACATGTTCAAGAACTAGCTTTAGAAGTTAAGAACTAGTTCTAGAAAGTTCATGAACCAGTCTTGAAATTTTCTTAGCAGGGGATAGGCAACATGATCATAGATAGATCTTATTAGAAAATCTCTGCTGCAAACAAAGCTTTGACAGACTGTAGACTAAGGTCAGTCTGCATAGGTGTGCAGTCTGAAGCAGACTTTGTAGACTTATATAAGCCTGCACAGGTGTGCAATCTAAAGCAGACAGTGTAGACTTAGATCAGCCTGCACAGGTGTGCAGTCTGATATTTGCCTACACTTTCTTGCTTTCTCCTTAATATTTGGGAGAGAAACAAGACGAGAAAAATTGAAATTTATTTGAAGCAAACTTCAAATTCAGCAGGATAAGGGTTTAAATTTAGAGAAAAAATTTGAGTCAAATTTTAAACCCAAATTTTAAATCTGCAAGTAAATTTTCCCTGTTGGGGCCTCCTGCAATCATCAACTCACCTGCATGCATGGCATACCTATTGTCTTTTGTTAGGATAAACAGAAATTCTAGAGATAATCTTCTCAATGTGGATTATGCCATGTGTACATGTAAGTTAGAAGTTGAGTTCTGGATGATTTATTGACTTGTTTCTGACAAAAGAATGATTAACTGAGGTGTGTTTGCTGGAGCAAAATTCTTAAGATTCTAAGTGAGATTTTAAGCGCAGCTAAATAAAGAATCTTGAGGATTTTAAATGAGAAAAGGAAGTTTGCTTTGCATTTGTTTTAGTCTTGACATCATGTCTAATGTTTTCACTCAAAATTGTTCTTTATGACTTATTTAACAAGATTTTGCATCTTGCTCTAATTTTAAATGAATACATCTCTGGTTTGTTTTATATCTGGTATGGCAATGCACCAAAAAAGTTAAGAGTATAGTGGTTCAAATTGAGAGAAACAAAACAATGTGAAAAAACAATAGAAAATGAAGAATTTTTTTCCATTTTGTAATTTCTTCTTTTTCCACGACATATAATCTCATGAAGCGCAATACATATTATCTCATGGAGCATAAAAAGTCGGAACTGAGTTTGAATGGGTTGAATGAACTATGATGGCAAAGAGCTTGTAAAGTAATTACATGCTGGTTGGAAAACAGGGGCTAATTTCATCAAAACATTAAGGTTCATGTAAAGTGTTTGAGACCCAATTTTAAGGGCATTCATTTGCCAAGAAAAAGCAGTATGTCCAGGAATATTACATATCAAAATGAAGCTATTTATGAGCACAAGCAGTTGAAAAACATAAGACTGTTATAACTATAGTGGTATAGCCAAAACATCGTGGAAAAGGGTCATTTTGTACAGAACAAGCAACTGCATGACTGTTGGATAAAATTGGCTGATATTTTAACAAAGACTAGCCTAAAGTACCATCCAGGTAGTGCTACAACCATTTGTATAAAACTCAGTCTCAAAAGGTAGTTATGCAAGCAATTTATTTTGACTTATTTTATAAACACATATGTCATATATGTCATTCTAATTTTGTAAACGTGTAGATCTTTTTAGGGTATGGTGTGTTATTCTGTGTAATTAATGAACTGGCAGGGCGGGGCTTAACCGTGACGTAATTTGGCGAGTTTAATTTTCAATAGTTTGGGTTCTTTCAAATTTTAGTCGGTAATTATCGTTAACGCGTGCAAATAACTGTATCCTAAACCTAAAGGATTCTCGTGTTTTGAGAGAGTGAACACATTTCATCGTTTGGTTACCAAAGCCTTGTAAATCCAGCTTGATAAGCTGAAGTTACGAGGATTTGGTTACCAACCCACGATTTAAGGTCTCGCGTTATAAATGTCGACTCTCTTCAGAAGTAGGTTATTTTAGATAAAAGCTGGAGCCAATTTTGAGTCTTCAAATTGATTATACAGCATTTGTCTGCCCAGGTCTAACTGTGGATTTGCTATTATTCACAAGCTGCCACTCACAGTTTTTGTCATCACTGAATTTCTGTCGTCTGTTGTGTGTCATCCATTATACAGATACAAAATCTTAAGAGTTTACCTTCTAGTGACCATATCTTTTGGTCTGACCGATCTTCATGAAACTTGGTCAAAATGTTTCTCTTGTCACATCTCGATGAATCCTTTCATAATTGGAAAGACAACAACTAATAATAAAGAAGGTTGTGAAGGCTAACATCTGTGCAGGCTGATCTTAGTCTACACTGTCTTTCCGAAGCTTTTTTAATCATAACAAAAATGCCATCAACAGCAGATTGGAAAAAAATGTGGACCAAGGTGAACCATTATTTTGGGGAGGGATTTTCCTGCCATACTATTTGAAGTATCATCAAGGATTATTTATGATCTGATTAAGTATCATGGAAAAGGGATTGTTTCACCATTACTCTTGTCAGATTCTAGTTAATTATGGAAAAACCCACAAGATCAATGGCTGTGTTCCAGAATTTGATTAATTTAGAATGGTTTTCCCTGGAAATCTATATTTAGATTTTCTTGTCATGCTTGTAGGTCTTATGGACTCTTAACCCTTGACAATATTCCTACTTTGGCAGAGTGTATAGAAATAGATCAGCACATATGTGCAGTCTGATCTCGGTCTATATTAACAGATGTGTTTTTCCATTAAGATTTTTAAGATGAAGTGTTTTTAGAGTAAGACTTTTAAGTGTCATAATAAGAATCTTAAGATATCTTTATGAGGAAACGAAGATAGTGTTGCATTGGCTTAAAAGGAGTAGCCTAAAATTGACATTATGTTGAATGTTTTCATGCAAAATATTGAAATCATTTCTTATGACATCTTGAAATAATCTTATTAAGCAGGATTTTTCATCATGCTCTAAAAAACGCACCTCTGATGGCTTCATTTTAACAGAAAAGCGTAAAAATTTCATCTTTGTAAAAAAGCATATCTTCTGTGACACATTTCTAGTCATTGTCAAGGATAGCTCTGGTAAAGGGAAATCATTTTGCTCTTGAAAGTAGTTATCATTTAAATAAGCCCGTGGGTTAAATGGACGATGTATAATATGCTTCAATAATTTAACTGTTATTTCTAAAATAACATTGATTTGTCTTGTTTTCGATCCATTGAAAAAATAAAAGCAGGTGTGAGGGTAACTATGACTGCAGATGTCTAAATATTGCGCACCTAGGTGGTCTAAAATCAAAATAAAATGATCATTTTGTCCAGTGTCATTGAGCAAATCTATGCCAAGCATCGATAAGTAAATAAGTTTTGACCTTGGACATATTAATTGTGACCCAAGTTGTGATGGATTTACATTTTGTGATATCACGTAACCCATGAATTTGAACAAAATTATCGCATACAAATATATAGGCTCTTTCTTTACTACATCCCATTAATATTTTTCAATGTTCAAGATAAACTGTAAAGGTCAAAATGATAAAAAATATGGTTCTTTTCAGCGAATTTATGTTTAACTCTCAAATTTCTCTGTTTTCAAATTGAGGCCAAGGTTCAAATTGGAAAAGATTGAAGACAATAAGGAAAAGTGGAAGTAATTTGCAAAGAAACATCCTATGTAGCAATAAAAGTTGTGGGAAAAAGGAGAAATAGCTTGTCACGAACAAAATTTCTTCTTTTCTGCAATATTTTCTGTAGTATAAAAATGATAAGGATGTTACATAATTCTTGGACTGTTCAGGAAACTTTAGTCTTATTAAATTAACACAAGACATGCCCAGAGCTACAGAAAGAGGGGGTGCTTGGATTTCAAAATTCAGTATTTCACTAGTCCCTGCTCAAACCCTATTTTGTTAGTACTCACTAGAATCATCTCATCAAGAAAAATCAAAAGGATACCCAAAACAAAGGATTTCATTTAGAAATGAAGAGTTTAGACCAGAATTACCTCCTGTTATATTTACCTCTGAATTACCTCTGAATTTCCTGTTCAGACATAAGAATCCACAATCTTTTTCTGTATCATTTCAGGACCCTGAAGACTGACTCACTATTTCAATGACAGTTCAAGAAGTGTACAAATGTGAAGTACATTCTTTCAAGAATAATTCAAGAAATCTACATATGTGGTAACCCTGAGTTCATGAAGTGTTTTTAAGAATCAACTTGAATTTTATAGGAGACGGAAAAAAAAATCTACAGAGTTACTGTGAATGAGGTAGGTTAGATTAAGATTTTAAATGGTGTTTAATTATTTTAGCTCACCTAAGTGCAAAGCACTAAAGGTCGGCTATTGTGGCCGATCAATATCCATCCTCAGTCTGTCCGTCTGTCATTCTTTTGTAATCAATAACTTTGAAAATCTTCACCACTGAAACTACTGGACAGAATTTAACCCTTGTCATGCTGAATAAAAATCCTTGGCAAAAATGCATCAAAATCAAAGTGCTGAAATTACTGGTTTCCCTGATTGTGAGTCATTTTTAGCTCCACTGGCTGAAAGCCACAGGGGCTATTGTCATGGCGTTATGTTCGTGGTGCGTCCCTAGGTGCCTCTGTGCGTCCGGTCGTAAACTTTTTCTTTAAAAATCTTCTCAGACCTACTGGATGGGTTTCAACCAAACTTCACAAGAATGATCCTTGGGTGACCCTCTTTCAAAGTTCTTCAAGAAATTTTGATCCAATAAAAACAAGGGTTTAATGGGCGTGGCTAATTTCCAAATATGGTAAAAAGTGAATTTTCTCAGATTCTGATCAATAGATACCAATGAAATTTTACATGAATGATCCTTGGGATGTCCCTTTATCAGTCTACTAAAAATCATTGTGATCAGATGGAAAATATGTATTTTTATTGGCGAAGGTCATTTCTCTATATGTTATATAGTGGAAACTTTGGATATCATTTTCTCAGAATGTAACAGATCTATATCAACCAAATTTCACTGGAATGATCCTTGGGTGACCCTTTATCAGTCTACCAAAAATCATTGTGATCGGATGGAAATTATACAATTTATGGGCAGAGGTCAGTTCTCCATATGTAATTAAGTGGCAGATTTGAAAATCATTTTCTCAGAATCTAATTTTTGGATATCAACCAAATTTCACTGGAATGATTATTGAGTGACCCTTTATCAGTCTGCAAAAAATCATTGTGATCGGATTGAAATAATGCATTTTATGGACGGAGGTCATTTCTCTATATGTTAAAGTGGAAACTTTGAAAATCATTTTCTCAGAATCTAATCTTTGGATATCAACCAAATTTCACTGGAATGGTCCTTGGGTAACCCTTTATCAGTCTACCAAAAATCATTGTGATCGGATGGAAAATATGCATTTTATGGGCGGAGGTCATTTCTCAATATGTTATTTAGTGGCAGATTTGAAAATCGTCTTCTCAGAATCTAATTTTTGGATATCAACCAAATTTCACTGGAATGATCCTTGAGTGGCCTTTCATCAGTCTACCAAAAATTATTGTGCTTGGATGAAAAACATGTATTTTATGGGTGGAGGTCATTTCTCTATATGTTATATAGTTGAAACTTTGAAAATCATTTTCAACATCAGTAGAACCATAAATATGTAAAAATCTAGTCAAAACTTTTATTGCTTTTACCAGAATTTCAAGCCTGTGGAGCAACTCAAGCCATTCATGGCTTTCTAGTTTATTGTGAAAATATAATGTACAAACTTATCTGATTTATAAAGGAAAATGAGGTGGTATTGACAGAGATCGGATTTCACATGTGTGCGGGCTGATCTTTGGCTATGCCTCCTGCCAAAGCAGAAATATTCCGGGATAAGCATGACCAGGGTTAACTTAACAAATATGATCCTTGGATTTTGCTTTAAGGGATACCTCAAAGATTTTTAATCTGTATCAAAATGGGATAAAAATAAGTCAAAAGGTCCAATTTTATTTCTGGTCTCAATTTTTGCTAAGTCATTGTCAAAACTTTTCAAAATGATTATCTTGATGTTCTATAGGTTATGTTCCAAAGAAGTTTATGTCGGGTCTAAGATTTGGTCACTAGGTCACATCAAAGACCAACCTTATTTTTGCTTTATAGGTCACATTTTTGGCTCAATGATTGTCAAGATTGTTCAGAATGTTCATCTTGATGTGATATCTAGGTCATGTTGAAAATTAGGTCAGACTGGGTCATAAAGTAGTTTACAGAGTCAGATCTAAGAGAAACCTTGTTGTTGCTCTGTCACAATTCCAGCTCAATCATTGTCTAAATTTCTCGGGATGTTTCTCTGAAGGACTTTTAGGTCAGGGTCAAATAAATGTAATGCAGTGTCAAAAAGTAGGTCACCAGGCCAAATCCATATTTTCCCTGTATTGCAATTACTAAGGTACAGATTTTGCTCAATCATGTTGAAATTTGTCAATATTAATGTTATCTTGATGATAATAAGGACATGTTGAAAATAGGTGCTGGGTCAAAGAGAAGGTCACTTATTTATGTAGGTTAACAAGTCTTATCTTTGGAAAACCTTTAAAGTGTTACAGGTTTTCTCAAAAAAAACAAGGTTGAAAGGTACATTATAGATTATATCAGGATTTATGAGTGATTTGAGACCAATATGGACCTCTTGTCATGTCCAAAGCTATAGTTTCATTTTGCTTGCCAACACACAGAAAGATGCTTTGATTTTCATATTTTTGCAGAAGATTTTTTCCCCCTCAATTTCTCAGCGACTGATGGGGGTGATTTTCTTCAAACTCTACAGATATGATCAGTATCAAACAGAGATGTGCAAATGATATTTTGGTTACAATGAATTGACTTTTGACAGAGTCATGGCCCTTTAGTGGAAAAAGGCTTTATGTTATTGACAAGCATTTGTTGTGTGTGTATGTGTGTGGTGGTGGTGGGGGGGGGGGGGGGAATTAGTCCTCTTTGCAACAGTATAGTTGGCATTGGCATACTTATTTCTCCCAATAAATGCTTCAAGGAGCTATACATAACATGGTCAGGGAACTTTAAGTATGTATTTTCTGATTTTAAAAATTATTTAATATATGCATTTTAGGCCATTCTACCCTTAATTTGAGCTGAATATCCTCTAAACAATCATATAAAGGATTGTTTAGAGGAAATTCATCTCAAATTAGAGAAGAAGTCTCAAAAAGTTCCTAAAATTTGGGCATTTGTAGTAGGGTTTCTATGAAAAAATATAGCGGTGCTACTATTAGAGATGGCACTATTATTAGACGAAATACGATATATTAGATACTCAAATCACCTCACTGGCCTAGTACTATGATCCTTCTTGATTTATAACAGAAATGATTTATTGAAGTAAAGGGTTTTACTCTGGTAACATATGGTTCATGAAATGATATATTGTTTTATCTGGGGCTTTCTTTTTTCAATAAAAAAAACAACATGTGTGAAAAAACATGAAGTTTGTCATGTAGGAGTAAAAAAAAATTCTAGGTCAAGGAAATTAGATTAGACTAGAACCAAGACTTTCCAGTAAGACAGAATGACCAATTTAGTTCAAACATCTTAACCCTTGTCATGCTGAATAAAAATCTATGTATGAAGGCTCTGAAAGAAGTAAATAAATATGCATCATCTACTCTTTTGATAATTAAATCTTTCAATCAAACAGGATAAACAGGTGTTGTAGACTAAGATTAGACTGCACAGCTGCAAGCTGCTGATCTTTGAATGTACCTGTACAAAGGCAGGAATATTTTGGCAGGGTGGTTTGTGTGCTTGAATCTTGTAAATCAGATGATTGTGGATTTGAGCCTAACCAAAAGTAGGTAGAGTATTTGGGCAGGACAATAGCTTAAAACTGACAGAGCCCAAGTCTACATAGCTTTAAAATAGGTAGTAGTAGTTAGGAACCATTGCTTCTCCTTAATAAATGCATGATAGATGCTCCAGCTGCCAAGATATAACTGAAAGCAAAGAAATTGTCTTGATATGGACAAGGTCAAGATAGAAGATCAAATAGGTCACTGATAAAAAACAAGTATTTAGGGGGGATCTTTGTTTAAAGCTTATTCGATTTGGATATAAAAATCAACTTACAAGTTGTGTTCCCAGTGATATCAGCACTTTGATTTTGATGTTATTTCCACTCTCATTATTCAGCATGGCAAGGATTAAAGAATTGTGAAATTGTGAATTCAAGGCATTTTTGAGGGACAAAAAACGTAGAGAAATGAAGGGAAGAATGAGTGAGAGAGCAAAAATGTTGATTTAGACGAATCAGTGAATTGTGTTGTAATACAACAGTTACATACTTTGTTCTACTCTTTGACAGGAGGTATAGACAAAGATCATCCTGCACATATGTGCAATCTGATTTTAGTCTTTCCCACTTGATTTTCCTTTAAAAACTAGAAAAGCTCATTGTATTTTAGAAAAAAAAATAGTGATTTCTGCAATTTGATTTCAATGTAATTTCAACTCTTTATTTAGCATGACAAGGGTAAAAGAATAGTGAATTGAGAATTCAGGTCATGTTTGAGGGACAAAAAAAACATAGGAAAATGAAGGGAAGAATGAGACTGAGCTACAGATAGAGGGGGTATTTAAAGTTTTAGATTCAAATATTTAAGCAATAAATGAATAAATATGGTGTTGTTGGTAATAAATTGAATCGACGATTCCAATGAGTACCAACAACATAGGTTTTTATTGAGAAATAAAGATTTTAGACTGGCTTTTTACCCCCTCTAATCTGTACCTCAGAGAGAGCAAATAGGTTGATTAGGCCAAAAAAAAAATTAGGTGTGTTTCCGGTCGTCCGACCGACCCTATTTTTTCCCTCCGACCCTGTATTTTTTTGTAACAAAAAAAAAAAAAAAAAAAAGAAAGAAAGAAAGAAAGAAAATCGCCGATCTCCGGTAATAAATATTGAACCGGTCTAACACTGATTTTCCAGGCATTTAGATCGTTTCTGGTCTCGGTCCAATCGTGTTGATAACGTACGTCGTCCTTCCCCGTTTGACAAAATCGCGACGTCCAATATCGTCGGCGGAAATTCCGATCATGTTTGTGAATTACTCTCGAAGTAGCTACAATTATTAGTTGACGTTGACCATTCAATTACTCAATAAATAGAAATGTATCTGCAAAAAGACGAACATTTCTTTTTCTGATAATTTCAATTGACACATGAACGAACAGAGTATGAGAATCCATAAACATTTTGATTGTTTACAGTGAAATCTCGCGCTTCCCGCCAAAATGTTCACAAAAGAAATATACATGTAGTCCAGATCGCGCGTGAATATTTTAATCGTCCGAGGTTGTTGAATGGCAGCTCCGCTTCCGAATTTCCCTTTTTCTAGATCATTAGGGTTTTTCTCTTTGAAACTACTCAACTTTGCATCGGTACATAAATTATCAAGCGTAATTTTACTGAACTTGATTCAAAACAAATTGTTCAGCTGTTACGCGATCAAATAAATGGTGAATTCTTTCTCCGACATCGATCTTTTTGAATCTTTTAAAATTAAAATAACTTACTGTACAGTTAATATATTAAATCCTAATCACAATATACGAGGGTTAAAGGCGCGTTAAAATCAAGAGAAACCGTTCACAATTTCAATATGACGTCACTCAAAGATTTCACCGAGATTGAGCAGACATTAAAAATGCCGACGAAGACCTGCACTAGCTTCAATATAAATACGTCCGTGAAACGTTTGAGGAATGTTGCCTAGCTCTGCAGGTGTTTAAACTCTGAAGACTGAACGCGGGGCGGGCATCGGCCTAACTCGGACAGTGTTTTTTTTATATAGTGACGTACGCTTTAGTTGCGTGTTTTGTTTAGTTGAATTATTGAACATAAAGGAATAAAAAAAATCTATTTTGTCAACATAATAAAGGCACTGTCATTTGTCTTGCCTCGTTCTGCGTCCTGTTTATGACACAGTAGTTGCGTCTATAAAACGAGAAACGTTCAACTTCCATCAAACGTTGAATTTAGAAGCCGTTCGTTCCACGGCTCCAAATTTTGAAATTCAGTTTACCTTTCATGCAAATATAAACAGCCGATAGGGGCTGGTTAAATGAATTTATCTGCATAATCTCTCTTGATTTTGATGCTCACTCCAATCTCGTAGATTTCCGGAGCCGGGATATGGTCTGAACTTTTGTTCCATATTTGAAACCTACGCGGTTTAATATATGAACTTTTCTTTTTCACCAAAGAGTTTGCCCAATAAGCGATTCCTTTGAAGTGATATTTCCGCAGAAATAAATGCCATGTCTAGATATTGTGGGTACATGTAGATTCAAACACTTAAATTTTGTTTCAAATAGAGATACATTGAAAACGGTTCCTGACATCGTCGGGTGATAAACCCTCGTTACTATGGCTTGAATATGCATTATTAACCTAGGGTCCTGGTCAACCTATGGTCACGGATAATAAGCATATTATAATTTGTCATTAATTTTCCCATATTTTGATTTTAATGAAAACACTTGTCATCGCCGAAGACCAAGACCATTTAACTACACTCTTCATCTTAAATCATTGAAGAAGGGACAATAAATCACATATATATCAACAGTATTGAGATAAATAGGGGGTTTTGAGAGTCTGGACGCTACCATAGAATAATGAATTGTAAAACAGAAAATTATGGAAATGGTTTAATGTTGCATTATGATCGTGTTGATTAAGTGTTCCAACTAATGCTCTGCTTTGTATTTTTTTTAATTTCCGAGTGTTGCCGACAGTCATTCAGACGGCCAATTTCATCGCGCCTGTCTTCTTATTCCATTGTTCGATCTTTTGGATAAAAGCAAATATTGCCTGCAAATATCGCCGCGGTTAGAAAAAAGTCATGATGTCATTTCATAGCGCCGGAATATAACTTACTTCAAATTTAAAATTATAATCCTTATCAAATTATCCGAGTGATAAAGACGCGAGAAAATCATTAGCTTTCTTGTCTGATCCATTTTTCGATATGACGTCACTCTATAAATTTCTCGGGGAATGACCCGACTTCAAACGCGCCGCAAAATTCCTGGCTCAGTCGAGGGCGTCTGTGTTTTCACAACGACACGCTTTTCTCTCGTGTGTACTCGACTGCCTTCTTAAATCGCATAAACAGGGGAATTTAACATATAGCTGGCCTTCTTTAAAAAGGTAGATCTAATTTGTTTTCGCAAACCATATTCAGTTATTCACGTCGGAACTTACCGATCGGCAACCTTGAGATATGAAAGCCGTTGGTCCTCTGGATGATTGATTGTAAAGACGTAAATAAATATCAAACCTTTTTTTTTTTTAATGTCCATACAAATAAAAGGGGACACAAAATAAGCAATCGATCTGAACTGGCAAAATGTAGACGTCTTATATACATGTATGCGTTGATTCTAATGCCGACGACGTACTCGTACACTTCTGAGATATGGATACTGACTGAAACGCGATTATCGGATAATAGAAAGTTTGAAACATCCACTTAATAGCAACTTTTCTTCTGACATATAGGAGTTGCTAATAAGCGGATTTCTCTGTATTAAGCACAAAGTTCTAGTTTGACAGAATCTGAAAGTTCTCTATTTGCCTAATTGTTTACTTGATAAGCAGATTAAGAATGTGATTAAGTTAAGTTTAATTACAAATTATTTGTTATCATATAATTTATGTCTTATTGCTTCAATTTTAATCTTCATACTATGATATTGAAGCACACGAATACAATAAATGAAAGGAGAGAAAACAGAAATATTTTTTAGGGTAGGCTCCGTACCCCCTTCAAAAGAAATCAACTGAGGAAAGGAATAACTGAATTACATGTAGCATATATATTTTTTCACTTTGATTGATGTTAAACTAGGGTGCTCTCGATAATACAATAGCACTTATAAATGTGACAATGTAAAAGTAAGTCTAATGAAAGTGAGTTTAATAAATTGTTTTGAAATTTTATAAATTGTTTTGAACTTAACATTATTTTATTTTGTGTCGCATTGAACTAAATATCTATAAATTAGTTAAGAAGCAATCTGTGATATTTTAAAATACTCTGTGACTTGGAAACCACTACATGACCGAAAACTGATTATACCAGGATACAATAATCAAAGGAAACAAATGTTTTGTTTATTTGTTTTTGACCTTTAATTTCTTTTTTCTAACCAGACAGATTCGTGTTATGAAAATACATAGCCACATTTAACTCCCTGACTGGCCATCGAAAAAAAAAAATCAAAAAAAAAAAAAAAAAAAATCGACCTACCGACCCTATTTCAAATTTTCATACAATAGGAAACACACATATTTTTTTTTTTGGCCTTAGAGGGATGAGAGATGTGTGGTAACACAACAGTTACATAATTTGTTCTACTCTTTGGCAGGAGATATAGACAATGATCAGCCTGCACATATGTGAAATCTGATCTTGGTCTTTACAACCTAATTTTCCTCTATAAACCAGAAATGATTATTCTATTTAGAAAAAAAACTTACAAGCTGCATACCCAGTGATTTCAGCACTTTGAATTTGATGGAATTTCAACACTTTTTTATCCAGCATGATAGGGTTAGGGAATTGTGAATTGTGAAATTCAGGTCATAGTTGAGGGACTAAAATCATAGAGAAATGAGGGGAAGAATGAGTGAGAGACAGAGCTACAGAGCTACAGATAGAGGGGGTATTTACAATTTTAGATTCAAATATTTAAATAGTTTTTGCATAAATCCCATGTTGTAGGTAATCATTGGAATCGTCTTTTCGAGACGATTCCAAGGAGTACCCACAACACAGGGTTTAATTGAGAAATCAGGATTTTTGACCGGCTTTACCCCGTCTATTCTGTACCTCTGAGAGCAAATATGTTGATTGGAGGGATGAGTTATGTGTGGTGGTAACACAACAGTTACATAATTTGTTCTACTCTGAAGCATTCCAACATCTGCCTCCATAGATTTACATACAGATGGGTACCATGCTCCAGGTAAATTTCTTTAACAATTTCATGGAAAAAAAAGAGAGAAAGAAAAAAGGAGTTACCAGTAACTCTGTTTGTGAGGACATAGTGCCATAATTATATGTTTGAGCTGAGTTTAGGATAATGTTGAAAAATTCATCAAAAAAAAAGGAAATTAAAAAGACAGCTTTTAACAACATAGTAAGTGCTAAATAATATGTCACATACTACAGATAAAGGTATTTCCAACCCTATTATGAAGAATTTATAAGAAATGCAGAATTGAATAAAGTTCAAAGGATTTGAGGCGCAGCAGGAATATGTTTGGAAAAGCAGGGTATTACTTAATTTTATCAAGTCAAATCCTATGTTGTGGATACTCATAAACTCTTCCTCTAGACACCAAATTTATTGAATTTTCAAATCGGAAAATGCATACTAAGTAAAAGCTCCCTGACAATGTTATGTTAGCTCATGGGATTTTTATACGCCCGTCGAAGACGGGACGTATTATGGGATCACCCGTGGCGTCCGGCGTCCGGGCGTCCGGGCGTCCGGTGTCCGGGCGTCCGGCGGCGTCCACTTCTTTGTCCGGAGCATAACTCTGTCACTTGAAGTTCGATGGACTTCAAACTTGGCAATTATAATCTTCTCATCATTGCGGAGTGCAGTGCACAAGAACCATAACTCTACCTGGCCTATTTTTTGAGTTATTCCCCTTTGTTGTTTTTCAGACTAGAATCTTGTCCGGAGTATATCTCTAAAAGTATAATAGCTAGGATCATGAAACTTCATGGGTGTATAGATCTTACCAAGGGGGAGTGCAGTGCACAAGAACCACAACTCTACCTGGCCTATTTTTTGAGTTATTGCCCTTTGTCATTTTTCAAACTTGAATCCTGTCCGGAGTATATCTCTTAGAGTATAATAGCTAGGATCATGAAACTTCATGGGTGTATTTATCTCATCAAGGGGGAGTGCAGTGCACAAGAACCATAACTCTACCTGGCCTATTTTTTGAGTTATTGCCCTTTGTTGTTTTTCAGACTTGAATCTTGTCCGGAGTATATCTCTAAGAGTATAATAGCTAGGATCATGAAACTTCATGGGTGTATAGATCTCACCAAGGGGGAGTGCAGTGCACAAGAACCATAACTCTACCTTGACTATTTTTTGAGTTATTGCCCTTTGTTGTTTTTCAGACTTGAATCTTGTCCGGAGTATATCTCTTAAAGTATAATAGCTAGGATCATGAAACTTCATGGGTGTATAGATCTCACCAAGGGGGAGTGCAGTGCACAAGAACCATAACTCTACCTTGACTATTCCTTGAGTTATTGCCCTTTGTTGTTTTTCAGACTTGAATCTTGTCCGGAGTATATCCCTAAAAGTATAATAGCTAGGATCATGAAACCTCATGGGTGTATAGATCTCACCAAGGGGGAGTGCAGTGTACAATAACCATTATTCTACCTGACCTATTTTTTGAGTTATTGCCCTTTGTTGATTTTCAGACTTGAATCTTGTCCGGAGTATATTTCTTAAAGTATAACAGCTAAGATCATGAAACCTAATAGGTGTATAGATGTCATCAAGGGGGAGTGCAGTGTACAAGAACCATAATTCTACCTGGCCTATTTTTTTAGTTATTGCCCATTGTTGTTTTTCATACTAGAATCTTGTCCGGAGTATATCTCTAAAATATTATAGCTAGGATCATGAAACTTCATTGGTGCAAAAAATATTCATTCAAAATAACCTCAGTTCTATTCAAACCCCCAGTTAATACTAAGCAGTGTGACGGGCGTATCTTGTGACAATTTGGCACCTTGTTTATTAGAAGAAATAATGTACAGTGAAAAAGGTAAGTAGCATAAGGGAAGTAAATGAGTATTAATTTTGTAAAAGTATGAGACCAGTTCTTTCCCCTGAAGTACTTCATCATCAAAGTATGAGTTTGTTCCCTTTGACTAAAAATTGCTAATTGGTTTTATAGGACACTTAAAAATTCACCCAACCTATTTATCTTTGTTTTGCAATTAATGTAATTTGCTTAGAACTGAATCTGTTCTTAGCTTTACTAGATTTGATGGAAGTACATGTATGAAACTTAAAGTGTTATCACACTTTATGAATATGCAGAGCAGATTCATTCATGAGTGTGATCAGGTTTTTAGTTTCATATGTCCATTAAATCATCAAATACTCTCTTTATATTTTATAATTTTCCTAATGATTTCTTTTGGAAGCCTTGGTCAACATTGTGAAAGATTATCAATTCCAAAATGTTAGGGAACTATTACGGGTCCACTAGCTTAACCTTTTCATGATGCACTTCCAGAGCTACGTATAGAAGGGATATTTTGGGGTTTTGATCAAAATTTTTCAAACATGAAAGTTTAAGTAATAAAACCTATGTATTTGTATTTGTTGGAAGCAAGAGACAATTCAAATGAGTGCTCACAACATAGGGCTTAATTGAGAAAAGTAGATTTTAGACTGACTTTACCCCCTCTTATCTGTACCTCTGCTGTTCACAGTACATATCTCCTGCATTCCTTCTGTATATATCCCTCTTTCAAACAGTATTATAGACTTAGATGAGCCTTAACAGTGTTGTGTAGTCTGATCTAAGCCTACATAAGCCTGCTAATTAGATTTTTATGCCCCCGTATCGAGAGATCGGGGGCATATTGTTTTACTCATGTCTGTCTGTCTGTCCGTCCGTCTGTCTGTCCATCCGTCTGTCTGTCCGTCCATCTGTCTGTCCATCCGTCTGTCCGAAAACTTAACCAAACTTAACCTTTGCCAATATCTTCAAGCCTATTCAAGATACAAGGCTCATATTTGGCACGATGATAGATCTCAATGATCCGCATCTGCTGATACCAAAGTCAAGGTCATGTGACAAGGTCAAGGTCATCTGTCAAGGTCAAACTTTGAAAAAAATGCTGTGACGGGGGCATTAGTGTTTCACAAACACATCTTGTTTCTTATTCATTTTGGGGAAAAAATTGAGCCAGACTGGTTGAAATAACTTGACAATTTGTTAGGAAAAATTCAAACAAAACAAGAAATAGACATGATAAAGATTAACCCTTTTTCTGTTTAATCCCTGCTTTTTACGTGCCTGTGATTTTATGATTGAGAAAACATTGTGAAAAAAGAAGAAATTGCTTCTGACAAGCAATTTCTTCTTTTTCCACATGATTTTCTTCTCTACTGAATGTTTATTTTTCAAATTAAATCCAATTTAAATTTTCGTCTGCAAAACCTTTGAATTTGGACAGGTCCAAAATTTTGTAAAACAGGAAAGGGTTAAATAATTTCAGTAAAGCTCCATGAGACAGGACAAGGATAACCATGCAGCCATGTCAAACATGGATTGTCTGAACGTACACCCATTTGATATCATTATGCGGGTGGCACGGTGCAAGTTGTAGTAACATGAGATGGGGTGTGGTTTGGGCATGCTTCAACCTGCAGCTAAATATTAATGTTTATTTACCTTTTACCCAAATATTTCACCTTAATCTAAAACTAGAAAAAAATGTTAATCCCTTATCCTGCTAAATTTGAATTTCATTTCAAACAAATTGATTATATTTATGAGTTAAATTAACCTGATTTTAAGTCTAGCCAAACCTAGGTATAACAAAGGGTATAAGCAGTTTTCTTGGTACCCTCTATAGTAATTATTATTAAGTCTTTCTTTAATGCTTTTTGGTGGTTTATCGAGAAGTAACAGTAGACTATCACTTGATAATCTAACCGCAAAAGCAGTGAAATTATCAAAAACTTATTCCCTGCTTTTGTGCATTTCATCCTATCTGACGTCATCTATGCAGGGCGAAATAAGTGAAGTATTCATGCTACGCTTAAATGTTGCGTAGCAATCACATGCAAAATGACGCGCTTTACGAAAATATGTCCTAGAAATTTTACATTTTGTCTTATTTTTGCAATAAAGAAATGGAATAATTGTTTGTTTTTCGAGTGAGATCGATTAATATTTCATTTCGTGAACAACAAAAGCTATATTTTCACTCGTGGCTCTGCCTCTCGTGAAAATATAGCTTCTGTTGTTCACTCAATGAAATATAAATCGATCTTACACTGAAACAAATGATTATCCTCTATGTCTTTGGTAAGATGTTAATATAATATTTGAAATTATGGCTTATCCATCAAAGCTTTTTTCAGCACCAAGTTTTCTGTGACTGCAGACAAGTGTTTCAGTGAAACTGATACCTTTTTTCACCTTCCGTATTCAATTTTGTTGCTATTAAAAGATCATAAAGATAAACATCTTGGGTTGAATTTTGACAGATTTACATTGTCAAATTTGCCATCTCTTTTGGGATAAAGAATGGAATGCTTGGAGAATGTGTCATGAAATATAATCTCTATATAAAATATGAAATAGTCCCTTTGCTTTACAAGTATTAACCCTTTTCATGCATCATAGCCCAGTGATAGCTTGGCGGACTATCATATAAAAGTTCCTCAAAAGTGGCACTCATCCATTCTGACTTTCGTCTCCTACCTATAGGTTGATAATCATACACCTATGAGATTGCGGCTGGAGACTAGGGAAGGATGAAATGTTCAAACTGCCCTGGGTTCTGGATAACATAATGGTGCAAACAGTTTTCCAACAGAATTCAAATTCAACAGCAGATTATGAAAAATGAATAAATTGCTTTTAAGTAATTACCATTTTTTCTCATACTGTATCTTCAGCATGTATCATCAAACTGGTGGATAGTTTTTGAACAGATTGAATATGTTTTGTAGTCTTGTAATATATATTTATGCCCCCTTCATGGAAGAGAGGGTATATTGCCTTGCACTTGTCAGTCGGTTGGTTGGTCCATCCGTAGACCGTTTTCTTTTTTGTCCAGAGCATATCTCAAAAAGTATGCAAGCTAGAAGCATGAAACTTCTCAGGTCAATAGATCTCATTGAGGAAAAGTGCAGTGCACAAGAACCATAACTCCAATTTTGTGAGTTATTGCCCTTTGTTGATTGAAAAAGAAAAGGCTATTGACCTGCTTTTATGGGGGGGTATAAATGTTTTACAAACATCTCTTGTTTGATTAATGTCAACTTTTAATGATGTGCTTGTGCTTATATTTTCAGGTAACAGAGTCATGTTGGTTTCTCAAGTTTAACCAGACCTTTGAGATGTTCGACAAAGCCAAATTACTTTCTGCAGTAACTATGATTGTAGGACGAGATGAAGGGAAATTATACAAAAATTTTCATTTGGCCCTTGCAATTGATTAATATACAGAATTAAAGCTTTCCTAAAGTTGTAAGTACAGCAACTTAGTTTTTAGCTCAACTAAACATACCTTTGTCACAGCATTGTGTCTGTTTATTAGTCAATAAACTTTCGTATATAAAGAATGTAAGCAGTTGCTTTTTATGTGCAGAAAGTAAAGTGGACAATTTGCAATAAATTTTAAACTGATGTCCTCGATATCTTTGTAAAGATGTATTGCCTCATTATTTGAATTGTTATGCTCCCAATCCTTGTTTTACCGGTTGTCTGTCCATCTGTCTGTTTGCAAAACGTAACAACCCCCCCCCCCCCCCCCCCAAAAAAAAAACCCCTAGCTTTGCCAATATTTTCAAGCCTATTCAAGATACAAGCCTCATATATAGTATGGTGTTGGATCTTAATGATACGCATCTGCTGATTGTCATACTAAAGTCAAGGTCATCTGTCAATGTCAAACTTCTCAAAAATCTTAACCAAAACTTTGACATTGCCAATATCTTGAAGCCTTTTAAAGGTACAAGCCTAATATTTGGCATGATGAAAGATCTCAATAAAGTGCATCTGTAGAAAACAAGGTCAAGGTCATATGGCAAAGTCAATGTCATCTGTCAAGGTCAAACCGCTAAAAAACTAAACCAAAAAACTGAATATGTTCAGTTTATTCAAGCATATTTTAGATACCTTTCACATAAACTTTTATAGCGTTAACTAAGCTTCCCTAGTGATTTCTTTAGGAAACCTCGATTAACATTGTGAAAGATCATGAGCTCCCAAATATTGCAGAACTATCATGGGTCTACTACCTTAAGTTCACATACTATTATATGTGATTGTCATAAGTTAAACCTTGGTATGCTGAAAAAAAATCATGGCAAAATTTTATCAAAATCAAAGTGATGAATACACTGGATGGCATTAGAGTGAGTATTTGTTTAGAAAATTTTAGTTTATATATATATATATACATTGTATATGACTTTACTGATTAAAAAAGATAAACCAGGTGGTATAGACTAAGATAAGACTGCACATAGTTGAAGGCTTTTTAGCTCACCTGAGCACAACGTGCTCAAGTGAGCTATTGTGATCACCTTTTGTCTGGCGTCCGTGCGTCGTCCGTCGTGCGTCATCCGTCGTCCGTCAACAATTTCTTTAAACGACATCTCCTCCTAAACTTCTTGGCCAATTTTAACCAAACTTGGCAGAAATGTTCCTTAGGTGGTCCCCTTTAAGAATTGCTAAAAGAATTGAAATCGGTGAAAAACTCTGGTTGCTATGGCAACCAAAGTTAAAAATTTAAGAAAATCTTTAAAATTCTTCTTCTTCTGAACCAGCAGCCCTACAGCCTTGAAATTTGGTATGGATGATCAGCTCATAGACCTTAATAAAAATAGCTAAAATCATATCTGTTGGGCCACCAGGTGCGGAGCATCAGGGGGGAGGGTGTAGTACTTTTGGTAAATTTTGTAATCTTTAACCTTCTTCTTCTTCTGATCATGAAGGCCTACAGCCTTAAAATTTTGCATGTATCATCACTTCATAGACCTTAATAAAAATAGCTAAAATCATATCTGTAGGGCCACCAGGGCGGAGCACCAGGGGGGAGGGGATAGTACTATGATGAAAATTTTGTAATGTTTAACCTTTTTCTTCTTCTAAACCAGGAGACCTACAGATTTGAATATTGGCATGGATGATCAGCATATGGACCTTTATAAAAATACCTAAAATCATGACTGTAGATTCACCAGGTGCGTAGCACCAGGGGGAGAGGATAGTACTTTTGTTAAAATTTTGTAATCTTTAACCTTCTTCTTCTTCTGAACCACAAGCCCTACAGACTTGAAAATTGGCATGGAGGATCAGCTCATAGACCTTAATATAAATAGCTAAAATCATGACTGTAAAGCCACCAGGTGCGGAGCACCAGGGGGGAGGGGGGAGTACTTTTGTGAAAATTTTGTAACTTTAATCTTCATCTTCTAATGAACCAGGAGCCCTACAGACTTCAATATTGGCATGGATGATAAGCATATTGATATAAAATAAAATAGCTAAAATCATGAATGTAGGGCCACCAGATGCGGAGCATTAGGGGGCAGGGGTAGTACTTTGGATCAATTTTGAAATCTTTAACCTTATTCTTCTCCTGGATCAGGAACCCTACAGACTTGAAAATTGTCATGGGTGATCAATATATTGACATTAATAATAGCTAAAATCATGACTGTAGGGTCACCAGGTGCTGAGTGTCTTGGGGAGGGGGTAGTACTTTGGATCATTTTTGAAATCTTTAAACTTCTTCTAATGAGCCAGGAGTCCTACAGACTTGAAAATTGGTATGGATGATCAGCATATGGACATATATTGAATTAGCTAAAATCATGACTGTAGATTCACCAGGTGCAGAGCATCTTGGGGGAGGGGGGAGTGCTTTGTTGAGAATTTTGAATCCCTACAGCCTTTATATTTGACATGGATTGATCAACTCATTAAAGAAAACTTTAAAAGTCTCAGACTCAGCCTGTATATCTGGCATAGATTAGCTGATCACAGACCTTTTATGGAAAAAGCTTAAATAAATAATGTCCAGGGGAGGAGCAGAGGGGGGGGGGGAATGATTATTTCAAATGTTATCTGATTGAATAAGTGAAAGTGGTTGTGGGAGTGGAAGTGGTTGCATGGACATACCTAGGTAATGAAGCTTTTTTCTCAGGTGAGCCACCAAGGGCCAACAGCCCTCTTGTTTCTGTAGCTCCTGTCGTAGGCTTAAAAGCAGGTATATTCTGGATTCAGCATTGTAAGTGTTAAAGTTGTTTATCACAAAGGCTTTACTGACTACATGATAAACAGTCAATGCAAGACTATTGTAAGTAACTGTAAATTTTAAAGTATTTACAAAATTCTTTGCTGACCCACAATGTGCTGTCTTATTTCAAGTTTTCTGGTGCAATTAAACTTATTTTCATTTCGGTGGCTCAGTGCAAAAAGGTTGTAACTCCCTATATGTTTTAGGGAGTTACAACCGTTTTGCGCTGAGCCAAAGATTTGTAAATCTGTGAATTATAGGACATGTTATTGAGAAGTAGGTCAATTGGAAGTCTCAAACCCTCTAAAAAGCAAACATGCAATATACCACCCATTTGCAGGGTGTGCATAATTAAAAAGCTCTTCTTTTCCTTTCAAAAGTTTTGAATAAAGATAAGTGGGTGTGGCAATATTGACAAAATGCAGTTTTGAAAACCTAATATTAACTTTTCCTCTTTTGAATAAGCAATGCTTCTTGAAATATGTGCGAGATATCAGAAAATGGGTTACAGTATATGATATTCTAGCCTCTACTTGCCGTAACCCTTAAGTAATCTCCAATTTAGTACTATAAATATGCACTTGCTTTGAAATTCATCTAAATTAAGAGATTGTCTGTCTGTAGTAAGGACTTTTTGACGGTCCATACAGGATTGTGCTAAATAATTTTTAGATGCCCGTCAAAAGACCAGACCTATTATGTGATCACCCTTGGCATTTGATGTCCAGCGGGTGGGCGATGTTAACTTGTTTGTCCAGAGCATAACTCTGTCACCTTATTTTCGATTAACTTGAAACTTGGCAGTTGTATCCCTTTCATAAATAAGGAGTGCAGTGCACACAAACCATAACTCTAGCCAGCTTAATTTCCCTTTGTTGCTTTTCAACAATGACACTTAACATTGTAACGAGCATATTGAGGGTTCAGTGCAACACTGCTGTAAGTGCCTATAAATATATAGGCACTTACAATAGTGTTGCACTGACCCCTCAATATATCTTATGACAATTTGCCACCTTGTTCAACTATATTTTTGAGTGTTTAAGCTTAATCATAAATGAACTTACAAAAAAGAAAGAAGAAAAAAAAATATCCAAGTTATTTTTTGAATCCCTTTCACATGCCAAGGTTGCACCAAATGTCACCGTGAATCTAGTTGATCTCAAATATTTTAAGTATAAATTTGCTGTTAGTCTATTTAAAAATTGGTATTCAGGATATAACAATATGCGGCTGACAACTATGTTCTTGTCAATGCTTGGCGCCATATTTGAAGATCACTTTCTAATCACACATATCTATGACTTAATCTTAAAATCTTGTAGAAGATTTTGTAAAAGTAAATTGGGGATATGATTTGCTTCTAAATAATAGTGATTAATCTTACCCATTGATGTAAATGAGTTTGTCTAACACCTATAGGTAGTAAGGGAGCAATAAAAATCTAAATGGATATCATTCCTCTTTCAAGCCCTATGTTGTGGGTACACCTTGGAATTGCTTGCCGAGACATTTTCCAATGAGTATCCACAACAATTCAGTGTTTATTCTAGGATTTCAAAAATATGAGGGATTTTAACAGGAAAATCAATGCAATTGAGAAATGTGGTAATTAGTGCTCTTTGGTTATAGTAAAATATCCCCTACAAATCCAGACAATTTGGGGGATCTTTGAAAAAAGTGGGGGGGATCCCCAAATCCCCCTGCCTAGAATTAACACTACAACATAGGTTTTGATGCATGGATAATGAATTTTACTTGTTGATGCTCAGAAATAGTTCCCTAATGCCCCAGGGCTGAAATGACTTGATGATTATATACATCTGTACTGACGACATTGCTTGCTTATTACTCATTAATGGGATTTTATTGAATTGATCTTGTCAACTGATAAGAAATGTATGGAATTGAAGAAGTTGTGCATATTTGGTCCTCTTTTTGGCTTTCTTTAACCTGTTTTGGGGAAACATGCTATACAATTAACAATAAGATGTAGAAAGATTTAAATTTCTTCCACATTTAAAACTAATTTTAGATTTAAGTAATCCCTAGTACAGTAGTAGTTAAGAACTTATAAAGCTATTTATTATGGAAGTCTCAGTTTTAAGATTTTGATAAGTTTTTAATTGTGGTGCAAAAATCTTTCAAACTTTCAAACCATAGTTCTTCCAGCACTTTGATAATATCCTAAAGAAAAGAGACTAAATTATGGTTTGATAAACTCCCACTTAAACAATGAAATAATCAAAAACTTTTACTCAAATTTTGTTCATTTCATCCTATCCTACATTATCAAATTGAGCCACGGTCATAGCGCAGTTGGTAGTGCGTCGGACAGTCAATCTAGAGGTCCCGGGTTCAATCCCCTACAGCGGCACTCATTCTCTCCGACTTTTTGTCTCTCACCAATGGGTTGATAATTGTAGACTTATGTGAGATAGCAGCTGGAGGCTAGGAAAGGACGTGATATAACTGAAAAAAATGTTGAAAGTGGCGTTAAACCCCATTCAATCAATCAGCATTATCAAATTGGAACCAAATAAGTAAAGTAATCATGAATATTGCGTAGCAAATTAGCAATCATGTGCAAAATGACGCACTGAAAAAAAAAATGTTCTCAAATTTTCATATTTTGTCTCTTTTATTCATCAAAGAAATTGAATAATTGTTTGTTTTTCGAGTAAGAAAAATTTATGTTTCATTTTGTGAACAACAGAAGCTAAATTTTTACTCATGGCTCATTTGTTCACTCCATGAAATATAAATTGATTTTGCACTGAAATAAACAATTATTCGCTATATCATGGTCAAAAACCTGATCGTTTTGAACTACTCAAAGGCCTCAATATTCTATGCCTAATTTAGTTGATAATTTATAGGTCCTGTTCTTTAAATTATCTTTTTAAAGAAAGTAGCTTTCATTTAATTATTGAAAATAGTTGTAAATGTTGTCTGATCTTGAAGTGACTTATCCCAGTATAGTTTTACCGACATTCATTAAGAAGATGAACTGTCAAGTTTTAGTCCTATATTCAAGTAATGATTGATGAAAATGACAAGACTAGACCACGAAATTGCAAGATATGTGATATGTCAGATCCTTCTGAATTTTGGACTGGTCAGTAAAGATGGTTTCTATGCTCATTTTTACCATATTTGTGCATTTATTAGTGAGGACTAGCTGTGAGGTATAGCTCTCTTTTGACGTAGTTAGGAGCTGGGAGCTGTAACAGTTATGCAACATTTTGTAAATTACTATATTGGTTATAAATTTTAACATTGTTAAACAAGGTTTCCAAATGATTTCATTAGGAAACCTCGGTTAACATTGTGAAACTTTGTATCTTCAAGGTAATTGTACCGTAATAGTTCTGCAACATTTCGGAACTCGTAATCTTTCACAATATTGACCATGTTAGGTTTCCGTAGAAATCGTTAGGAAACCTGGGTTAGCCGTGTTAAAGTTCATTTCTCTGAAATGTTGTGGAACTATTACAGGTCTACTACTTTAAAAGCACTGGGATGTCTATTTGATCACAATTGCAGGCTTGCTTCACATCTTCCTAGTACGGTTTCACCTTAGTGTCTAACTTACTGCAATTGAAAATATGATAGAAAGTAAATTATCATGAAGTAAATGGTATAAGAATATACTTTTGAGATCACCATAAAGATATTAGTAAATGTGTTATGATTGGTTTAATTACAGTGTAAAGTGACAGCTCATTGGTCAAACTCAATTGGATGCATCAATATCATACAAAGGCTTGAATGGGACAGAGCTTCCAGGAGACCAAGAAGACATTAAGTTGGTGCCAATCAATCATGAAGGCCTGTAATTGGTTAAGGTCAAAATGGTAAGTGATACTTGCACATTATCTTGTCCTTTTGAATTCTCCTCCATATATAGTAAAATTGGATACCCAGTTGACCCTTAATATTCAGACAGACTGTGGTCCAAGCTTGTGATTGGCAGATTAATCGAGTATAATCCATAATCAGTTGGTTTGGGCTTCTGGTTAAGATAATCGACTGAGTTCCTAACACATAAATGAAAGCCATTTTACATCATTTTTTATACGCCCAAAGGGTTGTATTATGTTATGGCCTCGGTCGTCCGTCCGTCTGTCTGTTCGTCCATCTGTCTGTCCGTCTGTCTGTCCATCTGTCCGTCCGTTGGCAATTTTTTGTGTGCACAACTCCTCCTAAACTATCAATGGGAATGAGCTGAAACATAGCACAATTACTCCCTATGATGTCTAGTTGTGCATAAGACCTTTGAAATTCAAATCGCTCCAGGCATTCCATAGAAATCTTGAATTATCTGCCCTTGAATATAACAAAAATCACTGTTTTTTGTGTGCGCAACTCCTCCTAAACTATCAATGGGAATGAGCTGAAACATAGCACAATTACTCCCTATGATGTCTAGTTGTGCATAAGACCTTTGAAATTCAAATCACTCCAGTCTTTCCTGAGAAATCTTGAATTATCTGCCCTTGAATTAAACAAAAATCACTGTATTTTGTGTCAACTCCTCCTAAACTATCAATGGGAATGAGATGTTACTACACACAATTACTCTATATAATGTCTAGTTGTGCATAAGACCTTTGAAATTCAATTTGCTCCAGTCATTCCTGAGAAATCTTGAATTATCTGCCCTTGAATTAAACAAAAATCACTGTATTTTGTGTCAACTCCTCCTTAACTGTCAATTGAAATGAGCTGAAACTAGACACAATTACTCTTTATGATGTCTAGTTTTGCATAAGACTTCAATTCAAAATGCTCCAGTCATTCTTGAGTTATCTTGGATTATCTGCCCTTGAGTTGATGAAAAACAAAATTTCTTGTCAGCTCATTTTCTCCTACATTTTGGATGGAATGAAAGGAAACTTGCCATAATGACTCTGTAGGTTGTCTATTTGTGCTTAGGACTAAATATGTTTTCATATTTAAAGTAGTTCCTGATTTATCTGCCCTTTACTTCACAAAATAGTTAAAATTTACAGATTTTTTAGTGCATGTGTGTGCACAACTCCAACAAATTTAATTGGATTGAAATGAATCTTGCCATAATGTAACCCTCATATTTGGTTATGCATAAGACTTCATAAATTCATAAAGCTTCGGTCTTTCTTGTATTATCTGCCCTTGAATTGATTGAAATTCACTATATTTCTTTTGTGAGCAACTCTTCACACTTTGAATTGGAATGAACTGAAACTTGCAAAATAACTGTTTGGCATATAGTTGTGCATAAAATCATTTTCAATTTACACTCAAAAGGTCATACTATGTTATGGCACCAGTTGTCTGTCTATCTGTTTGAAAATTTTTAGCTTTCATCCAAGCTTACGTTACTGACAAGCCAAGGTTACTGACAACCCCATTGGGCATATATGCGCCGTTCTGCGAAGCTCTTGTTCTAAACCGATATCAGTTTGATGGTTCAGCGTAAAACAGTTGTAACTGCTTTTATGTTTAAAGGCAGTTACAACTGTTTCATGCTGAGCAATGAAGTTGGTAGAAAAATCTGCAGAAAGAGTCTTTAGGTCACTTAATATTTGTCAGAATGATTCTTTTGTTGAAAAAACCAACAGTAATGCTTTTGCTTGTCATTATTTCCATCATTTTCCTTAAAAGCCTACTTAAAACAAATTTTAGATTGTCAACTCAGGTGAGCCATTTATGGCCACTTAGTCCTCTTGTTGTCCAAACACTGAGGGTGATACTGTGATAGGTTTTCAACTCTTAAGTCATAATGCTTCCATCAAGTCTTCAGGTTATTTGAGCATACAGCTAATATTTGGTAGTGTTATTCTAATAACTGAACTTTCATTGATCCACATTTTTTCTTGCATTCCTGCTCATATAATTTAAAAAAGTTTAGAGCAAGTTTTCATGTGACAAAGCTGTTACTCTAATTTAAGGACAATGTATTCAAATATTGTCACTTGCTGATTTACTGATATATAAACTGTCAATCTAAATTGATTAACAGGAACATTTTCAAGCAAAAACATCAACATTCATGACTAGACTTTAAACATCCTGTAATTTGTCTTCCAGCTAAGATTTTATAGACTTTTTCCCCTTTTGTAATTAATGACCTTACATCAAACGGATTAGCAAGCTTTGTAAAATTTAAATGTATTAGCAATAAAAGGTGACACTAGTATCTTTTCATCATTAATCTTTAGCCACGTCCCTTTGCAATCAAGGCAAGCTCAGAATTTTTGTTATTCTGGCTTTGCTTTCTTCAACACTGAAGGTGCAAGGCTTCTTTGGAAATTGGAGCAGTCAGTGCAAAGCTATTGTAGGTGTCTCTAAATTTATTGGAACTTACTGTAGTTAAACACATGTATACTAACATACGTGCTTCTGTAAAAGTTCAGTAAAATGTACTCCTTTTGCACCAGAGAAATTCAACCATTTATTTACTTACAGGTTAGTCCTTAGGTTGTGCTTTATCATATTCTATCAAAAGATTTTATCTGATGAAAATCATAGCTATTATTGACATACAGCAGCACTAATTTTCAAATATGATATATTGGTAGCTCATGACAAAATAGTTGTCACTGCCTATAAACATGTAGGCAGTTACAACTGTTTTGCACTGAGGCATCGATATGACCTGTTACCTTCTTTGCTCTCAAATTATAGTCTTGTGTCATAACTTCAAACTCTGGTGTGTGTGTTATAAAGGCAGTAACAATTGTTTTGCCCTGATTCCTTGATATGTTATCAAGGTTGTTACCTCTAACTGACAGTGTCACAAGATGTTACATATCATAGCTGTCCTGCTAAAACCTCGTAACTACAGCTTGTTTAAAGCTGTAGTTACGAGGTTTTGGTAGAAAATCGACAATATAGTCTGAAAGTTTATCATGAAAATTAAGTGTTATCAATCAGTCAGCTATCAATTATACAAGTTGCAGTGATTCATTAAAGCCGAGAAAAGTATGGCAAGAAAAGTTAAATCCAAATTCAAATAAGTCATAAGACAGGGAGTAGATATCCAACGGACCTGAATTTGGTAAGTGACATGCAGGTCCTCTATCTGATACACTGTGCCAAGTTTGAAGTTGCTGTGATGGACAATTGCTGAGCAAACTGTGATGGAAGCTTTTGTTTCAGACAGACAAATGGAAGGAAGGACTGACAGAAGGATTGATAGACAGAAAGATAAACCATTACCCTATTCTTCTTCAAAGTGGAGGTTCAAAACAATTGTAACTTAAGTTGAGCAAAGTTATTTAGGATGAGCAGCCATACACTAGTCATACCAAAAGATGCACAACCAGTGAAATAACCAGTTTCCATGTTATTGGTTATATCTATACAAGTATTTAACACTAAACAAACACGTTAAATACTCTCTGGAGTTAATTCATAGAAGCATTATTTTTGTTACAAAAAAAAAAGTCACTTTGAAAAAATATGATCAAGATTTATGGAAGTAGTGGAATATCAAATTTACTCAAATATAACGAAACTGTCCCATGAAACTTAATGGTGAAAAATGGAAATGAAAACAGACATAAATAGGCCATGCCTTCTGAAATAATGTGTCAGTTACTATATAACCTTTTTTTGGAGAGAGAAATTGAGAGTATTAAAAAACTTGAATCCTCATCCTGCTGAATTCAGATTCTGTTTCAAACGGCCCTCAGTCAAAGAGCAAGTGGTAGCGTGTCTGACTATCAATCTAGAGGTCCCAGGTTCAATCCCCAACAGAGGCACTCATTTTTTCTGACTATTCGTCTCTCACCGATGGGTTGATAATCGTAGACTTATGTGAGACAGCATCTTGAGGCTAGGAAAGAATGCGATGGTTGTACTGGTGAGAGAAATACCAGAAATCCATAGTTAGGTGCTCCAGCCGCGGCAATATAACTGAAAAAATGTTGAAAGTGGAGTAAAGCTCAATTTAGTCAATCAAGCAGTTTCAAAAAAAATTGCGAAATTTTGGGACATTCAACAATTCAAGCACAAGCTTTTCCCCCGATTGCCAATTTTGGGGAAATTTCAACAATTCAAGCACAATCTAGTCCTACAAAAATGAAGTAGATTAGTTAGATAGTTTAGGCTAAAATAAGACTGCTGTCCTTTGCAGGCTTATCTTAGTCTATACTGTGGGCTGAAGCATTTTGTCCAGCAGACATAAGCTGTGAACAGCAGGGGAAAGGTTAAGAATTTTTAAAGACAGACTGTTGTTTGAGAGCATTGAGTTTAGCAGGGGAAAGGTTAAGAATTTTTAAAGACAGACTGTTGTTTGAGAGCATTGAGTTAAGCAGGGGAAAGGTTAAAAAATTTTAAGACAGACTGTTGTTTAAGAGCATTGAGTTTACAGGGGAAAGGTTAAGAATTTTCAAAGACAGACTGTTGTTTGAGAGCATTGAGTTTAGCAGGGGAAAGGTTAAAAAATTTTTAAGACAGACTGTTGTTTGAGAGCATTGAGTTTAGCAGGAGAAATGTTAAGAACTTTTAAAGACAGACTGTTGTTTGAGAGCATTGAGTTTAGCAGGAGAAAGGTTAAGAACTTTTAAAGACAGACTGTTGTTTGAGGGCATTGAATTTAGCAGGGGAAAGGTTAAGAACTTTTAAAGACAGACTGTTGTTTGAGAGTATTGAGTTTAGCAGGGGAAAGGTTAAGAATTTTTAAAGACAGACTGTTGTTTGAGAGCATTGAGTTAAGCAGGGGAAAGGTTAAAAAATTTTAAGACAGACTGTTGTTTAAGAGCATTGAGTTTACAGGGGAAAGGTTAAGAATTTTCAAAGACAGACTGTTGTTTGAGAGCATTGAGTTTAGCAGGGGAAAGGTTAAAAAATTTTTAAGACAGACTGTTGTTTGAGAGCATTGAGTTTAGCAGGAGAAATGTTAAGAACTTTTAAAGACAGACTGTTGTTTGAGAGCATTGAGTTTAGCAGGAGAAAGGTTAAGAACTTTTAAAGACAGACTGTTGTTTGAGGGCATTGAATTTAGCAGGGGAAAGGTTAAGAACTTTTAAAGACAGACTGTTGTTTGAGAGTATTGAGTTTAGCAGGAGAAAGGTTAAGAATTTTCAAAGACAGACTGTTGTTTGAGAGCATTGAGTTTAGCAGGAGAAAGTTTAAGAATTTTTAAAGACAGACTGTTGTTTGAGGGCATTGAGTTTAGCAGGGGAAAGGTTAAGAATCTTTAAATACAGACTGTTGTTTGAGAGCATTGAGTTTAGCAGGTGAAAGGTTAAGATTTTTAAAGACAGACTGTTGTTTGAGAGCATTGAGTTTGCAAAGGTATATAGTGTCTGGTCTGAGACTAATAGTTTTTCACACTGATTGAGCTTATGATTTCCAACTTGTAAGCTCTACTGTTTGTGGAGAAAAGCTGCAGTATTGTCATCACCTTTGCATAGTTTGCGTAGGTGTTGGCTTAGGTGTTGGTGTGACAAACTTTAACCTTGGCCATTTCTCTGTGTTATGGAAGATAATTTCATGAAACTTGGCATGTGTGTTCAATATAAGGAGAGCTATCCAGACTATCAAGGGGGATACCCCTGAAAGAATTTTCGTAAGAGTTATGCCCCTTTTTCAAATAAAATTTTTACATTATCCAGCACCTGTTGGAAACTGTGGGTGGTGTTCTTGTTTTCAACTGGTTTCTGAAATTAGATTTAACCCTTGTCCTGCTGAACCGGGAATATCCCTGCTTCGGCAGGAGGTAAAAACAAACATCAGCCTGCACATTTGTGCAGTCTGATGTTAGTTTTCACCACTTGTTTCTCACTTTCAAACCAGAATTGTCAATAGATTTAGTGCTTCAAATAAAAATTGACCTACAGTTGGTACTTTCAGTGCTTTTTGCCCTTTGATTTTGATGAAATTTTTTAGCTCATATCTATTCAGCATGACAATTGTTGAAAGCCATTTGTTGCAGTTAAACTACAATCAATCAGTATAAACAAAAAGGGGCATCAAAATCATTATCCTTGGATTTGAGAATGAATATATCCTGACAAATACAATCTTCCTGATAAGCGTAAAATGTCAAGGTCTTTCATTCAGTAAATGTTTTGGATTTATATAATCTTGAATTTTATATGCCTGTTTATTTTTTTGCATTGAAAATTCATGCAAAAGACTGATAGATTAAGCATGCCTTAAATATGAATATTCCTATTTTGGTTGAAGGTATTGACAAAGATCAGCCTGTACAATCATCATCAAAGTGACATCTAAGGCCACATCACCTTTTTGTCTCCTTGAAGCTAGGACTCTTTTCTTTTTGTAATTGATGTATTAATGAAACATGGGTATGAAAGATAGACATGAAACCTTTCCTTCCTTTGATTTGATTACGAGCTCAGCGGTTTTCAGAGAAAACCCGAGCTGTTTTTTAAGAGGTATTGTCATTACCTTGACGTTATTGCACGGACATTTATAATGGCAATGATGTCGGCTTGACAAAATTAAACCTTGGTCATTTGTCTGTTATATTTGAAGATATCTTCATGAAACTTTGCATGTGTGTTCTCTATCACGAGAAATATCTAGATAAATAAAAGGGATAACTCTGAAAATATTTATGTGAGAGTAAGCTCCTTTATCATCTTGGATATTTTGCATTATCCTGCACCTGCAGCCAAGCATTGCACCCATAGTGTTTGCAACTCTGCTTTATTAGTGATTTTAAATATTTTATCCAGCATTACAAAAGTAAAAGATGTTTCCCTGTTGGGCAGTCAGTTTTCTCAGACATGTGATATCTCGGGTAAAGCGTCGTATATCTGTCTGGAAGTGTCATCGTTTATCGTCGTCGGGTAGATCAACCATTGCCGACAAACGGGTGCTTCTGTACCTATCACCCTTCACACAGTATACCAAATGAATTATGACAATCAGCAATATTGGCCTTTTTTAGAAACAAGGTCTAATCCGGGTGAAACGTCGTGACCCGATAATACATGAAAACATAAAAATGGAGTGGATGCGAGTTAAGCCGTGATTAGATTTTTATCACATATTTTGAAAAATTAAAATGGCTGTAAACACAGTAATTTTCTGCTGTATTTTAATATCCTTTTCCAAAAAGACGCTAAAAATTTCCACTATACGCGATATGCCCCATGAAGGAAAAGGTCGAACATGATATGCAAAGCGACTCGTCACGCGACCTTGGTAAAATAAGGCAGCATGGCAGAAAAACCCTCGTGTAGTTTACTCATGTAACGCGTGATTGAGTAAAACAAGAAGCGGTCATGCTTTAATTTTGACACAGATATATATTCAGTAAATCTACGTATGTTTTATGATCAATTTATTAAAGAAAAAAAAAGTGAAAACTGCCTCATGCGTTCTCGAATTGTCATTCAAATTTCATATTTGATACTGAAATTAAAGAAACATCGGACATTCATTTCTTAAATGCCACGGCGATTTCACCGGATCCTCGCTGGGGTCGTTTGAGAGTTTACACACAATTCATAAATTTGCGACCGTCTTTGAAATTGAAAGCGAACGGTCTAATCAAGTCATTTGTCAACACAAATGTTGCAGATTTGAGAATAGAAAATTGTGGACTGGCCCAATCTTTACTGCTAATACAGAGCTTCTCATAAAGCTAATCAACATGGATTAATTTGCCGAGAGGTAGCTCTTCACATTCCGATTTCTACCGTGTTCGTATTTAACGTTCTCGAGCTCAGAATATGCTGTCCGTAATTTCATCTTTTGCTATCAAAAACATTTATTTTTAGCGTAGTTCAATAGCAGTTAGTGCAAATTTCGATTAATTGATCTGTCTTTTCGTCCATCCATGCATCCATCCGTCAATAAGTATAAAAATCACCTAATCCAGTCATCAGATTTCATACACAAACTACACAGAGATGATCCTTAGGACAAGGCCTTTCAAAATATTGTAAATCATGAAGAACTCTGGTTGCCATGGCAACCATGACGTGAAAAAACGTCTCCAATTGCAAGGCCTAAAATTTCATTTTTTACAAAAAGCTGTATTGCATAAAAACAGTATTACCTAATTCTTTACTATCAAACCACTTGAAGTTCTCTCCAATAAAAATAAGCCTTGTGTTTTGGGCTTAAAGATTACTCAAAGAAATAAAGAAAAACTTTAACAATCTCCTCCTAAATTGCAAGGCTTACATCTTTTAAATTTGGTAAGATATTATTTTCTACTGATTATCTACAAAAACTATAATGTGGGATCCTGAACTTTGCATAGAAATAAAAAATGAATTTGTAACATCTATTTCTCTTAAATTATGAGACTGAATTCTGTAGCATTGCAATACTATCCTCTGTCAAAATACTTTAAATGATAAACTTCTGTTTGTAAAAAAAACCAACAACCTTTTATGGAAGGTATTATCAATTTTCGGTGTATATGTGCATTGCAAAACCCCTCTTTTTTAGCCATAATAGGCGTTACGCAAAATCTCCCTATTTGAGACGCAATCTCCCTACGAAAAGGTCTTAATCTCCTATGAGAGCCCATGGAAATATCACATGTATGTTTTCTGCAGGCTTTAAGCTTAATGTCTAAACTAATGTTAGTTTCAACAGTCATGATCTTTTCAGTTTGAATTTTACTTCCTTTAAAGATACCTTGAGATAGTAGACTGTGATCATACAAGATGGGTCCAATACAAAGTACTAAGGTTGAAGAAGCAGCAATTTTTGGAGATGATGAAGCCGAGAATTGAATGTGAGTACCAACTGAGTAAAAACACTTTTGAATGTTAAAGGTCATTGTTCAAGACAGAGATATATTACATATAACCCTTAAATATTCTTTTTTTAAGAAAGAGATATATTACATATAACCCTTAATAAGTGTAGATATGTGTAGTTATGCCCCCCTTCTAACAAGAGAGGTTTTTTGCTTTGCATGTGTCTGTTAATTAGTCCCTCCATCTGTAGACCATTTTTGTCCAGAGCATATCTCAAAAAGTATGAAAGCTTAGGATCATGAAATTTCAAATGTGGGTATATCTCATTGAGGAGAAGTGCAGTGCACAAGAATCATAACTCTACTCATCATATTTTAAGCTCACCTGAACACTTAGGTGGATGCCTGTAGTCAGTTGGGCGACATTCATCAACATTTACCTTGTATGCACTCTAGAGCCATGATTGTTTTTATGATCAACCTGAAATTTGGTCAGAATGATTGTCTTGATAAAATCTTGGACAAGAACAAAATTGGGTCAACTGGGGTCACTGAAGCCTCTTTTTATTTCCCTGATTAACCTCAAAATTGCTCAGAATGATTGTCTTGATGAAATCTTGGACGAGTTCAAAATGGGGTCAACTGGGGTCAAAAACTAGGTAATGGGGTCAAATCTTAGAAGAACCTTGTATGCACTGTAGAGGCCACTCTTTCTGCCTGATCAACCTGGAATTTGGTCAGAATGATTGTCTCAATTTAATCTCTGACTTGTTTGAAATTGGGTCTACTAGGGTCAAAAACTAGGCAACAAAGGCGTCTCATCTTTTAATGACATGGTCAATTACTAAGGTCAAACTAATAAAAATTGCCATTTCAGAGGCATAAATGTATCTTCAACACATATCATTCTCATAAATTTCTGATATGATTAAGTAATTCAGAAATGGATAAAATATTTTAACAAATAGGGAAAATAAAAAGATATTAAAAGATTCTCCTTACATATCAAAGTATAATATTCATACCAATCTCGGTAAGAAATTAAAAAGCTGAATAGACACAAAAACTTGTATAAGTTCCTTTGGTACATTTCAAATAGAATTTTAATATTTGATGTATACAGTTACACAATAAAGTGTTAAACATAAATCTTTTTTCTTGCCACACCTTGATTTGTTTGTACCCTTGCCTTGATTTCAATCCTAAAGATAATGCTTTAACTGAAATTTTTAAATTATTTTAGTTTTGATTTTTATATTGCCAGAGAAAGATGGGACATATTATTTGATATTATGTCGTGTAGGCTGGCTGTGTCCACTTCTTTGTCTGGAGCATAACTCTGTCTCTTCAACCCCTTCCTGTTTTACAAAATTTTGGACCTGTCCAAATTCAAAGGTTTTGCAGACGAAAATTAAAAGTGGATTTAATTTGAAAAATTACCATTCAGTAGGGTAGATAATAGTGTGGAAAAAGAAGAAATTGCTTGTCAGAAGCAATTTCTTCTTTTTTCACAATGTTTTCTAAATAAGAAAATCACGGGTACGTAAAAAGCAGGAATTAAACAGCAAAGGGTTAAGTCTTATCCAATTGAAACTTGGCAGTTATATTCTTCTCGTGATAATAGTGCATTGCATGAGAACCATAAGGTTCTATCTACCTTACTTTTCGGGTTATTGTCCGTCTGGTTTTTCTCATCTAGTAGAAAGACAGTCTTGTGACAATTTGCCACCTTGTTCTCTGTTTAACCTCTGTTTTTTCTCCACAAATAAGGTTTTCTCAATTATCCAAATTTAGAGGGATAACCTACGATACTTTTCGAACTATGATTTAATATTCAAATATTAGTCAAGTCAAGTAGATACAAAGAAGATTTAAAGTACCAGAACATAGATGCAGTCCTTAGTTTCAATCATGATGACAAAATGGTGCAAACTGTTTGCAAATTATACCCAGCTTTGTATGGAAGTGCATGTGCAAAATGTGGTATAATTTGCTACCAGTTCATACCCTTTTGTCATCCTGAATGTAAGGCAGGCTGATCTTTATCTGCCTCCTGCTCAATTAACACAAGGGTGTGAAATTCCCATGCCCGACTTGTCCGACATGAGCTTTTCCACTTGCGGGCAAGTACATTTTTCTAGGCTACTTGTCCATGGACAAGTAAATACTAGAGCAAATCTTGGAACAGAACTTAAAATATCTGGTACAAAAGTCATACTAATGTTTTTATAAAAGGGTCAAAAACATTGTCTTTAATGAAGAAAATGCTGAGTTACAGCATTTTCTTCATTAAATACAATGTTTTCTCAATATTTACAATTCCGTTTTTTTGCAAACAAGTTCTTTTTGATCCAGGACAAGTGAGAAATGGACTAGTCCGTGGACAAGTAGACAAAATTCATATTTCCACACCCCTTATTAACATGATAAGGGTTTTGTAAAGCTCAGTGGTATCTAACATTATTAGATCTTTTTGGAACACAATAAATTGGAAAAGATAGCTATATACTTAAGACTAATTTACAATGTGTCCTAACTTACTAAATCTTTTTCTTTATCTTCACAAAGCCCTAGTCTAAAAATAATAAACTCCAGGTTCAAAGTTTGTTGACAAATGAGTTAATAAAGGTTGTTTTTCCAAACAAAATAGAATCCCCTCCAACAGTTTAAATGACAAATTTGGCAGAGAAATAAGATCTTTGCAAAATAAAGTTGTTGACTGTCAATGCTATCTATCAATTTACTTCTTCATTCTATCTTGTTTGAGCAAACAGCTCTTTTATTGATAACCCAAAACCTAATGACAAAATTTTAGACTTGTTAACCAAAATGAAAGGAGTCTCATGTTTAAGTTCAAATCTGGGTTAAGAAACACGGTAATCCAATCTTCATGAAACTTGGTCAGAATGATTGCAAGGTCACAAGGATGAATTCTTTTGAAAATGGGAAGGATCCATGCCATATCACAGGAAAAGGAGCCTTTATGACAATTTCTCATGTTCACACTCTAGAGACCACAAATATGGCCCAATCGTCAAGAAACTTGGTCAAAATGTTCGTCAGGTCACAAAATTAAAGCCTATTGAAAATGGGAAGGATCCAAGCCATATCATGGGAAAAGGAGCCTTTATGACAATTTTCTTGTTTACACTCTTTAGGCCAGATATATGGCTACACTCTAGAGGCCACAAATATGGCCCAATCTTATTGAAACTTGGTCAGAATGTTTTCCAAGTCACAAGGATGAAGCCCATCAAAAATCTGAAGGATCTGTGCCATATCACAGGAAAAGGGGCCTTAATTACAATTTGCTTGTTTACACTCTAGAGGCCATATTTTTGGCCAAATCTTCATGAAACTTGGTCACAATATTGGATAGGTCATAAGGATGAACCCTATTGAAAATGGTAAGGATCCTTGCCATTCATTGTTGTACCCATTTTTAGCTCCACTGGCTGAAAGCCACTGGAGCTATTGTCATGGCGTTGTGTCCGTCGTGCGTCCGTCCGTCCGTCAGTCCGTCCGTGCGTCTGGTCGTAAACTTTTCTTTAAAAATCTTCTCCTCAGAAACTACTGGATGGATTTCAACTAAACTTCACAGGAATGATCCTCTGTCAAAGTTGTTCAAGAAATTTTGATCCAATGAAAAACATGGATTTAATGGGCGTGGCTTATTTCCAAATATGGTAAAAAGTGAGTTTTCTCAGATCTAATCAATGGATACCAATTAAATTTTACATGAATAATCCTTGGGTGACCCTTTATCAGTCTACAAAAAATCATTGTGATCGGATGGAAAATATGCATTTTATGGGCGGAGGTCATTTCTCTATATGTTATATAGTGGAAACTTTGAAAATCATTTTCTCTTAATCTAACTGATGGATATCAACCAAATTTCACTTGAATGATCCTTGAGTGACCCTTTATCAGTCTACAAAAAATCATTGTGATTGGATGAAAAATATGTATTTTATTGGTGGAGGTCATTTCTCTATATGTTATATAGTGGAAACTTTGAAAATCATTTTCTCTTAATCTAACTGATGGATATCAACCAAATTTCACTGGAATGATCCTTGAGTGACCCTTTATCAGTTTATAAAAAATCATTATGATTGGATGAAAAATGTGTATTTTATGGGTGGAGGTCATTTCTCTATAAGTTATATAGTGGAAACTTTGAAAATCATTTTCTCAGAATGTAACTGATGGATATCAACCAAATTTCACTGGAATGATCCTTGAGTAACACTTTATCAATTTGCCAAAAATTATTTTGATTGGATGAAAAATATGCATTTTATGTGCAGAGGTCATTTCTCTATATGTTATATAGTGGAAACTTTGAAAATCATTTTCTCAGAATTTGATATTTGGATATCAATTAAATTTCACTGGAATGATACTTGAGTGACCCTTTATCAGTGTACCAAAAATTATTTTGATTGGATGAAAAATATACATTTTATGGGTGGAGGTCAATTCTCAATATGTTAAATAGTGGAAACTATGAAAAACATTTTCTCAGAATGTAAATGATGGATATCAATCAAACATTTTTGGTATGATCTTTGGGTGACCCATTATCATGCAGTCAAAAATTATTTTGATTTGATGAAAAATATGTCTTTTAATAGCAGAGGTCATTTCTCTATCTGTTATATAGTTGAAACTTTGAAAATCGTTTTCAACATCAGTAGAACCCCAAATATCTAAAAATCTAGTCAAAACATTTATTTGCTTTTACAAGAATTTCAAGCCTGTGGAGCGACTCAAGCCATTCATGGCTTTCTAGTTAAAACTTTTAGTTTGAGGTTTATTATCTAAATTATCTTGACCTGGAAAAACAATTCCGATATCCTAGACCTTGGGTAATTCAATTAGCTTAAGTTTTGAGTTTTTTTATCGGGGTAACTAAAATAGGAAGATTGGATGTGATTTGGTGCTAAAAAAGGAGGGTGCTTTTAGATATTAGAAGAAATACAGTACATTTATAAGGCTTGCAATATTTTTCTACTTTGTCATTTGATTACCAAACCATAGTAACTACAACTGAATAATGCTGCAGTTAAAACATTTTGGAAGCCAGATGGAGCTATACCTTTACTACCAGCTGTCAAGAGATAAATTATATATGTTTGTAAAATGTAATTAACTGATGATCTTCAATTTTGTCATACCAGAAATTTTTGGCCATTTTGATGAATTATCTGTCGTAATACTCTTTACTTTCTTGAATAGAGGACTTAGCTTTTCAAAAATAGTATGCATATTTATAAGTTTTAAGTAAGGCTTTTAAGCTTATGCTGTTGGTCATCTGTTCTCTTATTTAAGTAGTAGTATTCATTCCTTGCTGCTGCCAAATGATTATGCCACTATGAAGTTTCTTTATTTGTATTTCAGTTAAGAAAAAAATCAAATAGAATTGGCTTGCTGTAACTTACTTAAATTCTTCCAAAACTTTAAATTTCTCTATGGTCAAAATGATTCTACATAGAATTAATTTGCCTTTATGGGGCGAAATTTGCTTATGCATAAATGTTCAGAAAAACATTTTGGGGCTGGCTTTCAAATTGGTTTTCAGTTCAATTAAAGGCTCAATAAGAATATAAGGCTTGAAAAATAAATAGAAAAAAATAATTTTCAGCCATAACTTTAATATTGGTGTGAAAATTTGAAAGATATTAATTACTCAATAAATAAGAATTGAGATATAAGCTTCTATGTAGTATGATTGTAATTAAGTTGTATTCAACATCAGTTAATAAAACAAATTTTTTAAATGTACTGTCATAAAAAACTGATGGATCTTCAAAATTGTCCCAAATGTGTCTAGTTTGAAAATGTTTCTTTATGGATAAGTGTTATTTTAGTTACTTACTAATTAAAGAGAAATAAAATATTCCCAACATGAGTGTGTTAATAGTGATCAGAAGGTTTAACTGTAGATCATAAAAATGTAGGTATGTAAATTAGAATGAATTATTTCATAGATAATGACTTTAACACGCGAAATTTTATATACATTAACATAATTGTCATACTAATGGCCTGAAATCATTGTGTTTTGGAAGGGGTAAAGAAAAGATCAGCCTGCATATTTGTACTGGCTGATCTTACTGTACACCATCTGTTTGTCCTTTTTGATAAGAAATGTTTTAATGTTTGTAATTTTTCTGGAGAAAAAAAATCAGTTAATGAGGGACTTTCAGTACTTTCAAAACTTTTATTTCATTGCCTTTTTCTCCAGACCCTTTTTACACAGCAGATCTCATGAAGGATAATACTTGACTGTTCACGTAATTGCAAAAGTTTATTATGTAATTCCTTCTTTCAATTTTGCAAACTCTCAGGTGTATTATTCCTTTGACTTTCTATCACTAGAATGCATCAGTATGGTTATCATAATATTTGTTGCAAAATGTGACGTTTTCAGTGCTATAAACAGAGGGGGTATTTCAGATTTTAGATTTTGATATTTAGAAATTGTTTGCTTAAAACCTATCTTTTTGGTACTCATTGGAATTGTCTTGCCAAGACGATTCCAATGAGTACCCACAACATAATGGTTAAACATTTTAGACTGGCATTGCCCCCTCTTAGCTGTGCCTCTGAAATTTAAAGAAATTTTGAAACTTTTTAATTCATTTTGGTTACCATACTATAAATTGAATTTATTTCAAAATTAAATTTAGAATGGTCAGCAGCATAAAACTATTGTAATTTTAAGTGCCTATTAATATAGGCACTTACATGGATACTGCTCTTACTTTGTAGTCCAAAAAGTAAAAATTGTGATAGGAAATTCATGTTTTAAGAAAACACTTCAAGGCATATAACTTTGTCAGAAGAGGGATTGATCTAGCTTATAGCTTATATAAACTTAATTTGATTGGATATTACATAAATTATGAGCTTTAAAACAGTCCATTTACACAAGTTTCAAATATTATGTGATCATTGATAGTTTTTTACACCAAAAATTGATATATAAAAAAAAATAATCTGTACATCAAAATATATATATTTGTTCTTCCTCATGTGAAATAAGTTAATTAACTTTAATCGAATGCATTTTCATTTTACTGAATTGAAATTGTATGGATGAAAAAGAAAATGTACAGTTGTAGTTGCTTCCCTTTGATTAAATATTGTACATGCATTTATTAGCTCACTTGAGCACAATACCATATCTCTACAAAATATTTTGTAAACAAAGTTATGAGAAAAAGATCACTTCAATTTCCGAATTTCACATATTTAGTGGGCTGCATACATTTATTGCTTGTACAATGTGCTTGTACAAAATGGGAAAAATTCTTAATCCACAATTCTAACAATAAATTTTAGACATGTGTGTAACCTTGTGATTTCAAACAGTTGAAAGTGTTCATTTGGCAAAAGAACCATATTCTACACAAAACTTATGAAAACTGAAAACATTTGACAAATTTGTGCAATTAAAGTACATGCCATCAATATGCGTCTTGTCAGATTGCATTAATTTTCAACGCTCCCAAATCACATTACGACTTTTGCGACATTTATACGGAATGCAATCTGCAATAAAACGGAATATTATTGTCTGTTTGCATGTTTCACTTCGTTTTTGTGGGCTACCTTCAAGAGTAAAAAACTGGGTATTAAATCTTTGTGGAGCCGTTACTCTATAAAAGAGTCAAAATTACATAATAATTGTCGAGGTTTTTGAAAAAATCCGTATTTTTGACAGATGATGATGAGAATAAAAACTTTTTGCTACACCTAACGATCCCACAAAAGGATGACTTTTATACCCTCTTACCAAAAACATGCATTCATGTCATAGAAAATGAATTCTAAAAAAATGTACGGACTGCATACTTTGTTATAAAGACATGGAAAATTCCATAATGTAGTATTCATACTTCAGTAGGTGGAGAAATGGCTGTGATATTGATAATATTGATGATCTTAGGGCCAACTTATTTCTGACCAGAATCCTACCCAGGTACAGACTTGTCCCACTTTCAACTATCAGAGTAGCCTATTCTGGGTTATTGCAATAGCCGATAGTTGGACCAGTCTAGAGCTGGTAGTCGACTGTCTGAGAGATACTCTGATATAGCGGGCAGGAATACCCGCCCAGGGTCAGAAATAAGTTGGCCCCTAGTCTTAACTGACTGCCAAACCTTTCTTCAAAGTATAAAAATGTTGTGAGCAGCAGGGTAAGGTTAGAAAATTCTAAATATTTGATATATACGTCATTGATTATCAATTTTGTACAATTTGTTAATGTATTGGGTATATGAGGCAGTGGCCTCAATACATTTCAAATAAACTATGAAACTAAGAAATCATTGACAAAAAATGTTAGTAGAGTTTAGTGATGTATTAGTGCTAATATGCCCTATTGCTAAAGACACTTCAAATAGTTTTAAACTAGACTCTAGCAAAATCTTTACTGACAAGATAATATTTGGTCAGCCGGCCACGAAAACTTTGTAACTTCAGCTTATTCTCTTAAAATCGAGGACATGGAGAGTAAATATTCTCATAAAATTGAGAACATTGAGAGTCCATACAAATCATAAATTCTTTCTTGGTCAGAAAAAAACTATTATGCATAATTATTGCTTCATGGATAGAATTAATGACGAAAATAAGAGAACATTTATAACATACCCTCAAAAGCACTCTTACTTTTTTTTATTGAGAAAAAAAAATCATTTAATTTGTTAAATTTGAGTATCTTTTCCCACTCAGTATACTAACCAGGAATGGTCTGGTGACCCAGATTTGTAATAAAAAATAAATGTTGAAAGACGCAATTTAAATTTTGCTTAGCTTGCGATTCGCAAATACCCTTCAGTAGGTAATATTGGAATTTTATTTACTTTTGAAAAAAGATGAATGGAGGATGTCATTCACTATTTGTTCATAACTCTTGCCACAATTTGTAATTTGGATCATCATTAGATAAAGTCCATAATAAAAAACAAAGCAGAAAAATCTTATTGAATTTTTCGAGTTTTCTCAAAGGATTTTTGATCAATAGGGGTACTCAGATTAAAGATGGGGTAAATCCAGTCTAAAATCTTTAATTTTGAATGGAAACCTACCCACAACTTAGAATTTTTGAAATATTTTTTAAAGTACTTATAATTAAAATTTCAAAATACACTTACCTTGAACACAGAGAAGGTTGATGCTTATTGCTTTCCTTTTCTACAAAGCCAACTTGGCATTCAATTCTTCATATTTTGAGAAAATTTAACACTTTCCTGTTTTACAAAATTTTGGACCTGTCCAAATTCAAAGGTTTTGAAGACGAAAATTTATAGTGGATTTAATTTAAAAAATAACCATTCTGTAGGGTAGAAAATAGTGAGGAAAAAGAAGAAATTGCTTGTCAGAAACAATTTCTTCTTTTTAGCTCACCTGAGCACGAAGTGCTCAAGGTGAGCTTTTGTGGTTAGGTGGATGTCCGTCGTCCGTGGTGCGACGTGCGTCGTGCGTCGTGCGATGTCCGTCGTCAACATTTGCCTTGTATGCACTCTAGAGGCCACATTTTTTGCCCGATCAACCTGAATTTTGGTCAGAATGATTGTCTTGATGAAATCTCGGACGAGTTCGAAATTGGGTCAACTGGGGTCAAAAACTAGGTCAAGGGGTCAAATCTAAGGAAAACCTTGTATGCACTCTAGAGGCCACATTTTTTGCCCGATCAACCTGAATTTTGGTCAGAATGATTGTCTTGATGAAATCTCGGACAAGTTCGAAATTGAGTCAACTGGGGTCAAAAACTAGGTCACGGGGTCAAATCTAAGGAAAACCTTGTATGCACTCTAGAGGCCACATTTTTTGCCAGATCAACCTGAATTTTGGTCAGAATGATTGTCTTGATAAAATCTCGGACGAGTTCGAAATTGGGTCAACTGGAGTCAAAAACTAGGTCACGGGGTCAAATCTAAGAAAAACCTTGTATGCACTCTAGAGGCCACATTTTTTGCCCGATCCACCTGATTTTTGGTCAGAATGATTGTCTTGATGAAATTTCGGATGAGTTTGAAATTGGGTCAACTTGAGTCAAAAACTAGATCACGGGGTCAAATCTAAGAAAAACCTTGTATGCACTCTAGAGGCCACATTTTTTGCCAGATCAACCTGAAATTTGGTCAGAATGATTGTCTTGATGAAATCTCAGATGAATTTGAAATTTGGTCAACTGGGATCAAAAACTAGGTCACAGGGTCAAATCTAAGAAAAACCTTGTATGCACTCTAGAGGCCACATTTTTTGCTCAATCAACCTGAAATTTGGTCAGAATGATTGTCCTAATGAAATCTCGAACAAGTTCAAAATTGGGTCAACTGGGGTCAAAAACTAGGTCACAGGGTCAAATCTAAGAAAAACCTTGTATGCACTCTAGAGGCCACATTTCTTGCTCAATCAACCTGAAATTTGGTCAGAATGAATGTCCTTTTGAAATCTCGGACAAGTTCGAAAATGGGTCAACCAGGTACAAAAACTAGGTCACAGGGTCAAACCTAAGAAAAACCTTGTATGCACTCTAGTGGCCACGTTTATTGCCCGATCAACCTGAAATTTGGTCAGAATGACTGTTTTGATGAAATCTTGGACAAGTTCGAAATTGGGTCAACCGGGGTCAAAAACTAGATCACTGGGTCAAATCTAAGAAAAACCTTGTTTGCACTCTAGAGGCCACAATTTTTGGCCAATCAACCTGAAATTTGGTCAGAATGATTGTCTAGATGAAATATCGGATGAGATCGAAATTGGGTCATCTGGGGTTAAAAATAGGTCACAAAATCAATTATAAAAATCCTTGTTAGTCAACCTTAAAATTGTAAAAAACGGATTCTCAAGTTGTATAGAAGCAACAGCTTTGTTTAGCTCAGTCATTCATCATTATATTTCTCATTCTTCTTTTTGAAAATTTTAGACAGTTCATTCAGGTGAGCGATTAAGGGCCACTATGGCCCTCTTGTTTCACATTGTTTTTTCAATCATAAAATTACGTAAAAATCAGGGATTAAACAGCAAAGGGTTAAGTTTAAAATTTAAACTACATCTAAAGATTCAAAGTTTTGCAAAAGATGTAAAGAGTTTAATTTGTATTGGCAGACATGGCTTATCAATTTTGAAGAGTTATAACATGTGAAAAAAGTATATTTGAATAACATGTTTGGGAATAAATTGTTCTTTACTGTATTGATATTACGCTCTTTAACCAATTTTGCCTTGATACAAATATTGAACCATCTTAATTTGGACTGTATAAAACCTTTCTCCTACTGTACACAGCATTTTGTACACAAATCATAGGTAAACAGTCTGATCTTAGTCAGCACTGCCTTCTTTTTGCTTTCTTAAAAACTGTTGAAAGTTGTGTAAAACTCCATTCAAACAAACAAACTTTCTGACTGTTAAAGGAAAAAATAAGACAGACTGTAGGGTTGTTAAAATATCAGAAAAATTAACATATTGTTTAAAATAGAATTTAAATTCAGCTAGATATTAGGACTAAATCATGGTCGATCACCAGAAAGCACAATTTAGTAGCCTGGTAAAAATGCTTGTCTAGATTGCAACATGTTGCAGGCTAATAAAAAGGTAGGGAAAAGAACAAACTGTTTACAACTAGTGAATTCTCCTGTTAGAATATAATATTTATATCTAAAACTCTCGTAAGTTTCAATGTTAAAATTCAGCTTGTTCAGACCATGGTTCCAATTGTTCTCCATCATGAGCAGATGTGCCAATGAAAAGTGCTTTTTTTGATAGCTTGAAGGTCAAGGTCACAGTTTAAGGTCAAATGCTAAACTTGAGCTGGTCCAGTGAATAAATCCAACTATGGTGTGTTAGTTTAGTAAAAAATGGAACAATTATCATAAATCTCGTTAATGAGCTGATGTGCCATTTGTCAGAAAAGGTCAGGCAGCTGCAAGGTCAAGGTCATATGGTGAAATAGAGCCTTTGCAGGTTTAACACCAGCCCTGTGTTTAGGATAACAAAACATGGCAAACTGTTTGAAAATTATACCCTGCTTTGCATGCAAGTGCATGTGCAAAGCAGGGTATAATTTGCCAACAGTTTGCCATGTTTTGTTATCTTGAATGCAGGCACCTAATCCTTGCACCTAGTTACTTTATTCTTGTGGTTTAAGGATTACATGTTGTATGAGTAATTAGGAAAAATTAACACTGATCAGTGAAGAAGATTTTATTTAATGGGACATTTTTAAATTTCTGTCAACTTCATGTCATTGGCATTATAATGGTGATTAATTATTCAGGCAAACCCTTCTTTTCTGAAATTTAAGGCGAAAATAGATTTTAAAAAGGATAGATTAAACTTGGGTCTTACCATGGTAGCATTTATATTGGAGTCTCACATTGCTTATGATAATAATTTTGGATTAACTTAAAGTAAAGTGAGGGGCTTGACCAACAACCATTAGATTACTAAACAAGCAAAGTGACCATTTGGCCTGCTAAGCCGATGATACAAGTAAATCTGAGTTGACTTGATGCTTGGAAATGCTGGGCACAAGCTCATTTAAAATTTTCCATGTAATGAACTTTCGTATTATGTGTGATGAGGATTTTCACTTCATTTCTAATTATTCAATATCTTTGCCGTCATACAGACTATATAGCTGCATGTTCAAATTTGATCATTTAGATATTAATTAAGTTATTTGGCTGATCAGAATATCCTATTAAATTTCAGATTAAATTGTGATTGTTTTCATGCATTTTTCTACATAATCCTTCGAAGTTAGCCTAGCCATGCCTCAAAATTGTGTTAGCCATTCTCATCCTGTTCAAGACAATTTTCTGCAGAACAGAATCTTTTGGTAGATAGTATAGACTAAGACCAGTCTGCACAGATGTGCAGTCTGAAAATAGCCTCAACTACCTGTTTTCTACTCAATTCTGTTGGGAATCTTCAGCATGGCTCTAAGAAATGTAAAAAAAATGGCAATATGTTTGAAACAAAATTTAAATTCAGTATGGTATGGGTAAAGTATATATTTCACCAAATTATCATGCTGTAAATCTAATTTTGATATTAATTATATTTTCAGATCTGACCAAATCAAGCCTATCAAATTTCAAGCAGTTTGCTGTTACAAGGGTCAGGAGTGAAGGAGATGACAAACTTTGATATCGGGGTAAATATTTATCATCAACCTTCAAAACTTCACACATCTACTGCAAAAAAACGCAGTTCTTCATGTGCTTGAAAATGCTTGTAAATTCTATCAAAGTGCTGGCATTAACAAAAAAATCGAGATCAAGGAAGAAAACAAAATAAAGAAATGCTGGCATTTCAGTTGATTAACTTTTGCAGTTCCTTCCTTCCCATAATTATAATGAAAAGAAGGATGGGGCTGCCAATTCCCTGTATCCCGTATTTGTCCTAATAAATGCTCCCCGGAGCTATGCAGTACATGGTCAGGGAGTTTTATTTCATATGCATTTTCTGATTTAAAATTGATGTCTTTTAGGCCTTTTTTCCCTTTAATAAGATGTGAATTTTATTTATATGATTGATGATTAGAGATTGTTTAGAGAAAATTCATCCCAAGTTAGAGAAGAATTTTTAAAAAGTTTCTCAATTTTAGGCATTTGAAGTGGGTTTTCTTAGAAAAAAGAGTGGGGATGCTACTTTTAGGGAGGGTGCTATTATTAGAAGAAATGCAGTGATCATTTGATTTGCCTATACCCACAAAAAATTACTTTTTAAAAAGATTATCGCAGAATAGTAGAAGGAATTGTTAGCAATTCTTAGCTTCCATTCACTATAAAATTTAATGTAATCTTCTTCACTGTAAAAACATAGGGTTCTAAAATGAGACCGGTGTCTAAGGTAGGAGCCAATGCTTCATGGTCTTCTTTCATGTTGCAAGTCAGCCGTCATTATGCCAATCAATTGGGAGACAATTTTTAAGGTAAGAAAGTACAAGAAAAAATCCCCTTCCCTTTATAAAAAGATGTCAACTTTCAATACCTCTGCAGGTCTATATGTTAATTACATATTCATGTTTGATTTTATCAATTTTAATTAGGTCATTTGAAACAAAATCTTTGAATATTTCAAATTATCCTCAAGAATATTTGCGTTAAAAGCTGCATGTACAAAGTTTACTCTTATTTGAGCCTGTGTGTGAGATTTCCAACAATTTCAAATAGGCGCAAAGCAAAGACTCTGACCAGCCTGTGCATCCACACAGTCTGACCAGAGTCTTCACTAGTCGCTGAGTAGATATATAAGGTCTCATAGTAAATGTACATCATCAGGTAACTTAATATTTACAGAATGTGGCTGACTACGCTACTCAGTGTTTGCACAAACATTTCAAATTGTTGGAAATGTCATGCACAGGCTCATTTGTCTTGAAATTCTGTGCTATTCTAAATAAGTTTTACATATAACTTGAGTCTTGAATTTACTTGCACCTAGTAACTTATAAGCTTCGGAGGATAAAAAGGCTTCTGTGTCCATTTTCTTTACTTTTCAGGATCTCTTAAATTCTTCTGCTATTATATCCCTTTCTTCAAGCAACAAAGATTAAGGTTTAGAAAAGGGCATTCTGGCCTAAGCTTGCACTATCTGCTCTGAGCTCAGGATCAGGGTTGAACACACCTCTCAATGCTCTTGGTTGACTCCTATTGTAATCAACAATGTAATCAAAGCCGTATTAAAGAGATGTTGGGGATTTTTCCGACGGAAGTTGAATGCAATAGATAGGTGATGGATAAGGTGGGGAAAATCTATACAAAGAACGGGCAGGAAAGGATGAAGTTGCAAGGTATCATGTCCGTAGGAATTTGACGTCTTGGTCACGTCATTGGATTAACCCTTTTCCTGTTTTATAAAATTTTGGACCTGTTCAAATTCAAAGGTTTTGCAGACGAAAATTTAAAGTGGATTTAATTTAAGAAATAACCATTCTGTTGGGTAGAAAATAGTGTGGAAAAAGAAGAAATTGCTTGTCAGAAGCAATTTCTTCTTTTTTCATCATGTTTTCTAAATCATAAAATCACAGGTAGGTAAAAAGCAGGGATTAAACAGTAAAGGGTTAACCCTTGTCATGAATTAAATTTTGGCTAAAAATTTGCATCAAAAGCAAAGGGCAAAAAGCACTCAAAGTACCAACTGTACTGGTCAATTGGTATTAACAAAACTAAATCTATAGACAATTCTGGTTTGAAAGTGGGAAACGGGTGGTGTAGACTAACATCAGACTGCACCTATGTGCAGGCTGATGTTTGTCTATAGCTCCTGCCAAAGCAGGAATATTCCAGGTTCAGCATGACAAGGGTTAATTGGTTTCAAAGGAGTAATATGTAATTTCCGGGGGTCAATGTAAAGTTATTGTATTACTGCCAATATAATTTACACACTTACACTAGTTTTGCACTGACCCCTCAATTTGGTTTGTTATGATTCTTAAATACAGAGGAGTTATATAGACTGTTTTGTTTCGGTTTGACTTTCTCAAGTGTCAATATTAGGTCATGAAAGGGATGGGCATATAGGTTCACTTTTCAAAATTGTAAGGAAATGTTCTGATAATCTGACCTTAAGGGCTTTTTCAGTTTAAGTTTAACCAATTTTACATGGTAAGGTAGCTTTGCAGCTAAATATTGAAATACCAAATTAAATCTTTGAAAAACAAACATGGCTTTTGCACCATCCATACTAACATGTGACCCATTAGATTTACCCAGCAGTGAATCTTGCTTAATCAAAGTACATGAAGGTGCAACAATCTTTATGGCATTTCAAATTGTAACTTTTCAAGTTACATGTTAGTTCTAATATGTTATGAATGATTTTTTTATGCCCAAGCATTGATTCTCCATCTGTGTCTGAAAAAAGCAATATGTCATACATCTAGCTTTTAGATATAAATTGTTTAAAAGCTGTATTATTATCCTTTAGTCAAAAAGCCTACGTTCAGAGATATTAAAATTATGATGAGAATTCAACATTACCGTAACTCGAGTAACTAGCTTTAATAATATAAAGTATGGCTTGTATGACTTCTTGGTTGTAACCTTATTGTGGTTATACTTAATACAGGGTGGGTTGTATGACTCCTTGGTTGTATCCCCATTATGGGAACCTTGGATCAAGTTGTTCTCATTGGTATCAACCCTTACTTAGATTTCAGTAAGTTGTGAAATAGTAAGCTTTACCTTTGTTTGAGGTGTGATCACTATTAACCCATCCCATGACTATTAGATTTTGGGCAGGTCCAAATTAGAGCATGTTGCTGACCATAATTTCAATATTCCTAGAGGTTTATTTTTTGGGGATAGAAAATAAGGAAAGTGAAGGGTGTAAAAAGCATGACAGAGATATTAGTTTGAGAGCAGTTTGGGCATTTGTATTCCAATTCAAAATAATGTTGGTGTCATGTTAATGATTGATTGAATGGGGTTTTACGCCGCTTTCAACATTATTAGTCCCCTACCGGTGTTCACACCGGAGGGGACTATAGGTTTGCCCTCCGTCTGTCCGTCCGTCCGTCTGTCCGTCCGTCCGTCTGTCCGTCCGTCTGTCCGCTCAAATCTGGATCCCGCGATAACGTAATAACTAAGTAAGCGTTTTTGATGAAAGTTGGTATATGACTAGATGGCAATGTGTAGATTATGCACATCATTTTATTTTTGTTTTTCGACTTAAATTGAGGTTGCTATGGTTACAGAAATAGTGAAAATATGGCCAAAAATGGGATCCTGCGATAAGATAATAACTAAGCAAGCTAGTTTGATGAGACTTGGTATATGACTATATGGCAATGTGTAGATTATGCACATCATTTTATTTTTGTTTTTTGACTAAAATTGTTGTTGCTATGGTTACGGAAATAGTGAAAATGTGGCAAAAAATATTGGATACTGCGATAAGTTAATAAGTAAGCAAGCTAATTTGATGAGACTTGGTATATGACTAGATGGCAATGTGTAGATTATGCACATCATTTTATCTTTGTTCTTTGACAAAAAGTGCGGTTACTATGGTAACGGAAATAGTGAAAATATGGCAAAATATGGAACCTGCAATAACTTAATAACTAAGCAAGCTAACTTGATGAAACCTGTTTTAAAATGTAAAAAAAATTATAAGCCATGTTAGTCAGGGTGGTGATGCAGCAGTATTAATCACCTCCAGTGAATGTTCTCATTTCTTACCAACAAGACTGAAGAAAAACATCTTGGATCAGACAAGGTAACTGTTATTGATACTATTTCTTGCATCTGTCTATTGCTTGCATGAATTGTATAGTGGGCACAGCAGAGACAACAACTCATGTAAGTCTTGTTTAACCCTTTCCAAAACAAGACCTGGTTTTGACGTCCCTGATAGAATTGGCGTGGGAAAACATTGAGACAAAAGAAGAAAATGCTGATAAACAGCATTTTCTCCGTTTGTCTCAATGTTTTCTGAGCTATAATATTGTCAAAATATACCTTAAGTAGCATCCAATTTGTCGTCTGCAGCAGCTTTCAAATGGGACAACCCTAAATTTTTGCCGTTTGGGAAAGGGTTAAGGTCTTTATAACTTATTAAGATCGCTGAAAACTTGCTTGCAAAAAATATCACTAAACATTTAGATTACCGTTGTTCTTATTTTATAAAATTACACTTGCTATGGTAGCAATTACAAATCATTGATCTTTTAGTAACTTTATTCAAGTCATTTGAATTATATTTCCGAAATTTTGGGCATAACATTTCATATGTTTGACAATTATTTTGATGACTTGTTCATCTTAATCTATTATTGATTACCATATTGAGTCAATGTGAAGCCGGTAGGGGACTTTATGTGTTGCATACAACACCAGATACTTGTTTCAGTTATATCGCAGGGGCCGGAGCACCTAACAATGGATTCATGGTATTTCTCTCACCAGTACAACCACCACATCCTTTCCTAGCCTCCAGCTGCTTTCTCACATAGGTCTTTGATTAACAACCAATTTGTGAGAGACAAATAGTCCAAGAGAATGAGTGCCACCGTCGGTGTTGTCTTGTGAAATGCTTTGCCATCAAAAGCAGAGGTCCTTCAGGCGGAAGAGAAGATTTTGCTCAGTGTATCGGATGACTAAATTCCCATCGTACTTAAGTGAAATTGAAATAAAATACTGGGTTTAGGAGCCATGGTTACACACTGACTGAGCAACATTTGAGTCGAACATGAATTTACATGATACATCAGGTATAAAAATCATGAGTAAATCCCACGATCAAGTCAATGGGCTGTTAAATTTGAGTATACGGTTACCAATTACTAGTCCCGTTTGAAACCTTTGTTCAATTAATTAGTTTATAGCACAAATTTCTGATGTAAACTCTATTGGTAAAATGATTTGTCTCTGAGTAAGTTGTCGAAAAATTTGTCAATTGTCATCATGATATGAAAGAAATGATTAAAGTAACCACAAAGTATAGTACGCCCATATTTAGTTGTTATTTCTAGATTCATCTAATTTCATACAAATGTAAGTGTAAGAAAATATTTACTTGGACAACAACGTCAGTTAAAACATTCCTAAAGACTTGTGTTATTTGTACCACTGACAAAAATAGATAGAGGATAATCGTTTGTTTAAGTGTAAGATTGATTTATATTTCATTGATTGAACAACAAAGGCTATATTTTCACGAGCGGCTCTGCCACGAGTGAAAATATAGCTTTTGTTGTTTACAAAAATGAAATTTTAATCGATCTTACTCGAAAAACAAACTATTATTTTCTTTCTTTAATGCAAAAATGAAACAAAATGTGAAATTTCTAGGACATATTTTCGTAAAGCGCGTCATTTTGCGCGTGATTGCCATGCAACATTCATTGTGACGTCACTAATTTCGCCCCACATAGATGACGTCAGATAGGGTGAAATGCACAAAAGCAGGGTATAAAATTTTGGTAATTTCACTGCTTTTGCGGTGAGATTATCAAGTGATAATCTACCATTATTTCTCGATAAACCACCAAAAAGCATTAAAGAAAATCTATTGTTTGTAGCATTTAAACCTTAAGCCAAATACTGCTGATGCCCTGGTAAGGACTCAAAGTAAGCTTTTGTCATGTTTCTTATAGAGGATCATACTGAATGAGATATGAGCTTAAGCATGACATTTCCAACAATTTCAAATATACACCAGGCAAAGACTCCGACCAGGTTGAGGCTTCACTATGCGCTCTATAGATAGACTAGGTTACTCTTCTTATTACACTATGTGGCTGTCCAGGCTGCTTAGTGTTTGCACCTCTTGCCCATGTTGGAAATGTCATGCACAGGCTCCTATTCGTTAAAAAATGCAAGGTGTAATTGGAACAAAGCTAATGAAATTGCCCATGTAATATATTTATTTATGGTTTTGAGCTGACCCATCAAGATGTGAAAAATGCAAATAATGACTTAAAAACTTATTGTTGATATTTTTTCTTTAAAAAAATTAAACATATTATATTTATAATATTTGCAGATTGAACATAGTTGAAGAGTGATCTTTATCTATATACCCTGCCAAAGCAGGAATTTCCAGGTTCAGCATGACAAGGGTTACATTATGAGACTTTGCAAAATCTTTCAGCAACCAACAATTGCATAGCTCACCAATTTTCATAACCATATATAATTGCCAATGTAATCTCTACACATATAACTGAGATTTCATGTTGCATGTTAAGGTTTATAGCCAGACATGCATCAAGCATTTTATAGTCAGAGATAATAATCATCTGAAAAGCTGTCAATCTCTATCAGATGACCCCTATAATGGCATACCCTTCCTTTTTTGTCCTTGAGCAGTTCTTTAAATGTCCTCCAATAGTTCTGTATAAGGTGGTTACTTGTACTATCTTACAGAAGTTAAAGGGCTTATGGTAAGGCTGTTACTACCATTATGCACACTAAGTAAGTTCGTAAATACAAATAAATACTCTTTTGTCAAATATCTTTCATGAATGATCAAACATCATAGCTATGATCAAACATCATAACTACAGCTGTAGTTATGCTATTTTGAATATTCACCAAGGCTCAAAGCATAAAAGGGGTGTGTGGAAAGAGCATTTATCTTTCATCACAGTCCACATATTGTCTTTATCTTTTATATTCTTTTGTGGTCCCTTTCTAAGTGCATAGTCAATTTCAAAATCCTAAGTTATGCCTGTGTATTGGTTTGAGTCTTGGCCATACTACTGTATGGTTATGTGGGTATGTCTGTGGGCAAGACATTTTAGAGTCACATTGTACCATAGGCACCAAAGAAGTACATGAGTAGGTGAACATACAATAAAATGTAGCAATAGGGGCCCATTTACTGAGAATATACTTGATTTATAATATTCATCAAGGGACATGTCAAATGTAACCATACAGCTTGAACAAATTTTGAGTGTTCAATGCAAGACTGAAGTTTACATACAGTCTTTAGCTTTGACTACTCTGAATGCTGTTAGTTAGCGTAACACAGTTCAAGGGTTAATGATACCAGATAATGTGGATCTTCTACCATGAAACAGTTTATGTAGAAAAGAGTCAAGAAAAAGGCAAGAACAAGGTGGGAGTGAAAAAAGATTGAAGAAAAGATACATAAGTTAAATGAAAAAAATCAATGTGAGAATGTAATGGCTGCTCTTTCTGGAAATAGAGCCTTTGAAGAGATATGATAATGACTTTTCATAGTCAAATTTTGTGTATCAATTCTATCATCTTTACTGTGAAAGGTAAAATAGCTCAATTGAATGAAATAAATGACACAAGAAATCAAATTATATGTCAAACCAAGATATTTTTTCATCATGTGCTTTTATGAGTGTGGACCTTGAGCATGTCATTTGGTTTAATGTAGCTATCTGGTTACAGTTTTTGTCATTAGGGTGTTTTCTTGTATGATTCAATTCCCCTTTTTGCATTTAAAGATAATATAGTTTACAACTCCTTGTTGAAATGAAAGAAACAGTATTCTTTTTTAAGCCCCAAGTTAATGAATTTCAAAGAAATGATAATCATTTTGTACTGTTATTTAATTTTGCTACCATATCTATGCTTGCTGTTTACTTATTTATATTACATTTTCTGATTCTATCATTTGGTGGAAAATAGATTCAATTTTTGACTAGAGACACATATAGTTGTTATTACTGCTCTTCTTTGAGTGTGGATTTTCGTGTCCATTAGTTGCGTAGAAACTGAGTAAAAATATGCTCAGTTTCTACACAACTAATGGACATATTTTATTTAACTTTATAGATGTGATCAGTATCAAGAAAGCTGTGCATGTATTATTTAAGTTTCAGTCCATTGACTCGTAGAGACCATTCAAATGAGTACCAACAAGATAGGGTTTCATTGAGAAATAAAGATTTTAGACTGGCTTTTCCCTCTCTTACCTGTACCCCTGGGTTTTAACCCTTTTCTGTTTTACAAAATTTTAGACCAGTCCAAATTCAAAGGTTTTGCAGACGAAAATTTCAAGTGGATTTAATTTAAAAAACAACAATTCAGTAGGGTAGAAAATAGTGTGGAAAAAGAAGAAATTGCTTGTCAGGAGCAATTTCTTCTTTTTTCACAATGTTTTCTCAATCATATAATCACAGGCACGTAAAAAGCATGGATTAAACAGCAAAGGGCTAAAGACTGGTGGGATTAACATGAGTTGTTCCTGTGGAACCATCACATTGACACAGCAGTAACACTTTAAAGAATCGAAAAACTTGTGGAAGACAATTCTGATATGACCAGATGAAAATGACCTTGTTTCTATTTTCAGGGTCAAAAGTCTGCCAAAGAATAGTGAAAAGACAATATTATCTGTGGTAAGCTTCTTTCATATTTTCCTGACTGTTATTGATAATTATACCTACCAATACTATATAGGAGTCTGGTTATTGGTCTTCTCAATCAATCCGTTGGTCTGCCTGCAGGTTTGTCATGTCCACACAGTATCTCAGCAACTGAAGGACAGATTTCATGTAAACTTCATATATGTGATCAGTATTTAGCAGAGATGTGCATGTATGATTTTGGCCTCGGTACATTGACTCTTGACAGAGTTATGATACTTTGATACAAAATGGCATTTCATTTGTATGTGTTTGTATTAGTCGGTAATTGTAGTTTTCCTTAATTGACCAAAACTAATGCATTTAATTTAACATATGAGCCTGTGCGTGAGATTTCCAACAATTTCAAATATGCACAAAGCAAAGACTCTGTCCAGCCTGTGCATTTGCACAGTCTAACCAGAGTCTTCAAAATGTATTAAATAGATAGATAAGGTCTCAAAGTATCTGTTGACCAACAAGTAACTTTTTATTTACAGTATGTAGCTGTCTACGCTAATCAATGTTTGCACAATACGAATATTTCAAATTGTTGGAAATGTCACGCACAGGCTCATATTATATTTATAAAGATCTTTAACACATTTATCTTCCAATTCAAGGAAATTCTTTGAACGCCTATCCTACCTATTTATATATGTATGTAGTTTACAAACGAGTTTTAATCAAGCTTTCCCACTATAGATTAGTAGAAAGCAGGCATATAATTCTAGCATCATACTGCAAACCTGAGCCGACTTTCTGTAAAAGCTTTGAGTAAATCAAAAATATGGTGTAAACTAAATAAGAAGGGCTTATAATGTCACAGGGTAATAAAAAAATAAATTGAGCCTATGCATGACATTTCCAACAATTTAAAATGCTGGTGTGGTGCAAACATTGAGTAGCGTTGACAGCCACATACTGTAAATATAAAGTTACCTGATGGTCTGCAGATATTTTGAGACCTTATATATCTACCAAACGCATAGTGAAGACTCTGGTCAGACTGTGCGGATGCACAGGCTGGTCAGAGTCTTTGCTTTGCGCGTATTTGAAATTGTTGGAAATCTCATACACAGGCTCAAATAAATTGATATGTCATGAAAAAAGAAAAGGCTAATTCAAACTTATTGATTTTTCGCTGACTTTCAAAAATGATGATTGATTGGTAAACACAAGTTGGTAATACCTGAGGTATGCATGATGAAGATACTTACATACCTTGCATGTTTGACATAGCCTAACTAAGCCTAGTTTGACAACCTAAAGATGACTTCAACAACTCTTGATGCATGATGACTTGCCTCAAGGTGTCCTTGACATGTTGCACCAAACCTAGGATGATATAGTCTGATCAGGGACTATTTGAGTTATTTAACCCCCTACCTATGAAGTGGAGAGAGAGGTATATTGGTTTCATCTTGTCTGTCTGCCTGTCTATCTGTCTGTCCATCCATCAGGTCATCTGTCTGTCCATATATTTTTTTCGTGTCTGAGCTCTTTCTCACAAAATGACCTATAATCAAGATTTTTATACAGTACGTGCCGATGGAACAAAGGAAGTGCCTAATTGTTTTTGGGTCATAGGGTCAAAGTTCAAGGTCAACTTCGTTTAATTTTTTTTTGAAAAATAAGGAACTGGTACGAAGGACTTTGACAGATCTAGTTGATATTAGTCCCAACTTTCTCTAAAACCATTCTAATAGTTTAATAGTTGCATTTTGACAGGAATTATTGTAAAACAAATACCTTTACAATGTTAACCCTTGTCATGCTAAATAAAAAACCCTGGCAAAATGATGTGTAAATCAAAGTACTGAAAGCTCTGTATTACCTAATTGTGAGTCAGCATTTGATTTTGAAAATATAATTTCTGAAACTTTTCTGGTTTATAAAGGAAAATCAGGTTGTATGGACTAAGATTAGACTGCACATACCTTCTGCCAAAGCAGGAATATTCCGGGATCAGCATGACAAGGGTTAATGTCTCAAATGAAAAAATAGGCTATAGTGATACCAGCCTTGCTTTTAGGATGACCAAACAGTGCAAACAGTTTGGCAAGTGGGGTATATTTGGCAAACTATTTGTACCCGTTGGTCATCCGAAGGGCACAGGGCAGATATATCATAAAATGCAAGTTTTCAGACCAATATGACATGCCTATGATAAAGCGGATGTGCAGATTCAGGGGTGTATAATTCCCATGCCTGACCTTTTCTGACACAGGCTTTTTCACCTGCAGAAAAGTACATCTTATTAGGCCACTTGCCAGAGGACAAGTAAATACCTTGCAAATCTTGGAATGGTACTATTATATCTTGGAGATTAATCAGCCCAATGTTTGCAGCAAAGGGTAAAAAGCCTTGTTTTAAATGAAGAAAATGCTCAATTCCAGCATTTTCTTCTTTAAAAACAATGTTTTCTCAAAATCTATCTATTCTCCTTTTTTGCAGACATGTTAATTTTGATCCTGGACAAGTAGAACATCCTTTTTACTTGCCGAGGGACTATCCATATTTCTACATCCCCGATGTCTGATCTTAGCTTTTTCACTTCCTGCTTTCTACTTTATTATTAATTTTGTAGAAAAAACATATGACATACTACATGGTTAAAATGTCCAAAAATTGTCGAATTGGTCAAAATAAATTTTCAAATTGGCAGAAAGAGGATTTCATGTTGAATATTGGATATTCCTGTTTCGGCAGGAGGTGTAGACAAAGATCAGTCTGCACATGTGCAGACTGATCTCAGTCTAAACCTCGTGATTTTCCTTTCTTGACCAAAAGGGATAGTTATTTAAATTTGCAAATGAATACTGACTCATAATTTTAGTATTCAGTACTTTAAGCACTTTGAATTAAATGTAATTTTATGTACCATTTTTATTAAGCATGACAAGGGTTAATTATCAAGGTACATCAAAGAGGTTAGGGGTTACTTGTTCATTATAGACCATTTACAGTTAAAGTAAATGAAAAACAAAACAAGATGGTTACAGTTTCTTTACCGTATTTAAATTGTGACACTGATTTTATCGAATTGTTGACGCAGAACATGGATTCCAATGATGTTTTTCACCAATTCACCCCTTAAATGGAATTTTGATACTGACTGCCATTTTGGTATGGTATTGTTTTACATGTAATTAGAAATTTATTAATTTATGCTTGGCATCAGAACAGATGTTTGATGTTTGAGTCTGATCTTTATCTTGATGAGTTATTTGGTTACTCTAAATGAAACGAAAATGTCATCGAAGAAAAATTGTAACAAATGACTCATCATATTTATGATTTAGTCATAGATTTATGGAAGACGAGGATTTTGGGAAGTTCAATTTTATTTCTGGATGCATCAATTTTATTTCTTGATGCATGAAATCCTAAAAGACAAAGTTTAGTTTGCTTTGTTTGCTTGAATTAAAGAGAATGGTCACTTATTGTATGGTTTGTTTTCAAAGAAGAAACATAATTATACCACCGGCACAGGCACCCCCCACCCACCCCCCACCCCCGGGGGGGGGGGGGGTTTATATTGATTTCACCCTGTCTGTCTGTCTATCCATCCATCCGTCTGTCGGTCCATCCTTAGACCATTTCGTTTCTGGACTCTAACTTGAGAACCAAGTGACCTAGAATCATGAACTTCATACATTTGCTGCTCATGACCCAAGGGAGTGTCCAATGCTTTGAGGACACATAGGTCAAAGGTAAAGATCACAGTCAGCCTTTGTTCAATTTTTGTTTCCGGACTCTAACTGGAGAACCAAGTGACCTAGAATCATAAAACTTTTTGCAAATGCTGCTTATGAGCCATGGAAGTGCCCCATTGTTTTGGGGTCACAAAAGTCAAAGGTCAAGGTCACAGTCAGCCTTTGTTCAATTTTCATTTCCACACTCTTACTCGAGAGCCAAGCGGCTCAGAATCATGAAACTTCATGCGAATACTGCTTATGACATCAATATTTGTTACAAACATATCCTGCACTAATAGCACTTACATTTTGACAAAGGGCTTGTGGGGGGTACAACCTTTTTTAAACTTAAGCAATAAGAAAATAGGTATTTTGAGCTCGATTTGATTTCATGATTTCCTGTATACATGCCTACATGGTCTAAAGATCTATGAATTTTTATAAAACAATAACTTGTTACAGTATACTAGCATGCAATAATGCCATTGAAATATGGATCATATTTTTGGGGCCATTGTAAATATGTGCCACATAGAACAAAACAGTCATGTTTCAAGTTTCAAAATATTTGGTTATTTCATGAGTTTGTTACTATATTAATTTACAAAGTGCTTATAAAAATTAATACTGATGACAGGCTGCCTTGTGTTCTCAAATTACTATATTATAATTTCATGTATAATGGTCGTTGAGGTAGATGATGACTAAAAGATCGAGGGGGGGATTGATTTGGCCAGACACCCTTACCTCATGCCAAAAAGCTTGGCAGCCATTGAAAATTAGTTATACCCCCAAACCACAAATTTTCGTTTCCGGACTCTTACTCAAAAACCAGGCAAACTAGAATCAAGAAACTTTATGCAAATGTTACTTATGACCTAAAGAAGTGCCCTATTGCTGTTGGGTCACATGGGTCAAAGGTCAAGGTCACAGTTAATTTTTGTTCATTTTCGTTTCTTGACTCTAACTCAAAAACCAAGCAACCTAGAATCATAAAACTATGCAATTGTTGCTTATGACTCAAGGAATTGCCCTATTGTTTTTAGCTCACCTGAGCACAACGTGCTCAAGTGAGCTATTGTGATCACCTTTTGTCCGGCGTCCGACCGGCGTCAGTCGTCCGTCGTCCGTCAACAATTTCTTTAAATGACATCTCCTCCTAAACTACTTGGCCAATTTTAACCAAACTTGGCAGAAATGTTCCTTAGGTGATCCCCTTTAAGAATTGCTAAAAGAATTGAAATCGGTGAAAAACTCTGGTTGCTATGGCAACGAAAGTTAAAAATTTAAGAAAATCTTTAAAATTCTTCTTCTTCTGAACAAGCAGTCCTACAGCCTTGAAATTTGGCATGGATGATCAGCTCATAGACCTTAATATAAATTGCCAAAATCATATCTTTTGGACCACCAGGTGCGGAGCACCAGGGTGGAAGGGTTAGTACTTAGGGTAATTTTTGTAATCTTTAACCTTCATCTTCTTCTAAACCAGAAACCTGACAGATTTGAATATTGGCATGGATGATCAGCATATCGACATTAATTGAATTAGCTAAAATCATGACTGTAGATTCACCAGGTGCGGAGCACCAGGGGGGAGAGGGTTGTACTTTTGTGAAAATTTTGTAATCTTTAACCTTCTTCTTCTTCTGAACCATAAGCCCTACAGACTTGAAAATTGGCATGGAGGATCAGCTCATAGACCTTAATAAAAATAGCTAAAATCATGACTGTAATGCCACCAGGTGCGGAGCACCAGGGGGAGGGGGGAGTACTTTTGTGAAAATTTTGTAACTTTAACCTTCATCTTCTAATGAACCAGGAGCCCTACAGACTTCAATATTGGCATGGATGATAAGCATATGGATCTAAAATTAAATAGCTAAAATCATGAATGTAGGGTCACCAGATGTGGAGCATTAGGGGGGAGGGGGTAGTACTTTGGATCAATTTTGTAATCTTTAACCTAATTCTTCTCCTGGATCAGAAACCCTACAGACTTGAAAATTGTCATGGGTGATCAATATGTTGACCTTAATAAAAATAGCTTAAATGATGACTGTAGGGTCACCAGGTGCTGAGTGTCTTGGGGAGGGGGTAGTACTTTGGATCATTTTTGAAATCTTTAAACTTCTTCTAATGAACCAGGAGTCCTTCATAATTTGAATCCCTACAGCCTTTATATTTGACATGGATTGATCAACTCATTAAAGAAAACTTTAAAAGTCTCAGACTCAGCCTGTATATCTGGCATAGATAAGCTGATCACAGACCTTTTATGAAAAAGCTTAGATAAGTAATGACCAGGGGAGGGGGGGGGGGGAAGAATTATTTCAAATGTTATCTGATTGAATAAGTGAAAATCTCTTTTTCTGTAGTTGCATGGACATACCTAGGTAATGAAGCTTTTTTCTCAGGTGAGCGCACCCAGGGCCAACGGCCCTCTTTTTTGGTCACACAGGTGAAAGGTCAAGGTCACAGTCAATTTTTGTTTGAATTTCATTTCTGGACTCTAACTCAAGAACCAAGCTACCTAGTATAAGTCCGCTCTGCGAGAGTTCTACTTTCAAATATAGTGTGCCTGGGGCCCAGCATGTTATACAGGGAAAAAGTCTTCAAGTTTCTTCTCCAAGCTTTTACATGACTAAATGTTTCCTGTCTTGACCCTGTATAAACTAGATTGATGGCTGAGCGCATAACAGTTGTAACTGCCTATAAACATATAGGCAGTTACAACTGTTTTGCGTTCAGCCATTGATTAACAGTTTTAAATCAAATCATGTTTAATAAAACTTGTAAGTTGTTGTTTACTGTAACATTATAAATGATACTTGAGCATACACTTGCTATCATTTTGAAGCTCAATATTGTTTAAGGGGATTGAATTGCAAAGATAAAACACTCAGTAAATAAATAACTTGATGACACCTGGGTGTCTGTGCAACTTTAAGTTGGTTTTATTGACCTTGTCCTTCATTGTTCAGTTGAATCTAAAGAAATTGACTTTAACAGTGTTAACTGGGATTTTCTAATTGTTTCATTAGGAAACCTTGTCAACATTGAGAAAGATTATGAGTTCAGAAATGTTGCAGAAGTATTGGAACTAATTAAGGGTCCTCTACCTAGAAAATTCTTTCTTTGCATAACAAGGCAATCACAAGAGAAACATTCCTAAGAAAAATTGACTTGCAATGCTTGCAATCTTCAGTATTTTTAGCTCGGCTGTTTTTGGAGAAAACCCGAGGTATTGCTATAGCCTCCCTGTCGTTGTCGATGTCGTCGTGCGAAAACTTTGACAGTTTGTTATATCTCTGATTCTACTGAAGGCATTCACTTGAAACTTGGCACACATGTTCATCATCAAAAGAGCAACCTATACTATCAAGGGGGATAACTCTAGATGCATTTTGTACAAATTTTTGACTTAGATTTTTTCCCACCATCCAGCTCTCGACAGCCGAGCGTAGGCACCCGTAGGCGGTTCTCTTGTTAAGTACTTTGATTCACACAATTCCATGAAGTGATATTCAACCTACTTTCATATGAATAATTTGTTTGTGATTATTTTGTTGCTGAATCTTTCTCAAGGTCATGTAGACACCTGATTTTGTGGTTACGGGATAGGATAGGATAAAAACTGAATTAAATCAGGAAAATATCCTTTTATTGTTTTTCACCTGTGCGATTTGAAAGTGAGATATAACATAATGTTGAAATTAAATTATCAAATATTGTCAAAATTATGCATAGATTAATGGATTTGTATATAATTAAGAAACCCTTATCTCAATAATCTGCTGTATTTGGAAAATATCAGTTTTGTCTTTAAAGCTTATATATACTATGTAATTGGGTTCCAGCTGCCAGGATATAACAAATAATGTTTAAAACAGCATAAAACCCCAATCAATCACCCATTTGAATGGGCTGTAAAAGCAATGTTTAAATCAACCATCATCTAAAATTTCAGAGTAGTCCAAATTGATAGGCGAAAAAAAAAATGAAATTAAGGGAACAATTTAAAAAGAAACCACCATATTATCAATAAAAAATTTTTGGAGAAGAAGGTTTGCTAGGAACTAGAAATTCCTTCTTTTTATTCCCTCCCACCCCACCCCCATTTCTTTCTTAAATTTTGGGAGTCCCCGCTTTAAGTATAGACTATTTCTTTTAGAATATTAATCTTGTATTTTGTCGATTGAGAGCTATTCCCTGGTTAATGATATAGAAATTGATAGAAGTATGTTAATATTTAGGGCTCAAGTTCACAGGAAAGAATTGAAGTCTCTTTAAAAGTCTTCAATTCTTTTCTGAAACTGATCCACAGATGGTCTATGGGACTGACATAACATAGTTTTGAGAATCCTAGCAATTTTTTTGCGTCTTGCAATTTTAGTTTAAGATGAAAAAATAATTTATCAACAGCATGAGTAATTGTTTCACAATCCAATTTTTTTTTGTCATTAGGTAATAATGATTAGAAAAGTCTTGTTACTTATATGACAAAAATCAGATTATTGAACTATTGCCTGTGTTTGACAGACATACAAAAAAAATCATCCATCTGGTTTTGGCGTATTACATTAAATGTCTCTCTAATACCTCGTTTTTGTCAAGACCCCACAATAGTCAAAAAGTATCTGCTAACTTTTAAATGACTTTATTGCCGATCATTTAAATTCATCTTCCCCATGAAATTTCATGTTAGGCAATAATATTTTATTTTCTGTGAAATTATGCATTTGTCATCAAAATTCAACATCTTCACAACATAAACATTAAATTAAATAAAAAAATTATGGAATAACTTAACCCTTGTCATGCTGAACCCAAAATATTTCTGCTTTGGCAGGAGCTATAGACAAATCAAGGGCGTAGAGCTTAAGACAAAGTAAGGGCGTAACTCCCGTTATGCAAGCAATTCGCCAGTGCGAAAACAAATAATTCTCTTTTGAAAAATATTGTTGATGAATGATCAAAACATGGAAGCTATAGCTTATTCAAGCTGTAGTTACAATATTTTGATTATTCACTAACTCTCAAATCATTAAAAAGTAGCAGAAGGGGGGCATTCATCTTTTGTCACAATCATCATATTGCCTTTATCCCATTTATTTGGTTTTTGCCTTCTTCTTAGTGTGTAAAAATTTCAAAGTCCTAGATACGCTTATGCAAATATCGCTGCCTGCATAGTTATTATGACTCAAAAATTGTTAAAATGGCATTGAACAGCATACAAAAAAGAACCAAACCAATTAATGAAGACAATCAATTAGAGTTATTTTCACATTATCTCAGTCTTCCGATCATATCATTGAAAATATCAATGTCATGTAATTTTAAATTTCAGGTTGGTTTTGCAAGATCTATGGTGGCCAGGTGTTACGTCAGGAAGTCAAACGATGAACCAGGTTGAGTACTCTTCTAGACCTATCACGTACCTGACACCTCCAGATCAAAGACATCCAAGGTCACATGGAGATTTATACAGGTAACTATATATCTAGGGTAGTATTAGGTTCTTACATATTCCACTTAATGATTCATTGGTTATATTAGATTAGAAATATAGATAGTGCATCCTGATTTGCACCTGGGCATTTTGTAAAAGGGGCATATTTAATTTACCATCTTGGTAAAATTGAAAATATGGGGTCAGCATAAAATTTATTGTAAGTAGTGTTGGGCAATCGGCTTCAAATGACAATCAATAATCAGTTTTTAGTTTGAAGAGTAAAATCAAGTAACAACTGATTGTGTTATTGTTTTCTTAGAAATTAATACAGCTTACTCGGTATCATCCTTTGAAGAATTGAAGAATAGAAAGTAAAAGTTTAGTTAAAAGTCATGACCAAAAGACTCTTTCTGTATTTTTTTTCTACTAACTTCATGGCTCAGACTGAAACAGTTATAACTGCCTATAAACATATGAGCAGTTTCAGCCGCCGCGATATGACTGAAATAATGTTGAAAGCGGCATAAAACCAAATTCAAACAAACAGCTGTTTAGCACTTGGCCATCAAACTGATGTCGGTTTTGAAAACATTATATATAATGACTTTCATTTATGTGTTAGGAACTGATTAATCAATTATGAACTTTCTTAATCAATTATCACAATCATCACAATCGGAAGCCCAAACCAACTGATTTTCAATTATAATCAATTAACCTGCCCATCACTAATTTTAAGTGGGAAAATATTAATATTGGCTCTAACAATAACTTTTGCGGACCCCTGCTTGAAATGCCTCCCATTCTTATCCTGCTCTAAACAAATTTATGACTGAAAAGTTATTATCAATATTTAGAATTTGGTGCCTGAATTTTCATATCTTAAAAAATAAGGAATGAACTCTCAAAGTGATGAGGATTTTAAATCATTTTCAAAACCCTGTAATAATTGAGCGTGTGTGTGACATGACCAACAATTTTATATGTGCCATGCACAAGATCAAGACTCAAATCAGCCTGTACATCCACACAGCCTGATCAGAGTTTTCACTGTGCACTTAGTAGATAGCATATTGACCAATAGTAACAGAGAATAGTTTAATTGCACTGTGAAGTGTCCAATTCCTACTCTTTGTCCATCATGTGCTTATGAAATGATTTGAAATGTCAACCATAAGGTCAGTGTGAAACAGTTGTAACTGCCTATACGTTTATAGGCAGTTACAACAGTTTAGCGCTGAGCCATCAATACCATATAAAAAATATACTGGAAGATTCAGATAATTTTTAGCTCACCTGAGCACAAAGTGCTCAAGGTGAGCTATTGTGATCACTCACCGTTGTCCGTCCGTCTGTCCGTCCGTCCGTCAACAATTTCTTTAAACATCTTCTCCTCCTAAACCACTGGGCCAATCAAGCTGAAACTTGGCAGGGATGTTCCTTGGGTGAAGCTCTTTTAAAGTTGTTAAAAGAATTTAATTTCATCAAAAACTCTGGTTGCCATGGTAACATAAAGGCCAAAAATGGCCAAAAATCTGAGAAAAACTTCCTTCACCTCCTTAACTACTGGGCCAATCAAGCTAAAGCTTGGCAGGGATGTTCCTTGTGTAAAGCCCTTCAAAAGTTGTTAAAAGAATTTAATTTTATTCAAAACTCTGGTTGCCATGGTAACGCAAATTCTGAAAAATGGCCGAAAATGGCTGAAAATACTAGAAATAATTCTTCTCCTCCTAAACTACAAGGCCAATCAAGCTGAAACTTGGCAGGGATGATCCTTGGGTGAAGATCTTCTAAAGCTGTTAAAAGAATTCAATTTCATTTAAAACTCTGGTTGCCATGGTAACGGAATGTCTGAAAAATGGCCTAAAATGCCTAAAAATATTAGAACAAATTCTTCTCCTCCCAAACCACTATATTTAATTTTATCAAAAATTCTGGTTGCCATGGTAACGGAATGTCTGAAAAAATGGCTGAAAATCTTAGAAAAAATTCTTCTCCTCCCAAACCACTAGGCCAATCAAGCTGAAACTTGGCAGGGATGATCCTTGGGTGAAGCTCTTCAAAAGTTGTTTAAATAATTTCATTTCTTCAAAAATTCTTGTTTCCATGGTAAAGGAAAGATTTAAAAATTGCTTAAATTACCAAAAATCTTTGAACAAATTCTTTTTCTCCTTAACCATGGAACCAATTAATTTTAAACTTAGCATGGATGTTCTTTTCGTGTAGGTCTACTTAAGTTGTTAAAAGAATTAGCCATGGTAAGAGAAAAATTGAAAATTTACGAAAAATTTAAAAAAATCGAATTGCAGTAGGACAAAATTTAACCACCCTAAATGTACAACAAACAAATTCTGGTATTCATAACATGGAAGACAAGTTATGAGTGACCTACTCAGGTGAGCGATATAGGACCATCATGGTCCTCTTGTTCTCGTTTGTGAGTGTGTGTGGGGGGAGGGGGGGTTTGGGTGGAGCTTGCTGGCATTTTAGTGCTCCCAGGATCACAACTCAAATCCAACTTGAATGAAACAACATATGTTTGCAAGGACAAAATTAAATACAGAAATAGCCTTGATCAAAGATGTGGTATTACGTAAGAAATAAAGATTTCAATATTTGATCAGTGTGATTGATCTTGTAAAGTACATATTTGTGACCTTATAGATAATTCAAATCCTAATATGGGTGTGGCTCCTCCTAGTTAAAGAGACTCTGAAAAATAAATATCTCTTTTGGGTAAATCCCAGATTTCCTTATCAACTATATTTTTATGCTCCCCGAAGGGAGAGCATATAGCCCCCGCTTTGTCTGTCCGTCCGTCCGTCCCCACCTATTTCTCCGTAACCCTTGGGCCAAATCAAGTGAAACTTACCATGTGAACTCCCTATGATATAGTGATGATGCATCTGTGATGATTTTTGGATTTGAGGTCTCGTCACAGGAAAAGGGGACTTGGGGTAAAAAACATTTTTTCCCAAATTTCTCCCAGTCTAACAGTCAGAATTTAGTGAAACTTCATATTTGAGTAGTAAATCAGATGCCCTTTACTATAAACAAATTGAAATTAACGTAAAAAAATATATATCGTGGAAAAAGGGGGCTAAATGTTTGTTACCTTTACGTTAGCGTGTAAAATACAGTTATTCATTCATTTCTCCTAGTCTTATGCTCAGAATTTGATGAAATTTCACATTTGAGTAGCAAATCAGATGCCCTTTACCATAAACTATTTAAAATTCGTGTCTAAACGTATGTCATGCAAAAAGGGGGTTTAATGTTTGTTACTTTTATGTTAGCTGTATAAAAAACACCTTATTTGAGTGTCCAACCGTCCGTCCCCACCTTTTTCTCCGTAACCCTTGGGCCAAATCAAATGAAACTTACCATGTGAACTCCCTATGATATAGTGATGATGCATCTGTGACGTTTTTTTCAGATTTGAGGCCTCGTCACAGGAAAAAGGGACTTAGGGTGAAAAACAGTTTTTCACAAATTCTCCTTGTCTAACAATCAGAATTTAGTGAAATTTCATATTTGAGTAGCAAATCAGATGCCCTTTACTATAAACAATTTGAAATTAATGTAAAAAATATATATTGTGGGAAAAGGGGGCTAAATGTTTGTTACCTTTACATTAGCGTGTAAAATACATTTATTCCTTCATATCTCCTAGTCTTAAGCTCAGAATTTGATGAAATTTCACATTTGAGTAGCAAATCGGATGCCCTTTACCATAAACTATTTGAAATTTGTGTCTGAAAGTATGTCATGCGAAAAGGGGATTAAATGTTTGTTACCTTTATGCTAGATGTATAAGATAACACCTTATTTGAGTCCTTGCAATCTGACCACAGAGCATATCTCCTAAAGTGTTAAAGCTATCAACTTTAAACTTTATGGGTGGATAGATCTTATAGAGGAGAAGTGCAGTGCACAAGAACTACAACTTTTGGTTGCATAATTTTGGAGTTATTGCCCTTTGTCATTTTTAGCTCCACTGGCTGAAAGCCACTGGGGCTATTGTCATGGCGTTGTGTCCGTCGTGCGTCCGTCCGTGCGTCAGGTCGTAAACTTTTTCTTTAAAAATCTTCTCCTCAGAAACTACTGGATGGATTTCAACCAAACTTCAAATGAATGATCCTTGGGTGACCCTCTTTCAAAGTTGTTCAAGAAATTTTGATCCAATGAAAAACATGGATTTAATGGGCGTGGCTAATTTCCAAATATGGTAATAGGTGGCTTTTCTCAGAATCAAATAGGTAGATATCAACCAAATTTTACATGAATGATCCTTGGGTGACCCTTTATCAGTCTACCAAAAATTATTGTGATCGGATGAAAAATGCGTATTTTATGGGCGGAGGTCATTTCTCTGAATGTTATATAGTGGAAACTTTGAAAATCATTTTCTCAGTATCTAACTGATAGATATCAACCAAATTTTACATGAATGATCCTTGGGTGACCCTTTATCAGTCTACTTAAAATTATTGTGATCGGATGAAAAATATGTATCTTATGGGCAGAGGTCATTTCTCTAAATGTTATATAGTGGAAACTTTGAAAATCATTTTCTCAGTATCTAAGTGATAGATATCAACCAAATTTTACATGAATGATCCTTGGGTGACCCTTTATCAGTCTACCAAATATTTTTGCAATGAGATGAAAAATATGTATTTTATGGGCAGAGGTCATTTCTCTATATGTTATATAGTGGAAATTTTGAAAATCATTTTCTTAAAATGAAACTTATGGATTTCAATCAAAATTCACTGAAATGATCCTTGAGTGATTCTTTATCAGTCTACCAAATATTTTTGCAATCGGATTAAAAATATGTATTTTATGGGTGGAGGTCATTTCTCTATATGTTATAAAAGTGGAAACTTTGAAAATCATTTCAACATAAGTAGAACACAAAATATCTAAAAATATAGTCAAAACTTAGAATTGCTATTACAAGAAATTCAAGCCTGTGGAGCGACACAAGCCATTCATGGCTTTCTAGTTGATACCTAGATTATGTCTGGATCATATCTCCCCAAAGTATAATACCTATCAACTTGTAACTTTATGGGTGGATAGATCTCATGGAGGAGAAGTGCAGTGCACAAGAACTACAACTCTTACTTGTATAATTTTGGAGTTATTGCCCTTTGTTATTTTTGATACTTAGATTTTGTCTGGAGCACATCTCCGAAAGTATAATAGCTATCAACTTGAATCTTTATGTGTGGATAGATCTCATTGAGGAGAAGTGCAATACACCTGAACTACAACTCTTGCTTGCATAATTTTGGAGTTATTGCTCTTTGTTATTTTTAATACTTAGATTTTATAGGAGGTAAATCTCTGACAGTACAAATAATCTTTAATCTATTAGGCTTCAGTTTACTATCAAGCTTTCGTGTCCAACATGGCTCTTTTTTTTAGCTCACCTGAGCACGAAGTGCTCAAGGGAGCTATTGTGATCGATCGTTGTCCGGCGTCCGTCTGTCCATCTGTCCGTCTGTCCATCTGTCCGTCTGTCCGTCACGGCGTCAACTTTTTCTTTAAACGACATCTCCTCCTAAACTTATGGGTCAAAATCAACCAAACTTGGCAGAAATATTCCTTGGGTGGTCCCTTATGAAAATTGCTCAAATGGAAAGGATCCGTGCCATATCACGGGAAAAGGGGCCTTAATGACAAATTTCTTGTTTTCACTCTAGAAGCCACAAATATGGTCCAATCTTCATGAAACTTGGTCAGAATGTTTGTTAGGTCATGAGGATGAAGTCTATTGAAAATGGGAAGGATCGGTGCCATTTCACAGAAAAAGGCGCCTTAATGACAATTTTGTCAACAATATCTTTAAACGACATCTCCTCCTAAACTTATGGGTCAAAATCAACCAAACTTGGCAGAATTATTCCTTGGGTGGTCCCTTATGAAATTTACTCAAATGGAAAGGATCTGTGCCATATCACGGGAAAAGGGGCCTTAATGACAAATTTCTTGTTTTCACTCTAGAAGCCACAAATATGGTCCAATCTTCATGAAACTTGGTCAGAATGTTTGTTAGGTCATGAGGATGAAGTCTATTGAAAATGGGAAGGATCGGTGCCATTTCACAGAAAAAGGCGCCTTAATGACAATTTTGTCAACAATATCTTTAAACGACATCTCCTCCTAAACTTATGGGTCAAAATCAACCAAACTTGGCAGAAATATTCCTTGGGTGGTCCCTTATGAAAATTGCTCAAATGAAAAGGATCCGTGCCATATCACGGGAAAAGGGGCCTTAATGACAAATTTCTTGTTTTCACTCTAGAAGCCACAAATATGGTCCAATCTTCATGAAACTTGGTCAGAATGTTTGTTAGGTCATGAGGATGAAGTCTATTGAAAATGGGAAGGATCGGTGCCATATCATAGGAAATGGTGTCTTAATGACAATTTTTTTGTTTACTCTCTAGAAGCCACAAATATGGTCCAATCATCATGAAACTTTGTCAGAATGTTTGTTAGGTCATGAGGATGAACTCATTTGAAAATGGGAAGTTTACATGCCATATCACGGGAAAAGGGGCCTTAATGACAATTTTCTCGTAAGAGCTCCAAACGCCATAAATATAGTCCAATCTTCATGAAACTTGATCAAAATGTTTGCCAGGTCACAAGAATGAACTCTGTTGAAAATGGGAAGGTTCATGCCATATCATAGGAAATGGAGTCTTAATGATAATTTACTTGAAATATCAGGTGAGCGATTTAGGGCCCTCAGGGTCCTCTTGTTTGTGACAATGCCTTATTCGGGGAGCATAATCCGTCTCTGACAGCTCTTGTATTCTGACTGACTTAAAAAATGAAAATTTAGGCAAATATAATTTTTAGCTCTGCTGTTTTCGGAGAAAACCTGAGGTATTGCTATAGCCTTCATGTCGTTGTTGTCGTCGTTGTCGTGCGAAAACTTTGATATTTTGTGATATCTCTGGTTCTACTGAAAGCATTTACTTGAAACTTGACACCATCCAGCACTCAACAGCCGAGCTAGGCAATCGTAGACGGTGCTCTGTTCTACCTTTCCTTTAAATATTAATGAAATGTTTTATTGTGGAATTTTTCAAATACAGACTAGTTTGTTGGTGATTTATATTTTTACCTTTTTTGTCAAAAATTTTAAAGGGTTCAAAAGGGAAAAGAAGTTCATGATTTTTCAGCAGTCGGACAAGATTTTTACAAAAAAAAAAGTAAAGCTGTTTTTTTTGTTTTTGTTATCATTCAGATAATTCTATCATTGAATTGCAATACAATAATAGATTTGAAAATATAAGAATGTCTTTTAATAGATCAAGACTAAACTTTTACCAAATTAATTGCATTGATACACAAACCTACTTTAACCCTTTCCTGTTTTACAAAATTTTGGACCTGTCCAAATTCAAAGGTTTTGCAGACGAAAATTAAAAGTGAATTTAATTTGAAAAATAACCATTCAGTAGGGTAGATAATAGTGTGGAAAAAGAAGAAATTGCTTGTCAGAAGCAATTTCTTCTTTTTTCACAATGTTTTCTCAATCATAAAAATACAGACACGTAAAAAGTCGGGATTAAACAGCAAAGGGTTAACAGGAGGTGTATACTTGGATCAGACTGCACATAAGTGAAGACTAAGTCTTTGCCTCATGCCATCCTATGGGTAATCTAGGTATAGTATGTTTATCAAGGGTTGAGAATGAAATTTAAAACTCTAATAAGGGCTTGAAAAGGGCAAACGACTGTGTGATTTCTGAACAGTATAATTGGTGGTTTTGAGACTCGCAAGTAATTTTATGGTGATCAAAACTTGCAGGTACAACGCATCTTGGGTTGTAAAGAAACAATTAGAGGGAACACATGTTTATACGTTATCTGTAAGGAAAAATCTTTTGAAAAATTACTTGAGTGATCTGTTTATTATATATATCATATTTCTAGAAATTTTGTCTCAATTTTTTTCCCACAATAATGTTAGAAAAAGAACTGTCCTCCCTCTAAGAGATGTATGAGCCTGTGTGTGACAGTTTCAACAATTTCATATTGGGTACTGAACAACCTCTGAGCATGTAGCAATACTGTGAGTTGAAATTAAAATCCTCGTACATTTTTATATACTCATCAAAAGACGGGACATATTATGGGAACAAGTGGCATCCGGTGAAAGGGCAACATGATCCTCTTCTTTTTTGGATGCTGGATGAATTTTGGCTAAAAATTTTCAACAAAATCACAGGGCAAAAAGCACTGAGTGTACCAACTGTAGGTCATTTTTTATTTGAAAAACTAAATCTATTGATAATTCTGGGTTGGAAGTAAGAAACAGGTGATGTAGACTAACATCAGACTGCACGTAAGTGCGGGCTGATGTTTTTCCATAGCTCCTGCCAAAGCAGGAATATTCTGGATTCAGCATGACAAGGGTTAACTCTATCCCCTTATGTCCAAATTGTCTTGGACTTGGCAGTAATGTTCCACTCATGATTAGGAAGTGCAGTGCGCAAGAACTGTAACTCTACATAGCTTTGCTTTTCAGTTATTTCCCTTTGTTGTTTTTCATACTTGGGCATTCAGCACTGCAACAGGCATATCTTGTGACAATTTTCCACCTTGTTCAACATTTTTTGCCATTCACTCAAATGTCTTATTTAGAAAAAAAGTTTGGCAATTATTGTCACAGTTGAAAGGCAGTTTGATTATCTTTCTGATACCCTCTCAATTATCCACTCAGAATTACATATGAATTTGTAGGAAAGTCAATTGACTGTCTTACACCTAAGCTTGCTCATTATATTTCCAACAAGCTTGGATAATTCTTGACATAGAGGAGTGTAAGATCGATTGACATTTTATTGAGTGAACAACAAAAGTTACATTTTCACAAGTGGCAGAGATAAATATTTGAAAAAGAAAATAGGTCCAGCATAGGTCAACCAGTGGTTGCATTTCAAAAAGTCCTTTCACAGAAAGGTAGACTGATAATGCTTGATTCATAAAATTAGTAAAGTGCAAACAGTTACGACCCTTAAGTCAGTCAGGGGTAATCAGCACAATCAACGCAGCCAGACTGAGTGACACTATGCTCTCTCAAGATGGTTCCTTTTTGCTTGATGGGTCACAGGTATTAAATTGATGCGTATGACTTGATTGATTTACTTTTTCTCAATTTAGCCTGTGTGTGACATTTCCAACAATTTGATATGGGCTTTAGGTGCAAGCAATGAGCAAGCTGGGCATCCACTTAGTGCAAGTAGGAGATTGCCTGAATGTCTAAAGATACTTTGAGACCTTATCTAACGACAAAGCGCATAGAGAAGACTATGGTCAGACTGTGCAGATGCACAGGCTGGCCAAAGTCTTTGCTTTGCAAACATGTAAAATTGTTGGAAATGTCATGCACAGGCTCAGCTATATCACTTGTGATTTCAAATTAATCCAGGCTTAAAAAGGATGTACCTGTATCACGGATGTGGAACAGCAGCACTCATTCTTTCTGACTATAATTCTCTCAACAATGGCTTGATAATCGTATACCTATGTGATATAGCAGCTGGAGGCTAGGAAAGAATGTGAAGGTTGTACTGGTGAGAGGAAAACCAGGAATCCATTGTTAGGTGCTCCAGCCGCCACAATATAACTGAAAAAATGTTGAAAGTGGCGTTAAACTCCATTCAATCAATCAATTAATCATGGATGTGGAAATACATATTTCCACTACTTGTTCAGGATTAAAAAATAACTTTGTCCACCAAGAAAAAAAAATTCTATAGATTTTAAGAAAAAATTGTTTTAAAGGAAGAAAATGCTGGAATCTAGCATTTTCTTCATTAAAAATAATGCTTTCTACCCTTTGATATAAACATTAAGATAAATTATTGCTCAAATCTATTGAATACCATTCCAAGATTTACACTAGTATTTACTTGTCCATGGACAAGTACCCTAGAAAAATGTACTTGTCAGAAGGTAGAAAAGCTGGGACAAGTTGGTGATGGTAATTGCACACCCATGCCTGTATACTATAAAGTGTTACAAGGCTGTATGTGCATGCTAAGTTTTTTGACACATGATCAATTTATTAAGTCACCATGGAATATTAAAAGATAAATTAAAATGCATCAAATTTTAATTAAAATAGTGACTCATACCTCCATCTTTTTTTACACCACAACCTTGCACATATACAAGGTGAACTTAAATTACTCATACTGGCATCTTGACCCATTACTGCATGGCAACATGATTTATGATTTGAAATTAAAATTATTTTTTTTTTAGCGTGGCAGTTCTCGGAGAAAATAGGAGGAATTGCTATAGCATTTTTGTCGGTGTCGTTGTTGTTGTTATGCGAAGACTTTGACATTTTGTGATATCTCTGGTTCTATTTTATGCATTCACTTGAAACTTGGCACACATATTCACCATCAAAAGAGCAATCTTTTATATCAAGAGGGAAACCTAAGATGCATTTTGTACAAATTATCCCCCTTTTTCGACTTGGATTTTCATCCAACATCAGCAATCAACAGCTGAGCATAGGCATCTGTAGGCTGTGCTCTTGTCTTCCCTTAATTGACCCTTTGTTGATTTATAATCAAATGTGGGACTCGAGCATATTGTCATCACTTGGGCATTTATTTGCATTATTTGCATAACAAACTTTAACCTTTTACTTTTAAAAATAAGGAACCTATACTTTAATGTAAGATAACTCTAGATTCATTTTGTGCAAATTATGCCCCTTTTTGGACTTACATTTTTTACCCACCATAAAGCACCTAATAGCCGAGTACATGCACACATGCCCTTGTATTTCTATATCATGGTTGATAGACATATGCACCATAGTAATATAAGGTACCTACTAGAGTTTTGTACAGACCCCATATAATTAATTACCTCAGTTTCTAGACATTATTGTGTGACAGAATGCTAGTGTTGCCTTTGAAATGTCATTTTGAGATTAAGAATGGCCATAATCGAAACCATCTAACCATTGAACAAAGAAATCAAAAGATAAAGCCTTCATCAACTTTCTGTTTCTTTAACCTTGGCATGAAGGAATTTGTGTCTTTTGTTGGTCTTTGTTGTATCTCTATGGGCCATTGCCAAACTATTGTTAGTGCCTATATATTTATAGGCACTTACAATAGTTTAAGGCAAGCCCAATAATTTGTAAGGAATTGTTACATGTCAGACTAACTTCTGAGATAGTCATGTGTGATAGACTTGTTTCTTGATCGTAATGAATCGATGAAAAAAAGATAATGGCTGAAAAATTTGATGGCAATTGAAAAATGTTGATGAAATATTAATTACGGATTTGCATGTTTACCGTTAGTCATTGCAAATTGAAACCTTTTGTTTTCCCCTTTTGACAGATTATTGACTTTTTGAACTGGTGTGGTAAAATACAAACTCATTCAGTCACTACTGTTTAGTTGATGATATGTTAAGACTGATTTTAATTTCGTTTGAAATTAGTTCCTGACTTATTGGTATTAAAGTACATAGTGCTTTTTACTTCAAAACACCAAATTCTGTCTTGTTATACTTTTTAGCTCACCTAAGCCAATGCTTGATTGCAAGTTTCTTGTGATTCATCTAATACTATTCAGGTGAGCAACTCTTAGGGCCAGCCGCGGCAATAGCGCAATTGGTAGCGCGCCGGACTCCTAATCCAGGGGTCTAAATTCGCACGGGTTCAATCCCCGGCCGTGGCACTTATCCTTTCCGACATTTGTCTTCCACCAATGGGTAGATAATTATAAACCTATGTGGAATAGCAACTGGAGGCTAGGAAAGGGATGTGGTGGTAGTACTGGTATGAGAAATACCAGGAATCCATCGTTAGGTGCTCTAGTCGTCGCGATATAACAGAGATTGTTGAAAGCGACATAAAACCCCAATTCAAATCAAATCAAAAACTCTTAGGGCCATTTGGCCCACTTGTTTCTTGTACAACATAGGGGTCAGGGGATGACTTATTGCTCATTACTATGATATATTCAATCTGTAGTTAATAGCTTTTGATTGTTTACTGACAATAAATCAAATTGTAATTTCAGGTTTCAAGTCCTGACCATAAACATGCAGTCAAATAAGGACAAGATTTGAAGCATCAATTAACACAACTCCTTACCATCAAAATGACACCTGTAGAAAGACCAAGGCCTCAGAGCATCAATTAGAAGAGCTTGGTTGTGATAAAGATGACACCAGTGGCAAGATGGCTGAAATACCTGAGGTCAGTGCAATTGTTTGAGGTTGTAACTTGATCCATCAATTTACTCTGGAGCCTAATTGTTTGCTCGCTTCCTTTTGTACTGAGGTGAGCAAGACTTCAAATTGAATCCTGCCCACAAAGTTTTTGAATACAACTTGAACCACTTCAGTTGCTCATGATGAATTGTCCAACCCTGTGTTCAGGATGACAAAACGGTCCAATCTGTTTGCAAATTATAATTCGCTTTGTATGCAAGTATGCAAAGCGGAGTATAATTTGCAAATAATTTGCACTATTTAGTCATCCTGAATGCAGGTCAGGTTTCACCCTATAGGCCTTGTCCAATATGTCAAAATAGATGATGACAAATTGATTTGTTTAATGCTTTTTATACGCCCGAAGGGTCATATTATGTTATGGCCTCGGTCATCTGTCCGTCCGTCTGTCTGTCTGTCTGTCTGTCCGTCCGTCTGTCCGTCCGTCCCTTAGCAATTTTTTGTGTGCACAACTCCTCCTAAACTATCAATGGGAATAAGCTGAAACTACACACAATTACTCCCTATGATGTCTAGTTGTGCATAAGACCTTTGAAATTCAAATCGCTCCAGTCATTCCTGAGAAATCTTGAATTATCTGCCCTTTCATATTACCAAAATCACTGTTTTTTGTGTGCGCAACTCCTCCTAAACTATCAATGGGAATGAGCTGAACCTACATACAATTACTCCCTATGATGTCCAGTTGTGCATAAGTCTTTTGAAATTCAAATTGCTCCCGTCATTCCTGAGAAATCTTGAATTATCTGCCCTTTAATATAACCAAAATCACTGTTTTTTGTGTGCGCAACTCCTCCGAAACTATGAATGGGAATAAGCTGAAACTACACACAATTATTCCCTATGATGTCTAAGTGTGCATAAGACCTTTGAAATTCTAATTGCTCCCGTCATTCCTGAGAAATCTTGAATTATATGCCCTTGAATATATATCAAAAAGCACTGTATTTTGTCTGGCAACTCCTCCTAAACTATCAATGGGAATAAGCTTAAACTACTCACAATTACTCCCTATGATGTCTAGTTGTGCATAAGACTTTTGAAATTCAAATTGCTCCCGTCATTCCTGAGAAATCTTGAATTATCTGCCCTTTTATATAACCAAAATGACTGTTTTTTGTGTGCGCAACTCCTCCTAAACTATCAATGGGAATGAGCGGAAACTACATACATTTACTCCCTATGATGTCTAGTTGTTCATAAGACCTTTGAAATTCAAATTGCTCCCGTCATTCCTGAGAAATCTTGAATTATCTGCCCTTGAATCTAATGAAAATCACTATTTTTTGTGTGCGCAACTCCTCCTAAACTATCAATGGGAATGAGCTGAAACTACATACATTTACTCCCTATGATGTCTAGTTGTGCATAAGACCTTTGAAATTCAAATCGCTCCAGTCAATCCTGAGAAATCTTGAATTATCTGCCCTTGAATTACTGTATTTGTGTGCAACTCCTCCCTAACTATCAATTGAAATGAGCCGAAACTAGACACAATTACTCTCTATGATGTCTAGTTTTGCATAAGACTTTTCAATTCAAAATGCTCCAGTCATTCTAGAGTTATCTTTGATTATCTTCACTTGAGTTGATGAAAAACAAAATTTCTTGTCAGCTCATTTTCTCCTACATTATGGATGAGAATGAAAGGAAACTTGCCATAATGACTCTGTAGGTTGTCTTTTTGTGCTTAGGACTAAATATATTTTCATATTTAAATGTTATGGCACCAGTTGTCTGTCTGTTTGCAATAATTTTAGCTATCATTCAATCTCACGTTACTGACAAGCCAAGGTTACTGACAAGCCCCTCCGGGCATATATGCGCCGCTCTGCGAAGCTCTTGTTGGTCGATTGTAGAGAAATTTCAGTTTATTAGCACATGGTAATCTCACTACCAAACCAGTGAAACAAGTGGTAAAAATGCAGCTTTTTTTTGTCAAGAAATGAAAGATCCATCGATCTTAGACTGAAACAAGAGATAATCCTCTTTATAAATGTCTTTTATGGTCAACCTTTTACCTCTTGTTTTCCAAATTATTTTCTGTCCCAGGTACTTAACTTTCTAAGTGTCAAAAAATGCTGTCTCCAAGAAAGGTCTTTCAATTCTATGTATCTATGAATGATAAGTAAAGCGTACTATAAAGATCTGTATCTCAGAGCCCCATCAGGGTATCTGAGTACACTGTAATACAAGATTTCTGTAACGGTACATTTACTCCATGAATCAGCAGCCATCTAGTAAATTGGTGAAAAATGATCCGTAAACTAATGCTCCCCCTCTTGTCCATATATGGTAAATTATGATTTTATGGCCTGTGTGGGTATATAGGGGACAGAGAAAGAAGTCTTTTGCATGAATTGCCATTTGAGTTTGGAACTTCCTGCTTTTATCCCAGTCTCACAAAATCATGCTTTTTAATGCACCACAAGTCAAAAGCTCTGGAAATCAGGACAGAAATGAACTTGTCCGCAATATAGTGAAGAGATTAATTTGAGAAAATATTGTTTTTAATGAAGAAAATGCCGGAACTCAGCATTTTCTTCCTAAAAACAATAATCCACCCTTTGAATTTCACACCCCTGCAAAGAGTGAGTGTGTGTATTTCCATTTATTTATTGGGGCTACCGTAGCACATGCCCAAATGAGTTACCCCCTAGAAGACGGTTAGTTGTTACGGGGGATAGTGCAAGGGTACATGGCGAAACTACTGCTGAGATCCACATTGGTTCTTTAATATGCTCAGTGTAAAGCACCATCTCACAGGATATCAGTTTAATGTCTCTTCAGAAAGACTTTTAGTTTGTTAGTGTGCCAGCCTGGCAAAAAGTGAGAATGTTATGCGACATTTTATATCTTGTCCTCTAAAATCACATCAGTTGTAGTTGAATAAATTAGTTATTAATGTAGAAAAGCAACTTATAGTGTTTAATGTAAATCATGCGATGGTTATGTTAAGTGCATGAATTGATTGATTAGATTTGCAGTTTTAGATTTGCAATTAGATAACAAAGATGCATTTTCAAAATGACTGTTTGCAAATGTTGTAACTTATTTATGCATACATTTAAATGGTTTTGTAAGTAATGATGCTGATCATTAGGTATTAAAACTGAATTATGAATTAATTAACAATGATTGTTGAGAAATTGATGATGTGAGATATGGTTGTAAAGATTATGAATTTAATAAATGATTATTTTAGACATGCGCCATGGTCCCTATTTTTGTTCTTAAAAGTGTGGTATGCCAGTCTGAAAATAATGATTCTAAGTTTCAGGGAACTAGTACTTTTCCTGTTGGTTGCCATTGTAAAAAAAGTCGACATAGTTCAACCCCAATGAAATGTTGAGTTCTGATATTAATATTGATTTATCCAAAGGTACAAAAAAACACAGTACATGGCAGAGTGACACAAACTTTTGGGGCTCAACATCAGAACAGAATTGAAGACAGTTAAAAACCAGCCCATTTGAGGGTCCATTTGACCAGCATTTGATAGCTTTGAGAGTCCTGTGACCCTGTTTAACTAAACATCTTCCGATCAGTCAAAAGTCCTGTGTCCCTGTTTTACTAAACATCTTCCAATCAGTCAAAAGTCCTGTGTCCCTGTTTTACTAAACATCTTCCAATCAGTCAAAAGTCCTGTGACCCTGTTTTACTAAACATCTTCCGATCAGTCAAAAGTCCTGTGACCCTGTGTAACTAAACATCTTCCAATCAGTCAAAAGTCCTGTGTCCCTGTTTTACTAAACAGCTTCCAATAAGTCAAAAGTCCTGTGACCCTGTTTTACTAAACATCTTCCGATCAGTCAAAAGTCCTGTGTCCCTGTTTTACTAAACATCTTCCTATCAGTCAAAAGTCCGTGTTTTTTTTTTCATAAACATCTTCCTATCAGTCAAAAGTCCTGTGACCCTGTTTTACTAAACATCTTCCAATCAGTCAAAAGTCCTGTGACCCTGTTTTACTAAACATCTTCCAATCAGTCAAAGGTCCTGTGACCCTGTTTTACTAAACATCTTCCTATCAGTCAAAAGTCCTGTGTCCCTGTTTTACTAAACATCTTCCGATCAGTCAAAAGTCCTGTGACCCTGTGTAACTAAACATCTTCCCATCAGTCAAAAGTCCTGTGACCCTGTTTTACTAAACATCTTCTGATCAGTCAAAAGTCCTGTGACCCTGTTTTACTAAACATCTTCCCATCAGTCAAAAGTCCTGTGACCCTGTTTTACTAAACATCTTCCTATCAGTCAAAAGTCCCGTGTCCCTGCTTTACTAAACATCTTCCAATCAGTCAAAAGTCCTGTGACCCGGTTTTACTAAACATCTTCCAATCAGTCAAAAGTCCTGTGACCCTGTTTTACTAAACATCTTCCGATCAGTCAAAAGTCCTGTGTCCCTGTTTTACTAAACATCTTCCGATCAGTCAAAAGTCCCATGACCCTGTTTTACTAAACATCTTCCAATCAGTCAAAAGTCCTGTGACCCGGTTTTACTAAACATCTTCCGCTCAGTCAAAAGATATAATTTTTAGTCAAAATTCAAAAATTAAAATTGCTTGTACAGCAGAAGCTAAATATAGAATTCTGTCATGCATCATCTGATTGGAATTGTCTCCTAATTAGACATGCAAGGCAGAATTTAACAATGAATGAAAACACCAGGTACAATATGTGATTTTGACTCGCAATTAATTTTTATTTTCGTAAAACAGGCCCCTGGCTACTTATTAAGGCTTACAAACCCAGCATCCCTTACAATGTTGAGAAACAAATCTATAATTAGCATCGGGAGGAGTGGAGAAGTGAAGTTGCTCTCTCTGTAGTAGCTATCTGTAGATTTTATAAAAGTTTATATTGTCACAAATTTTGGAATTTGAAAATTGCAAACAGTTTCGAAGACTTTGTGTAGCTTTTCATTTCATGCTTAATGAAGAAATAGAGATACAGTTTCTTATCAAACCCAAAGTCATTTAACAAACACCGATGATAGGGGTTTAGACTCCTTTTCGTTTGTTTTGGACAATTTGAAAGTTGAGAATAATGTCATAATAAGTCGGCAACAACAAAGTACCATTAGTCAGGAAAATACATTATTAAGTCTTGAGATTTGTTCTACTTTTAAGATCATCTTATAAACCTTTTAAATATACCTTTAATAAGATGTGCTTCAATTAATTGTGAAAATTTGCCGATTTCATTAGTTTGAAATTTAAATGACATTCTTGATTTTGTCATTTGCATTTTAGTTTAAAATCCTGTTTCATAAATTAACACATTCTTGTTTTATTGGTGAATTTGATTAAATAGAAATCCATCCCTTGAATCAAGAATGGGGCTGTAACTGAATTTGCAATACAGATTCACATCAGGGCCCAATTTATGTCGAGGATAATCATTTGTTACAGCAATGATAAGTGATATATCAATATAGCAAAGATTCATAAAAAAGAAACTAAACAAGGAAAGAGTTGATTTGTCAAAATTATGAGTTTTCATAATTAATTGGAAAATTATGAAACATGGATTGAATGCATGATAAATTTGACTGTCTCCAAATATTTTAATACAGCAATATTTGTCAGCTTGATTTATCATATAAGGAAGACAGAAAAAAAATAAACATGGAAAATATTTAAAATCAACTTAATGGAGCCAGGGCTTTTAGAATTTTTTCAAGATAAAGAAACTTGAATTTTATTTCCATGTAAAAAATAGTATTAGTAAATGGATGGGTCTGGCAATAAACTCATGCAGTCTAACTTGTTTTTTATGCAAGCATCGAAGGGACATTCAAAAAGTGCTTGCTTAAGACAAGTGCTTGCTTAATACAGGCTTAGTTACGTAGCAATTGTTTCATTTTGGAACTTTGGAACCAAGAGGTTGCTTGCGTAATATAGGTTGGTTGCTGAATACATGTGCCAACTAAGTCAGGTTTGACTGTAATCGTAACTGCCTATTACAAGTTTCTGCATGGCCATGGCTCAGCGTGAAACGAATGTAACTGCCTATAAACATATAGGCAATGACAACTGATTTGCAATGAGCCATCTATGTGAAGACCAATATTACAAAGTCATTTACACAGTCTAGCACATAGTGAAGACCCTGATCAGACTTTGGAGATTGGGTACCACCATGTTAGACATTTTTATTGTGTGTGTATTTAGTAGTAGTACTTTGACCTTAACCCTTATTCTGCTGAATCTAATTTTTGTGTCAATCAGTTTTGCCAATTTTTAGCTCACCTGAGCACGAAGTGCTCAAGGTGAGCTATTGTGGTCAGGTGTATGTCCGTCGTCCGTTGTGCGCTTTCCATCGTCCATTGTCCGTCGTCAACATTTGCCTTGTATGCACTCTAGAGGCCACATTTTTTGCCCGATCAACCTGAAATTTGGTCAGAATGATTGTCTTGATAAAATCTCGGACGAGTTTGAAATTGGGTCAACTGGGGTCAAAAACTAGGTCACAGGGTCAAATCTAAGAAAAACCTTGTAGGCACTCTAGTGGCCACGTTAATTGCCCAATCAACCTGAAAATTGGTCAGAATGATTATCTTGATGAAATTTTGGACAAGTTCGAATTTGGGTCAACTTGGGTCAAAAACTAGGTCACAGGGTCAAATCTAAGAAAAACCTTGTTTGCACTCTAGAGGCCACATTTTTTGCCCAATCAACATGAATTTTGATCAGAATGATTGTCTTCATGAAACCTCGGACGAGTTTGAAATTGGGTCTCCTTAGGTCAAAAACTAGGTCACAGGGTCAAATCTAAGAAAGACCTTGTATGAACTCTAGAGGCCACATTTTTTGCCCAATCAACATGATATTTGGTCAGAATGATTGTCTTGATGAAATCTTGAATGAGTTCGAGATTGGGTCAACTGGGGTCAAAAACTAGGTCACAGGGTCAAATCTAAGAAAAACCTTGTTATCACTCTAAAGGCCACAATTTTTTGCCTGATCAACCTGAATTTTGGTCAGAATGATTGCTTTGATGAAATCTCAGACAAGTTCGAAATTGGGTCAACCGGGGTCAAAAACTTGGTCACAGGGTCAAATTTGAGAAAAACCTTGTATGCACTCTAGAGGCCACATTTTTTGCCCGATCAACCTGAAATTTGGTCAGAATGATTGTCTTGATGAAATCTCGGACAAGTTTGAAATTAGGTCATCTGGGGTCAAAAACTAGGTCACAGTGTCAAATCTAAGAAAAACCTTGTTTGCACTCTAGAGGCCACAATTTTTGGCCAATGAAATTTGGTCAAATTGATTGTCTAGATGAAATCTTGGACAAGTTCAAAATTTGGTCATCTGGGGTCAAAAACTAGGTAACGAAATCAATCATAAAAATCCTTGTAAATCAACCTTAAAATGGTATAAGAATACTTGTAAATCAACCTTAAAATTGTAAAAAAAGGATTCTAAATTTGTATAGAAGCAACAGCTTTGTTTAGCTCAGTCATTCATCAATCTATTTCTCATACTTCATTTGAAAATTTTAGACAGTTCATTCAGGTGAGCGATTAAGGGCCACTATGGCCCTCTTGTTTGAGACATATTACCCAGACTTGCTCTTGCTTTTGCCACAATAATGTAATAGACAGAAGACAGTTAAGGCTAAGATGAGACTGCACATCTGTGCAGGCTGATCTTAGCCTAAAGTGTTGCTCAAAGCTTTGTGAACATTAGGAACATAATGTGATCAGCATGATAAGGGTAAAAATGCAGACCCTAAGGTATATTTCTATAATTAATTTTTTAAGGGGCATTTGCTCCCTCCCTTGACCCTTAATTTTCTCCTAATTGGATACCTAAGTCTATTGAAGCAGGTACTTGTGTCTTTTGAAACCTAAACACCGTGAAGAGCTTTAGGGTTTGTCTGACTGGTTTGGGCTACTTAATGATAGGGAGTCACATTGCTTTTTCCCATTGGGTGGTTTGTTTTAACCACGCCCGGTTTATGACTGCTGTAGGCCTATAATTTTAGGCAAAGATTTTTGAGGAATCCTTTGGAATTTTCTTGAAACCTCAAAAAATTATCTGGTTATGATATTATGCAAAAGAAGTTTATGGCACAAACTTTCAAAGTTGGAACAAAATCTTTCGAAAATTTGTAAACAAATGCAGCGCTTTAAAAAAAGTTTCTTTCAATGGCCATTATGAAGTATTCTTGAATTAATTGCTTCCTAATTCTTGGTTCTAGAAGACAAATTTTATTACCTAACTCAATATGTTGCATATTTATGGCTGATATCAAGAACAGTCAAAGCACTCTTCACCTCTGACACAGATGTTTTACCCTATTTTGATGGCTCAGCGAAACAGTTGTAACCGCCTATATGTTTATAGGCAGTTACAACTGTTTCACTCTGAGCCATCGATTTGCTACTTCCATTATTTTATAATTGTAACTCACTTTGAATTGTCAATGAAAAATTTTAATTTTCTGAAGTCCTCTCATAATGAGTTTTTGATGTAGTAATGAAAAAGATAATATTATTTTCTGATCTTAATCCCATTTGATGCAAGATGAATGTCTTGTTAATGCTTTTTATTTCATCGAAAAACTTGTTTACTAACATATCTATAGATTGTTTATCAGTTGATGATGAAAATGCAAAATTTATTTATACGACACTTGTCAAAAATATTTATTATTAGATGCATCATATTGCAAAGAATAATATTATTTGTCTGATAAATTCTTTGATTGCAAATTACCTGATCATTTATATAGTCAGTCTTGACCAGTCATAATATCGAATTATTTTATGCATTATTTGAAGATAAATATTCTAAACCTAAATTGACTTTGGCTGATGCGCATATATTTGTGGTTTACTTGTGGCTCAAATGGAGAAATGTGTGAAAATATGCTGATAAATCTAAACACCTCATGCAATCAGCAGATATTATTATAAATAAACACGGTTTTAATTGCATTTTGCATTTATTACTTAAAAAAAGAGAGATCCGAAATAATTGCACTTTGCATTTTTGCTTTCATTGCTTTTAAAAAGAGAGATCTAAATTCTGTGTCTCAACAATAAAGTTGATATTTCAGTTTAAATCATCTAATAAGAGCAAGAGAGAGGGAAAAAGAGTTAGAAAATATGGTTTCCAGTGGCAGATTGGTGATTTCTTTAAAGATTGTTCAATGTCAGCCTAGAATGCTAGCTAGTAGTTAGTCCCATATTATCCCTGTCTATATAGATAGGATTACTATTGGACTAATAACTCAAATTCTGTACATTAGATATCTTTTATTTGTAGAATTTCATGTTCTTGTGAATCAAACACTTCAAAAAGGGGGGTTCTTGTTCTTGTCTGTTGCAAACTTTTGATTGAATTTGTCCACTATAATTAAGTTATAAGGATACAGAGGGGCTTTGTTCAAATTACAGAACTCCCTCTGAATCTGTCACTGGTTTCATATCTGTATTTCACGCCTGTGCATGAGATTTCCAACAATTTCAAATATTGGCAAAGCAAAGACTCTGACCAGCCTGTGCATCCGCACAGTCTGACTAGAGTCTTAACTATGGATTAAGTAAATAGATAAGGTCTCAAAGTATCGATACATAAGGTAACTTTATAATTACAGTATGTGGCTGTCAATGCTACTAATTGATTGCATGTCACGAAAATTTCAAATTGTTGGAAAGTCATGCATAGGCTAAATTTATTAAACTACTAACCCTTGTAATGCAGAATTGGGAAAATTTTACTTTGGCCGTAGGTGAAGACAAAGGTCAGTCTGCAATTAGTCTAAGCTAAGACTATACCACCTAATGCTTGGGTATAGACAAAATAGATTTTAAAAGTAATACAAACTCAATATATAGTGCACCCAGTGCTTTCATCTCTATGATTTTAATGCAATTAAGCCAAAAGATATTTATTCAGTTTGGCAATCATTAAAACATTAGGTTTTTAATGACTGAATGTGATGCAAGGTCCAAAGCATAAAGGCTCATTTAGAGTGTTTAGTACACTCTTGCAAATGAAACATAGCTGGTTGAGGCCAAATGTTTAAGTAAAACTTTTCTTTATTTGTGGCCCATCTCACGAAAGGGACCATCTGGGAACACTGTAAAATGAATATTTGAAAATGAGATGGGTGCTAGTACAGGTCAACCAGAGGTCTCATTTCAAAAATTTTTCACAAGAAGGTAGAATGATCATTTAGTTTCATAATATTGGCAAAGGGCTAAAAGTCTGGGCAGTCCAATTATAGTGTTTACTCTTAATGTACAACCCAGATAGACCCTTTTCACATGACAGGTCACATTTAAAAAAAATTTTTTTTTTCTTACCTTCAAAACTGCACAGAAACAGAAGATCCTGCAGGTAGATTTATTTTGTCATTATAGCCCTACCTTAATGAAGTGGAGGGGGATATTGGTTTCACCCCATCCATCTGTCTGTCTGTCTTTCTGTTCACCCATCCTTCCATCGGTCTGTAGACCTATTTCATTTCTGAACTCTATCTAACTCAAAATCCAGGTGACCTATAATCATGAAACTTTGTACAATTGCTGCGCATGACCCAAGGAGGTGCCCTATTGTTTTTGGGTCACAAAGGTCAAGGTCACAATAGAAGTTTGTCTAAAAAGTGTTAACGGAACTGGGACAAAGTGACATGTGGGGGGTATTAGTCTACCTTGCACCAGATCTAGTTTTTACTGGTTTATATAAGCAAACTTTTTTCAAGTTTTACTTTCCTTTTGTTTGAAAAAAAAAATTTTTGTGAAACATTTAAGGAAATATAGCCCTCTTTACATGCAAAGCAGTTCACCAGTTTTAAACGTTTGGGACTGTCCCTCTTCAGAATATATATTGAACCAATTTTGTCATTTGCACTAAAATTTATAATTCAGTAATTAATATGGGTTAAAATCTTTGATTTACGTGTGTGCAGAGAGTAAATATGATTCTGTTTTCCAAAACACTTGATGTTCTTGGGTGTGACCAGGAACTACAAATATAGACTTTTCTAGTGTTTGAATAGCATTAGAAAGAAAGAAAACAGTTCAAATTAACCCTTTGATACTTTTGCAGTAAGATATTCATTTTACGGTCTTCCGTTGAGGTACTATTACTAGGAACGGCGCTTTTATTGGAAGAAATATGGTATACCTAGTATGAATGCAGGTCCATGTACTCCAAGTCTTTTTTTTTAAGGCAGGACAAGCCTTATTAATGGTATCATCATAATAAAATTATATAAATGACTCAGAGGGAAGAAGTTTTTACCCTTGTCATGCTGAACCCGGAATAGCAGGAGCTATAGACAAACATAAGACTGCACATATGTGCAGTCTGAAGTTAGTCTACACCACCTGTTTCTCACTTTCAAACCAGAATTGTCAATAAATAAGTTTTTCAAAATAGATATTGACCTACAGTTCGTACCTTCAGTGCTTTTTGCACTTTGATTTTGATTAAAAATTTTAGCCAAAATTTATTCAGCATGACAAGGGTTAATTACTTATAAGCATAATGGCAGGTACATCTATTTTGCGCTGAGCCATCAAATTATGCAGTCTGCATGAACAGCATACTTTGCACCATTCTTCCCTTATTGTAAAACTTGCACACATGGCTTTAGGAATGAGGTTTCAGAGGTTTCAGAACTGATTATCTTTCACAACGCTAACTGAGGTTTCCCAATGTAATAAAAAGGAAACCTCGTTTAACGCTTACTTCTGAAATGGTGAGGAACTATTATAGGTCCACTACCTTAAAATAATTTAAGACAACATATGTTAAGACTGGTTTGAATGTAGGTTAGTGATAGATTGAAATTAAAGATTTCATGGCCAATAAATGTCTAGTCCAGCCTGGCCCATTGGGATTCCAGAGCTTGCCTGGAACAGTTTGTCAAGTAGGTGTGAATTGGTGTGTGTGCTATTACCACACCACAGGGTATCTGAGACACAGAATATTAATTTTATAAGTAATCCCATTCCAACGGAATACAGCTTTTTTTTTACCTGTCTGGAGGAAAAAATAATAGAAAACATTCTGGAAATCAATGATTACTTTCTTTTAAGTTTAAACCTATTTATTTTACATTGATTGGGAAGCAAGTTCTTACAACTTAGATTAATCCCTCTTGATTCTGCTTCCTGGAAAATTCACCAGTACTCGTCAGTGTCTGATCCAGGATTTGAAAAACATGGGGGAAATTCCCCCATAAGTTTTGAAAACATGGGGGATCTGTAATTACTATGGGGGACTTCAAATTAGCTTAACCAAACAAAAATAATTTACAGGGCTTTAGATGGCGTCGTCAATTTGTGACTCTGATTCTATCGCCGTTTCAGTCACATTGGTCGACGTATTTTCGTCATCCACATTTGTTTGAGTTTCACGGCGAAAGAAATCGGTAGTACGCCGGTTTTTTTCCTGTTTGATCCATTGTTTGTCGAATGCAGATGATTCGATCATTACAATGACAACAAACATAAAATTCGAATTTTCCTGTCGACGAAAATGATTTTTAATTTTTTTATAAGTATTTCACTTTGAGAAAAACTATATTTATTTTTTTTCAAAAGTAAATGGTTTTTTTTTGACAATGTTTTTTTCGCATAATGAAAATATAAATGAATGTATTCAAATGTATTCAAATGTTCATTTAAAAAGAATCGTAAAAATCATTGGTCGACTTCGACTGATACTAATAGGAATACAATAGTAGGTATAATTATAGTTACAAGGGCACGGTCTTAGTTGCAATCGAAGTCAACCATAGTGAACAATAAGGGAAGTCACTCTTATGATACCACTCGAAGAAAATGGTAAACAGTTCGACACGACTTGCTGTCAAAGGCTAGATTTATTGATATTCCTTTTTTATTTTTTTTTGCGCGACCATCCCTCGCTTGTTAAAAAAACATGCGTGATCTTTAAGAAATGCCGGGGATTCCCGCAATCGCGCGTCCTAGATCAGACACTGACTCGTGCCATATGTGTGGACCATTATGAAAGAAACAAGATAGATAGCTACTTCCAGGAATCGAAATCAGGACCTTTGGGTCAAGAGGCCAACGCTCTACCGCAGACCACAGACCATAATTACTTTCTTAAAAAGAACAGATTAACACTCTATTCCACTATATTACATTCAAAATAACTCATCTGTTTAAGCTGTGACAATTCTGATCTTAAGAAAAGAACAACAAATGAAATTTGGTCACATGTATAGGTTTTGCGTATAAGTTTCTGTTTGACAGTTTGTCAAAGTGTTTTAGTTCTTGACAGTTTGTTAACTGTGCTAAAGATGGACTTATTTGAGTATTATTCTCTCCTGTCAGTCATTCACAGCTTGTGAATGCATCTCTACCTACTATAATGGAGGTGAAATTTTCATAGACTGTTATCAAGTCACCTGACCTTGCAAATATTCTCAGGGTTTTGTTATATTCTGCTGCTTAATTACAGTGAATCGCCTAGACACTGACCAATCACGGAAAAATGCTCTTAAAAAGTTCAAAATAATCTACATTTTAATTCAATCCATTAAGTATTTGTTCAATATTATTGGTTGGTGTTGATTCTTAAATGTCGGATTGCTCTGTGAAGACACAAAAACAGAAAAGAATGTTTTTATGAGAGGTCGGTAAAAGTTATCGCTAATTTGGTCTGATTGGACAAATCAGTTATGTTTTACCTCCCTTGAAAATCATTCAAAACTCACTATTCATCATTCAACTTATCATTTCACGCTGTTCCTTACTGTATATGTGTGTATTTTGGCTATAGTACACTTGTCAAAAGCATTTTAGAGCATTATTTATTGTTGTCCTTTATTAGTTTCTGGACAATTTTGTCGTTTGAAAAGCTACTCTGTTAAACATAAATGTAAAGCTAGGTGTATGAAGGACCAGACTAATTTACAACTAAACTTTTATTGCTAGAATTAATACCTTGGTGTTAACATGTCCACAGACTTGATTAATGTCATTTTGGATGCCAAAATTGCCCTCATTCCCTCATTATTTTCGAATTGGAAAATTGCTATGTAGGGATCATTGAAATCCTTCTGTAAATTAATTTCATAACCATAGATCGGATCCTTGTAGCACGATAAATGAAGATAGTATTTATTTTTATAGATGTATGAAACTAAATACCAAAATACACTGTATGAGTATGTGAAACAGATTCGTGCATCATGTGTAATAAGGTTTTTAGTTTCATACCTATTTGAAATCAAACATATCCTCTTCAATTTTTCAGCCAATTAAAATGCAACAATTTTGATGGACCTGACTAGAATATTTATTTTTTAAAGTATTTATTTTGTCTTTAAATTAAAACCTCCTTTTAGATCTAGATGTAAAAAAGTGAAAAGTATTTTTCTTTTAAAAGTCAAACCTGCTTGAATAAAATCAGCTTGAATAAAACAATAAACTAGATTTTTGTATTAGTTTGGAGTAACTCTTGTATCTAATTCAATGTTTGAAACTAGCCTGGTGATTATAATTTCTTGAAGACTGTGAATCAGGAGCTTTCAAGATTGTTTTGCTTAATAAATAATATCTGGCCAACTTCCAAGTTCTTAGCAAATTGAAAAGCTGCAAAGTGATTAGTTAAGATATTCTGATATTATTGATGTGATTTATCATTCACACTAATCAATGTTATTAATTTTCAATACATATGATATTATGAATTCATTATGGATGAACCTTCAAATGAAATTTTATTAATATTTCCTACTGAATGTTATAAATGCCATATGTTAGTGCCTTATCATCCAGTCTAAATGCACCAACCATTATATGATACATACTGTATTTCTCCTAATTAACACTCATAACATGGTTAGAGAGTTTCGATTTAGTATGCATTTCTTAATTGAAAAAAAAAATCATTAAATTTATGTCTTTTAGGCCTTTTTTCTTTAATTTGAGGTGAATTTCATCTAAACAATCATATAATTGATTGTTTAGAGGAAATTCATCTCAATTTAGAGAAGAAGTCTCAACAAGTTCTTAAAAATTTAGGCATTTTAAGAGGGGCTTAATAATAGGGCTGCTACTATAAGGGGGCGCTTTTATTAGAGGAAATGCGGTACATGTTTTAATCATTGAATAAAGAGGTCAGCAAAAAACTGTTTTGATTAAATTTTTACTCATGACCTGGAAGTCAAGATTCTCCTTTGACAAGTCGTGTTAATGGGGAAAACACTTCATAGCCAGCCCCAGTTCACTCAGCTGTAGAAATGGGTAGCTGTGGGTTTAAATCCCTGCCTGTCACTCGGGGATTTTTTTAATACATCTTGATCGAGTGTTTCAGAGTGATTCTATAATCTAAGTTTTTGTCATAATTGAACTAAAATTATGTAATAAATCTAGAACATATTTTGCCCTAGGTTGATTGCCTTGGGATCAAAGAAAGCCAGGAATTGGTTGAAAGCAATTTGCTGAGAAACCTGTGAATCAATCTGAACAATACAAAAATTGTATAGGAACGCCAGGGGTGTGGAATTCCCATGCCTGGCTTGTCCGACAGGGGCTGTTCTTCTTGCAAACAAGTTCTTCTTGCAAACAAGTACATTAGGCTAGGCAACTGAATACCATGGAAAGGTAACAATGAGATCTAAATGATTAATTATCCTAATTTACATATCAAAGGGAAGAAGACACTGTTTTTGATGAAGAAAATGCCAAGTTCAAGCATTTTCTTCATTAAAAGCAATGTTTCTTAAAATCTTTTTTTCACTTTTTTTGTGGACAGGTTAAATTTGATACTGGACAAGTAGAAAATCGTCATTTACTTGTCAAAGGACAAGTACAAAAAATCCTTATTTCCACAACCCAGAAAACACATTTAGTGTTATAAATATTCCACCAATTAACCCCTGTAAATCCAGGTCTCCTCTTAACCCTTTGCTGTTTAATCCCTGCTTTTTACATGCCTTTGATTTTATGATTGAACAAAAACATTGTGAAAGAAGAAGAAATTGCTTCTGACAAGCAATTTCTTCTTTTCCACACTATTTTCTACCCTACTAAATGTTTTGTGTTTTTTTTTTCAAATTAAATCCACTTTAAATTTTCGTCTGCAAAACCTTTGAATTTGGACAGGTCCAAAATTTTGTAAAACAGGAAAGGGTTGACCCCTGTAAATCCAGGTCCCCTCTATATGTCACCTGTGATAAAATGGCTTATCTGAATTTAGGATCAACTTTTTATGCTTCCTTACAAAAAATATAAGATGACTAACCATGATGAAATGTAATTGATGAGTAATAGTTTATTCCAAACTTGTGAAAACTAGCCATCGACCTTAGAATTTGTAGATAAATGCAAGAATATATTAAACTGCTTCTTGAAAAAGGAATACATGTTCATAACAAAATTCACATGAAAAGTCTGAATATTTAATTATTTGGTGTAACCACCGTAACACTTTGCTGTTTAATCCCTGCTTTTGTACGTGCCTGTGATTTTATGTTTGAGAAAACATTGTGAATAAAGAAGAAATTGCTTCTGACAAGCAATTTCTTCTTTTTCCACACTATTTTCTACCCTACTGAATTTTTTTTTTTTTTCAAATTAAATCCACTTTAAATTTTCGTCTGCAAAACCTTTGAATTTGGACAGGTCCAAAATTTTGTAAAACAGGAAAGGGTTAAATATATGAGTATCTGGTCAAAACAAATTTTTCAATCTGTCAAAAATTAAATAATGATGAAATTCTTAGCATTACCAGATCGAGAAGTTGCATATACCATTCTCACTGATAATGTTCCGAACAGATGAACACCCATCAATTTTCAATTGTCTTAAACAGACGATATTAATGTTACCAAAAAACTTCAAAGTATTCAAGGTATTGATGAAATATTTGCATATAAGATGAGACTGGGTGTGACATTTCCAACAGTTTGATATGGGTTTAAAATGCTTACATTTGACAGACTAGACATCTTCATAGTGTAGGTAATGATTTCAAAGCTACACGGAGACGTCGTTGTTCTACAAGATGCATTATGAAGACTCTGGTCAGACTGCATTTGCACAGGTTGGGTAGAGTCTTTGTGTTGCAAACATTTGAAATTTTTGGAAATGTCATGCAAAGCTCAAATTACATTCTACTCCTCTTTCTGTTTACTGGATAAGTGCTTATTAAAAATATGCATTATTGGTTTCCGTAATTTTCAAGAAAATTAGGCAACAATATTCAAAAAGCAATTATTGATGTAAAAACATTTGCCAATGGTTTACAGTATCTTCATACTAGTGTATAGTGTACCAAACTTAGTCCAGGGTATCTGCATATCGAGGGTCAGTGCAAAACTATTGTACGTGCCTTTAGATACTTGCAATAGTTTTGTGCTGACCCTTGATATGCAATGACCACACTCAGTGGATGTATCCTTGAACCTCGACTAACAGCTTTGTTTGTTTGTGTGGCGCTTAACGCCCCTTTCAACAATCTTTCAGTTATATCCCCCTGGCTTGAGCACCTACCAATGGATTGCTTGTATTTCTCACACCAGTACCACCATTACATCTTTTCCTAGCCTCCAGCTGCTATTCCACATAGGTCTACAATTACCAACCAATTGGTGGAAGACAAATAGTCGGAAAGAAGTCTGCTAACAAGAACTGTGGACGAAATTAATTTGTCCCTTGTTAATGTTGGTGGACTATGAATGTAATACAAGAGGAGTCCAATACAAGAGTATTATATCTAACCGTATTTGATGCGGTCTTTACACTCCAATAAGGGTACATGATACGCTGTGGTGACTGACCACAGTCAGAACAAATCGCTCAATCAAGTAATAGTTGATCTGATCTAGAGATAAACTGCGGCTTTGACAGCTTTGTACTTGAAGCTCAAAAAACATAGGCAGATAAGGTTTTAATGACACCGGATGAAATTATATTGATATCATAATGTGATTCCACCCCTTAATTCATTCAAAAGTTTTAGCTCTGGTGACTGTTTTCAAATGGCCAATGCAAGGTATTGGTATGAAGTAGTTGGCATTTGTTTCAATGTATGATAATTTGATATTTTGCAATCATCCAAAAAGTGACACCCACTTCAAACCTAGTTTTATCTTTTAACTATACAAATATCTCTGTGATAACACCCCATATGATACTTTTTATGATATCACATGGATATTTTTATAACAATGACATAATGTGGTTATTTTTAAAACTTGCTTTTCTGTAAGAAATATCAATGAAAACGAGGCAAAAAGAGGTTATAAGATAAAGTTCTTGACAATCATCAATTCTCCCAACCTTGTTAGATATTGTGCGTGAAGGGCACACAATAACCAACCTTTACTGCCACAAAGTATAATTAGAACTTTTTCTGACTCTCTATAGACACTTTTGGATCCAATCTTTCTACTAAGCGCAAAGTGAAAACCTTGGTCAGACTGTGCAGACTCACAAATTAGATTGGTGGAAATGTCATGCACAGGCTCATATAAAAATCACAGCCGATTTCTAATAAACATCTCGGCAAATAGAATGAATTAATTCAACAGCACAAGGGTTAAGACCCATCCTTTTTAGAAAATCGTAATGTTGCGAGATGATGGTGAACCGTGTCATCATGCTGTCAAATTGATGAATCCTTCCTGTCGGAATTATGTTTGCTTTATGGATCTAGTACATTTACATAATCACTGTTTAATTATTGAATTATTCAATTACATACTGCATATTTAATAAACCTAATTCAAGTCCCCTTCAGATGTGAAAGTATGTTTTCTTATGTAAACCTTTAACAATTAATTACAAAATCCATACAACCGGTAGACGCTCTAAAAAATCATACTTTGAAAAACAAGATATAACTATTCCTTAAATTATTTTGTAACGCATTTATAATTGAATTCTGTATTAACGCTTCTTATGCTGTTCACGTAACATACAAAATTTTTGTATAGACTAAGCTTAGCTCACATAGACGTTTTGCTATGATATTTTCTTTATTGCTAGTGTGTTGTTCGAGAACATAACTCAGGAAAGTAGAAAGTCTTTATATAACGGATGAAATGGGATAATGGTAAAGTCATGGATTCAGAATTTTATTTTCAAGCTGGATGGATGTGTTCAAATATGTGAACAGCCTATCTGAATTTAAAAAAAAAAATCTTAAATTTCTTCTTCATCTTTAAATATATTATTTATTATAAAGCCAGGTTGACAAAAACCTTAAAAAAACAACAACAGTTTATTTCATTTAAAGCTACCTTGTTCAAAATATTAAGTTTTTCACATTTGATTATATCTGCAATCTATTTTGCATAATGAGTAAGACGTTTTGTTTTACGTGTGCATCAGAGATGTGCATTGACAAGCTGACCTGACGTTACGAGGACATAAAATGCACCATTAAATCCAGTGGCATTATGATTTAAAATGGTTTCTAATGATCTATATTCAACATAAAATTTTAACCCTTAATAAGAACTTCACATTTTGTAAAAACAATGATATCTATAAATTTTGAATTAAAATGTTAGGTATATTACAGTTTAGACTAAAGTTAGGCTTAACTTATAAACATTAAACTCGTTGAGCCTTCTTTATACAAGTCATCTGACTAGACGGTATTTATCCTTTATATAGGTAGAGGTACAGATAAGAGGGGTAAAACCAGACTAAAATCTTGTTTCTCATTCAAAACCTTATATTGTGGGTACTCATTTGAATAGTCTCGACGAGACAATTCAAATGAGTACCTACAATATAGGAATTGGGCAAGTTTTATTAAAATGATATAATTTTAAATCCAAAAAACCCACTCTGTATAGGATCTCTGTAGCTCTGTATAGGATCTGTTATGACGATTTTTAAGTTGGAATGCGGAGCAATTCCAACTTAGATTTAACAAAACCGCAAAATGAACACAAGATAATTTCATTTCGGGTTTTTTGAGAACACATATCACGTGAACAGGATGTGAATACACTCTGGCCTATTTTGTACATCTCAACTTGACAGACATACAGTTTATTTCATCGAAAAGTAATAATGCTGTACAATTACACAACTATCACTTCGTGTATATTATTAACACGCTAATTTATGTTTTAAACGATATTTATTGAAAGTTGCGTACGAATATATTAGTATCACATATTTGCATTACTATATTTGGAAATCATGTGATAAGTCAAGTCCAATAAGGGCAGCAATTGACAATTAGCACTAGCCAATCACGTGATCTGCTTATTTGGTAATGTCGCGATCTGTTTTCTCAGTATTGTGGCAATAGCACAGGCTTATCACGTGATCTGCTTATTTGGTAAGGTCGCGACCTGTTTATCGTAGCATTATCTTATAGCTTCTTTTAAAGGTATATGGGCCTACTTATTTCTCGCCCGATTTCGGGTCGGGTGTAGACTGGTCTCACTGTCGAATATCAGAATAGTCTGTTCTAGGCTATTCTGATAGTCGATATGTGGACCAGTCTAGAGCTGGTACCCCGCTTTCTGAGAGATACTCTGATATTGCGGACAACAGTACCCGCCCGGGGTGAGAAATAAGTTGGCCCATAGTTTCTCTTTCTGAACAACCTTATTGCACATTTAACTTTTGACTTTTGACCAGGTGTTATATTGTAAATTTCTGTCTAAGCTTCGAAATAAATACCTTTTCTTAAAGTGATGATACACTTTTAAAGTTAATAAAAAAAATGCAACATATTGTCGTTTGTTTTTCGTCATATTGCAGTTATCTACATGAATGTTTTATTGTAAAAACCCAATACTCATCCAATACAACCCTTGTCTCACATCTTTAATTGAATTATGAATATCTTTGCCCAATTGCATTCCAACACCAAGACAATTTGCCATTTGAAACAAACCAACTAGTTCAACTTTTTTCGCCCGCCGGACTTCTAATCCAGGGGTCTTTACTCGCACGGGTTCGATCCCCGGCCGCGGCACTTATCCTTTCCGACATTTGTCTTCCACCAATTGGTAGATAATAGTAAACCTATGTGGAATAGCAACTGGAGGCTAGGAAAGGGATGTGGTGGTAGTACTGGTGAGAGAAATACTAGGAATCCATCGTTAGGTGCTCCAGTCGTTGCGATATAACTGAAAGATTGTTGAAAGCGACGTAAAACCCCAGTTCAAATCAAATCAACTTGTTTTCTTCACATTCGTACACATCAACAAGTTTAAGAGCACCATCATACAATTAGTAATATCGTGAAATTGATATTCATCTCAATAAAAAACGTTCTTAATCGCCCACTCAGTACTCCATTCATTCATTCCAAACACTCACTCAAACCATTCAAAAACACTCGAGGTTATTAAAAAGATAAGATCAACATGTACATTCAAAATGAATTAAGAAAGAACCAAATCGCGATTTCACTGACATAAATGAAATTTAAAGCGTCTGATTGGTTCTTGGCGAAATAGAAAGCTATTGATTGAACTTTTATACATATTATATATAGGTTATATCGCTAATTTTGTTCATCCTGAACAAAATAGGCGACATTGGATTTTCTCCCTTAAATTTCACTCAAAACTCGCTCCGCTCACTCATTCAACACCATGCTTAAATCATTCCAAAATCGTTCACCTTATCAATTTCCCGATGTTATTAACTTTACCCCCCACTCAGAAGAAGAGGAGCTTAATTATATTGATTTCATCATGTCTGTCTCTCATTCCATTGACCTTTTGCTTTCCGCTAGATAAACGGAGAAGCAATTGACCTACAATAACGAAACTTAATACAAATATTGCCCATGACCCAAAGAAATGCGCTATAATTTTGGCTCATACATGTCATGGGCATCGGTAAATTTTAACGGTTTACAGTTTTCACTCTAACTGAACAACCAATTGACCCCAATCATAAAACTTGATACACAATTTTGTCAATGACCTGCGAAAGTGCCCAATATTTGAGTCACAAGGTCGAAATCACAATTGAACTTCGTCCAAAAATTGTCTTGAGATTCCAACTCATGAAGTGAAAGACTTCCCTACGAAAATAGCTTTTCACAATGAAAAATCACTTGTTGAGGTCCACAAATTTTCATTAGCCCATAGATATGGGCGTGGCAAGGTAGGGCTAATTTTGAGTCTTCTCTGCAATGAATGGTTTGTTCAGCGTCTATTATGACTGCTTAGAATTCGAATAATGTCTCCTCTTCAACAATTAGGCAAGTTTGAATGAATCTTTGCCAGAAAGTTTCTTGGATAAGATCCACTAGACCAATCGAATTCAGGTGAGCGGTTTAGGGCCATTCTGGCCCTCTTGGTATAATTTGTCTTTCATCATATTCGGGCCTGTATAGCGATTAAGGGGTTTAAGCTCCTCTCGTTGTTGAAATACATTGATTTATATACGCCCGTCAAAAGACGAGACGTATTATGTGATCACCTGTGGTGGGTGGGAGGCGTCAGCTTCGCTATTAGCTTGAGGTCACCGTCTCTCGAACGCATTCCAACTTATCAGTACTTTCAGTACTTTGATTTGAGACAAGTTTATCTTAAACGAGTCTAGAATTGAAATAGTTTTAGAGTAAGCCTAGATGGTTGGCGGTTTGAGATGCAAAAAATTATTGGGTAAGCTATCTGGTGAGCCATAGGACCTCTTGGCTCGAGGTTATAGAACTTTTCTCATTCTCAATTAAAAATATTCTCAAATTTCAATTCGACATTAAGGCCGTAACTCTGTTTTAATAATAACTTATTAATATCATCTTTTATTATTTGCATACGTTTATTTTGATTTAAAATTTGAGAAAATTTTCTGTTAAGCCTGAGAAAAGTTTTATAACCTTGGGCCCAGATGCTGTAGTAAGAAAAGATTTTACAAGAAAACTAACTCTTAAGTAATACTTATGTACCTTTATGATCAAAAGACGATATTTATGAATCTGGTGATTTTTCTATAAGATCGCTATGTCAAATGTCTAGCATACGGGTTTTGTTATTATACAGATAAAAGCAAAGCTCAATTCAATGCCTTCCTGGTAAGGTTATCTTAGAACCGACATAAATTGAGATAAGATGCATTAAAGCTACTGTCTCCAAAATTTTCATCGGTGGAATAAATGTTTAATCTGTCCAAATCTTAAAAAATTCTGTCAGTTTTTGAGTTTGAATGTTAACACGCTGATTCAAAATTTTTATACAATATTTCGTCACCAGTCGTGTACTACATTATTGATGTAATCACAATTTGTCAAATTAAAATGCAATTGTGCATTAAAAAATTTAAACAGAAGAAGATATTCGAATTCAAAGAAAAAAAACACAAAACAACAACACTGCATAAAGGACATTTTTTAACACCTACCCACCGCAAAAAAATCCGGTTGGTCACGTGATTAAGTGACATGATAAAGTTATCACTTGCTCAAGTGACCTAATATCAAAATTATCTTAACCCTTTTATCAAATAAAATATATTGCTATTGACAGGATAAAAATTGATTGCTGACATATAAGGAAAACCACCGGGAAATAATATAGTCATTCCATTGCTTCCCCCTTTGCTTTGGCTAGGAATCTTATTTCCATTTGCCTCTAAATTCCAAATTGATGTTTCAGCTTGAAACATTTGTAACTGCATATAAACGTTTGGGCATTTACAGGTGTTTCAGGCTTGGTTATCGAAATGTTTCCTGTAAAATTCTCAGGTACTTATCAGACTTAAGTGTCAAAAGGTATAATCAATTTTCACATGAAAACTCATCTTGGTGACTTTTAAGACTCAATTTTGTTTCAGACCTTGACTTTGACTGTTCAATTAAAACAGATGTATAGACATTTATGGCCTTTATCAGTTCTTGGTGTGGTAATTTGAAATTTAAATATGTACTTACAAGCAAAAACACTGGGTTTAAGACAAGCATATTAATGAAAATCGGAACTAAAGAGAGGTCGCTATTATAGGTTGAGTCCTAATTGAAATTACCATTACATGTGGTTTTTTTTTTTTTACTTTTAGTGGAAGCATACAAAGTGCATTGTAACATTATCCCAGAAATTGATTTATCTTCTGTCAAAAAACAACAACAGAAAGCAGTCTGGGGGAGCGATACAGGTGCTCAAACGCCTCTTAATTACCTAGTATGGTAAAAATTTTACCGTATAAAAGCAGGGGTTTAAGCATGTCTAAAATCTTTTTTCACAATGAAATCCTATGTTGAGGGTACTCACTTGAATTGATGAGATGTTTCCAATGAGTACCAATAACATAATATTTAACCCTTTCCTGTTTTACAAAATTTTGGACCTGTCCAAATTCAAAGATTTTGCAGACTAAAATTTAAATTGGATTTAATTTGAAAAATAACCATTCATTAGGGTAGAAAATAGTGTGAAAAAAGAAGAAATTGCTAGTCAGAAGCAATTTCTTCTTTTTCACAATGTTTTCTCAATCATGAAATTACAGACACGTGAAAAGCAGGGATTAAACAGCAAAGGGTTAAGTAATGGCTAATGAAGTAGTTTATTTGGAAAAACTACCCCATCTATCTGTAGATATGTAAAAAGCTCTTAAATTTTCAAACAGATCGTTAAGTTTAAGAAACAGGAAAGCCTTGACTCATAAAGAGAAAATTATTCAAACTTTTGAATTCTCAAAATTAAATCTTTTAACCCATAAAGCGTGCCAATCGACGTACGGGTATTCTTATTGTATCAGCTCAAGGATAATTACGGATTTCGTAAATTATGAAATATCAGCTTGAATACAAGTCTTTAAGATGATAGCAGTTAACATTGACAAAATGAAAATTAGTTGCCGAATAAATATTAAATCCTATAATTACTGACTTGCCCTTACACCTTTTAGCTTTTATGTTATCGCTGGTAAAGATCTTTCTTTTTATAGCAATTGTATAATCAGAAATAATTCATTGTCAATTTGTAAATAATGTTTGCATAGATGTGCTGTTCTTGTCTTATTGAATTCAAATTTTCTTTTGCTTTCATAATTTTGTCTTTTGTCAAGATATTGATTTGAAGAATATTTAAACAGACTCAGCTATTGCTCTTGAATGTATTTTAATATTGACTTTCAACGTAATACATATTTGTATTATGGCTGCAGATGAAATCCTTTTATTTTGACCAAATTTGTTATCTTAGCAGTTCAATAGAAAATGTACTTCATCCTCTCAACATTCCAGAAGGTCATCAAGGTCTTCTGTGAGAAGTGTTTCAATGTATCGGTATTCAAACTGTGTTACATATTTTGAATTCTAAGTAATTATGCTCTTTTTCAAGATTTCAATAAATGCTTCATAATTTTTTTCATTGTATACAGAAATACAAAAAAGTACTAAAACTTCAAAATTATTTAAGTATTTTCCATTCTTTTATTTTTTCTGCACTCCATGCTTTCCCTGTTGGCATTATTGATGAAAAATTCGTTTTAGTAATTTGATGATTACTGTGGTCGGTTGGATTTTATACATAGAAATAAAACAGCCATTTGGATGATTATTTTCTTAATACAAATCTTCAACAGGCTGCCACCATAGCGCAGTTGGCTAGGCATACGACTTCCAATCTGGAAATCGTAGGTTCGATCCCCGGTGGCGGCAAATACCCTTTCCGACGTTTGTCTCTCACCAATAGGTAGATAATCGTAAACCTATGTGAGATAGCAGTCGGAGGGTAGGAAAGGGTGTAATGGTAGTACAGGTAAAAGAAATACCAGGAATCCATTGTTAGGTGCTCCGGCCGTCGCGATATAATTGCGAAATTGTTGAAAGCGACGTAAAACCTATTCAAACAAACAAACAAATCTTCAACAACTGATAAAAGGGGAGATCCTTTAATGACCCTGTGATTCATTTTCTCCTTAAAGTAAAAAGATCTTTGGCAGGTTTGAGTTTTTATTGTATCAGGGGTGTTAAACACTGACTTGCATAATACTTTTTCAGCTTAACCTTGATAAATCTTGGACAGAACCTTTTTAGGATCACAAACATGAACTTTCATTCATGGTTTTAGTCTCACAAAGACCAATATCAATGAAAAGGGCTCATAAGGACTCAACAGTTTGGATTGCAATGGTTTTAGAGTTCCTGCTTTCAATGTGGCCTTTTACTTCAGTTATTATCTTGTTTCTTTTATAAATACAGATATACTAAGCTGTTCTACGTTTTAAGGTTATGAAAAATCTTTTAGGCTATGCTTCAGAAAGAGTTTGGGACATTTTTATAAAAAAAAACAGTATTCAATTCCTTTCTTAGATTAATCCCAAAGGATCCACGGGACTTCTATCAGATTGATTTGGGGGTCAAAAGTTTTTATTTGTGGGTCTAGGATTGCAAAACCTATATCCCTTAAAGCCCTGCTTATATTCCAGATCATTTGTTGGCTGCATTGGCTTAAGGCGTTGTGTCGGTTGTGCGTCTGTGTGTGCGTAAACTGTTCTTTAAACATCTCCTCCCAAAGAAATGGGCCAATTTTAACCAAACTTAGACAAGTTCCTTGGATGATCCTCTTCGAAAGTTGGTCAAGAAATTTGAATTGACTTCCAAATATTGGCTTGGCAGGGTGTCTTAAAAAATCTTCAATCTCTTCCCCCCAAACAATTTGGTCAATTTCAAAGGAACTGGGAATTAATGTTCCTTGAAGAGCATGTATCTTAATTGTTAAAGAAACTTTAATTGACCCATGAATATGGGCGCGGGAGGGCAGGGCTTGTTTTCACTTGAAAATCTCCTCCCAAACGATTGGGCCTTTTTCAACAAAACTTGACATGTATGTTCCTTAATTGACCCTTTTCTGAATTTGATTTCTTTTAGGATTATTTCTTTTTGAAATCTTTAGATAATAAAGCCAGTGGAGCAATATACATGCCCGCTAGGACCTCTTGTTTTAGTGACTAAGGACGATGTTTCTAACAGAATATTATTATAATACCTTTAAGACTTGATGTGAACTCCAACAAGCAATTTAAGCCCATCATCATCCTGGAGTTTATGGTGACATAAAGAGAAAAAATGGTAAAATATAATGAAGGACTGAATAAAAAATAAATAACCTAAATCTGAGAGTGTAATTAAATACAGGTCTGACACTGTTATGGCCATTAGAATTAGGAAAGTTGTCTCAGCTTTGACAAAATGATAAATGGAAAATGCAGCATCAAATTGTACACGAATTGTGGAATGTACTGAATGGCACACAAAATAGACTTTCATTTATTTACAGGAAAGAATCGATTAAATTTAGGAAAATTATAAAATAAAATGAGTTTGATGATTCTTATAGCTTTATGTGTTTTAAAGCTTTATCATTCTATTTCAAAGTTAAATTTCCTAGACAATTTATTACTGTTTGAAAGTTGGTACTAACACACATACACATACAAATAGTAAAAACCTTTGAGAAGACTTACCATATTGCAAATGGCTCGTTACTGGAAATTTAACAAGTAAAAATTTTTTTGCAGGTAGCTGAATATAATCCACTGAAAAAGTTGACTCATTCAAGCTGACCAGATTTACAAATTGACCAAGGGAATAGTGTCAACAACGCTTAAAAAACTGATATGAAGGTACCAGTATATATTGTAAGTATTGCCAACATGTTTGATATAACATTGTTGATATATAACAGAATCCATTTGCCCTTAGTAACTCTGCTATCTTTTTACACTTGAAAGCCTCATATACCTGTAATCGTATTCCTTTCACCACAATGCTTGGTATAATGGAAGACATTGTTTGCTTAGTAATGCAAAGCTATTTGGTTATATTTGAAAGTCTAATTATTCCTTAGTCATTTATATTTATAGCATCCTTAGAATACGATGCATTCGAAATTCAAAGATTTCTAAAACATTAGATATAGATTCGAGATAATTAGCACTTACACTCAGGATGAAGACAACTATACTCCGTAGATAGATAAGGACTCAACATTATAGAGAATATTTTTAAATCACTGCAAAAATATATGTGTTGCTCAATGTATGTGCCTCTCACACATATGAAATTGTTGGATATGTCATACGAGCTCATTTGACGGAATCCAGGATTTTAAAGAGGGCAACAATGTTATATATCAAGACTTTAACCTGAGACTTGAACCAAAAGGTAACACAGTAAAACACCGTTAACAGCCTCTGAAACCATATATACACTGACAAATTTGAATCGTATATTTTCATACAGGATATGTTACAGTAATTAATTTTTTTTGTAAAAGTCTGGATTTTAGATGACATATTACATGCTTTTCATGTTAGATAGCCTTGACAGATGGATATGGGAAATTGAGGTCTGATTGATCAGTTTATTAACATGAAGGCATGTGAAACTAGAGATTACATCACAGCATTTACTTTATCTTCTTACATACGATGACAGATATTCAAACCTTGGATACATTCGACGTCTTTTCAATATAGGGATGAGTGTCTTTTTCACTGCGTTTATTGGGGTATAAAGTGCAATTGCCTTAGCACATGGCAAATAACGCTTAAGCCATGCGCTAAGGCAATTGCACTTTATACCCCAATAATCGCAGGAAAAAAGACACTCGTCCCTTATAACTGCAATCCTCTAGATCAAAGAAACTATTAAAATAATCAGCCAAACATTAGCTTCAAGTCTACTTTGGGTGCGTATTAATTACACAATCTATTTTTAGATCGTGTATTTTCTATCTCGCTATCGAAGTGAAATGTCATAAAGTAAAACAAATGATACACAAATAAACAGCAACTTTGAAATTCGTAGAGGTACTTCTGACAAAAAACTTGTTTCTGTCAAGTAAGTCTGTATTTTTAACGAAAACGGCGTGGTTTGTCTATGTTGAGAGGTTTGCTTGATGGTCTTCGTCGACTCGCTGTTTTCTAAGTTTACGTCGGCTCAGAATCAGAACTGCATGCTTGTAATCGTAAATTCTCTCGAAAATATCTTAATTTATAATACATTAAATAGCCATGTTGCGTTGATGATCGGGATCTAGGTTAATTCGAGTTCCTACAACACAGGACTTGCAGATCGAAGATCTGGGGTTTCCCGAAAGACCTATTGCATTTTATACAGAAATAAAGTGCAATGGATTTCCCCACGTGATGTGACTTAAACCAATCAGAATTCTTTATTTCGTTGGATTGCAATTATGTCTAGATATTCACTTGCCTTGCTGACACCTTTATAACAGAAAGCATCATAGTATCAAAATATTTTATGAGCCTTTGCGTGACAATTCCAACAATTTGATATGTGCGTTAAATGTAAACATCGAGTAGCACAGACAGCAACACAATGCTATTTACGGTCGCCTGGCTGTCTTAAGAAACCTTGAGAAAATGACCAACTCTTTTATTACCGCAATGCTGGGCAATCTACTATGAGAGAAATTGTGCAACTTAAAATTGTCATCTGCATTTGTTTCATAAGTATCAGTCTTCATAGCTGCTGTTATAGCACAGTTCGTAGCGCGTCAGACTTTCAATCTAAAGGTCCTGGGATAAATCCCCGATGGTGGCACTCATCCTTTCCGACTATTTGTCTCCCACTTTACATGTCTATTTTCAGATGCATTTTTCTAACCTTGATAAAACTTGGGGATTTACCTGTTAAGGATGCATCAACTGCAAAATATATAGAATGTTGCCGTGTTCATTCAATATCTGCGGTGGATAACAGTCCACTTCAAAATGTTTTAAGTTTTTGATGAACTACTAAAGATGTGAATTGAATTGAAAATCATTCTTATAGAATAGCTGATTGTTAATTAAGCCATTGATTCTTTAGCTAGGTTATACTTTATTTGCAAGCAAGTTCATAAATATTAGCTTGACTAACCCTACTAAGCATACAGAATGTTCAAAACTAGGTTATAGAAAGTACTTAGCATACGAATACTAGCCACTACGAGAGGCTATAATGTAAGTTTTAAACTTGACACAAGGAAACGTATGTATCCATTTACCTAGTACATTTTAGATCGTTTGGCAAACAATGTAACCCAGTCCCTTTGAAATCTCAAGGTATCCTCACAACTCGGGTAAGTAGCTGAATAAAAATTGGGGTTGCTTCACTATGCCAAGGCTTGTTATTTGATTCATAAGTAATGTAATCAGAGATAAGCCAATTTGTGCATGCAGAGACTTATTAAACCGATTCATAATTTCTACACCATGTTGTGAATGAATCAAAGAACGTGGGTATTACTCATAATTTAGTGAATGAAACGAGAGTTGCTGTACAGTTTTCATGGTGAGCAGAAAAAAGCCTGGATTTCAGCGAGTGCATATATTTGTGTCCTGTCACGCAAAAAGGGACCATTTGGGAACTTTGTAAAATGAATATTTGAAAAAGAGAGATTTGGTCCAGCATTGGTCAACCAGAGGTCGAATTTTAAAAATTCTTCCACTGGAAGGTAGATTGAACATTCTAGATTCGGAAAATAATCCCATTGCGCGAAAACCGCGCAGTCTGACTAGGGTCGAAACTTTACGCACTACCCAGATAGTCCCTTTTGGCGTGACGGGTCACACTTATATTCTAAAAACACTTGATAGAAGAAAATATCGACTTCGAAAGGAGTTTGTTGAAAAACCTTGTGTTAAAACCAAATTTGTTTACGACCATCGTCTCAAACATATTCGTTTAACAAAAATGATCATTAACATTTTTTTCTCACCGAATGTGATATGAACTGAAATGTGTTAGGAACTTTTGCTACATATTCTCAAGACTTAACTTGCTCCTCCTGCATTTGAGGACACTAATCTTTTTAAAGCTGTATTATCATTTCGCAAGATTTCGATTGTTTCACAGGTGATTTTTGTGCATTAACCGCACAAGTAGGCTTGTATCATCATTATCTTTCTCAACATAACATTTTCCAACTGGATTTCAATAAAAATCATGGTTGAATATTATGCTATTTCGGAATTTTCTAAAATATGTCATATTGTTAAGTATAAACAAGGTTTTAAGGGCGATATACCAGGTGTGATGTAACAGGTTCTAGTTTAACCACCCGGACCCATATCTGTCAATACAACACACATTTTCTCAGAGTCTGCATTCCAGACTTGATGGCTGGTAATCTATGCCTGACAAATTAAACAACATTTAGCAGGAATATGTGCTTAACAAATAAACAATTTTGGCTACAAAAATCTTTCATGCTGTAATAAAGATATAACACTATTTTCCCCTGTAAACCACTTGCTTGGAATAAAAAGAACCAAACAAATACGTATGTATATTAATTTAACCCCAAAAGTCATAGATTTCATGATATAAACTAAAAGTATTTTCCATGAGAATAACCACCGAATCAACTTCAGAGAACCCCTTTGCATAGAGAGATGCTATTTCTTCACAATCCCCGGCGGCGGCACTAATTCTTTTCGACTATTTGTCTCTCACCAATGGGTCAATAAGTCGTAGACCTATATGGGATAGCAGCTGGAGGTTAGGAAAGGTAAAATGGTAGTACTGGTGTGAGAAATGCCAGGAATACATTGTTAGCTGCTCCAGCCGCGCGATAAAGCTGAAAGATTGTTGAAAGCGGCGTAAAACCACATTCAAACAAGCAAACAAATATTTCCTCACAAAATTGCTACAAAATATATTCACCTAGGTGTAGCATAGTCAGGGACATTGATGATATTTGACCATTTCACTCAGAAGAAATATAGATGTGTGACCCGTTATGCGGAAAAGGACCATCTGGATAGTGCGTAATGTGTCGACCAAAGTCAGACTGTGCGGATTGCGCAGACTGACTTTGGTAGAGACCTTTCGCAAAGTGCTTTTTTTCTGAATCTAGAATGATCAATCTACCTTCCGGTGAATTTTTAGCTCCACTGGCCGAAGGCCAGCGAGCTATTGTCATGGCGGTGTGTCCGTCGTGCGTGCGTCCGTCCGTCAGTGCGTCCGTGCGTCCGTGCGTAAACTTTTTCTTTAAACATCTTCTCCTCCTAAACCTATGGGCAGATTTTGATGAAACTTGGTAGAAATGTTCCTTGGGTGACCCTCTTCTAAAATTGTTAAAGAAATTTTGATTGACCCCCAAATATGGGCGTGGCAGGGCGTGGCATTTTTTCACTTTGAAATCTTTAAAAATCTTCTCCTCCCAAACCGTTGGGCCAATTTCAATGAAACTTGGCATGGATGTTCCTTGGGTGACCCTTTACCTAAATTGTTCAAGAAATTTTGATTGACCCCCAAATATGGGCGTGGCAGGGCGGGGCTTATTTTGAGCCCAAAATCTTTGAATGACATCTCCTCCTGAACCACTGGGCCGATTTCAACCAAACTTTTCCAAAATGTTCCTGGGGTGACCCTTTACCTAATTTGTTCAAGAAATTTTGATTGACCCCCAAATATGGGCGTGGCAGGGTGGGGCTTATTTTGAGCCCGAAATCTTTGAATGACATCTCCTCCTGAACCACTGGGCCGATTTCAACCAAACTTTACCAAAATGTTCCTGGGGTTACCCTTTTCAAAAATTGTTCCTGAAATTTTGATTGGCCCCCAAATATGGGCGTGGCAGGGCGGGGCTTATCTGAGCCCGAAATCTTTGAACGATATTTCCTCCTAAACAATTGGGCCGATTTCAATGAAACTTTACCTGAATGTTCCTTTGGAGACCCTTTCCAAAAGTTGCTCTCAAAATTTTGATTGGCCCATAAATATGGGTGTAGCAGGGTGGGGCTTATTTTGAGCCCGAATTCTTTGAAGGACATCTCCTGAATCACTGGGCTGATTTCAATGAAATTTTACCAGAATGTTCCTTCTGTGACCCTTTTCAAAAATTGTATGCGAAATATTAATTAGCCCTTAAATATTGGCATGTCAGGGTGTGGCTTATTTTGAGCCCGAAATCTTTGAACTACATCTCCTGATGAAGGTTGGGCCAATTTCAATGAAACTTGAGAATTTTGGTGCAATGTGAGCCATACCCAGTTAATTAATATAAAATAGGTCTTAAGAGATTTCAAAGTGTTGTTTTCATTCAAAGAAAGATTTATTTAATGCAAGTCTAATGACGTTAAAGCCAGTGGAGCGATACAGGCCCTCTTGGGCCTCTTGTTTTAAATTCCGACCTCTGGTTGACCTATGCTGGACCCAGTCTCTTTTTCAAATATTCATTTTACAGAGTTCCGAGATGTTCCCTTTTCGCATGATGGGTCACATTTTATAGGAGTCGGTATATTTGGTTTTCAAAATGGTCTTTTCCTCTAGATTACTAAATAGTTTAATCTTTTACCATATATAGTGTATACATGAGGAAAAGAACCACAATATATAAGCTTATGATGTATTAAAACCTTGAAGTATGTGTGTGGGATTGCATTTTTTCCTTATAGATGTCTGTTTAAAATTTGTCAACAGCTTTGATTTTTTCAGCGATTTGTTTACAAAGTGTATACTGACGAATTCATTACATTAAAAACTAAGACTGATGAAGGCTGAGGACTTAAGTATTTTTTTTTTTTTTCATTTTGTCTTGTGTAAACTTTCTATATCTAACATCTAGGTTGTGATCTCCTAAAATTTCATGTGACATTTAATTTGTTTACTTTTACAAGTATATAGGCAGTTTCTTTATGTTGATACAAATTATTTTTTGTCTTATCAAAACTTTACACTTATTTATTCACATGCTAGATACATAGTTGGAATTCAGCATCCTGACCATTTGTCTTAATATATCTAAATGTATGTACAAAAATATTAAATCTTTATAAGCGAACTTCACTTGTTTCAATTTAATGGTACACGTTACAAGATTATCACATGTTTAGAAAAAAAATCAAAGGTAGCGTATTTGCGTTTGTACGGTTAGACTAGCAAACCTGTCCGATCTACGCTACCCTCCGATTCTTATTATCGATAGATTGAGGCAGGTTCGCCAGTCAGTTGTACGGTCTGCCTGTTTCGGTTACATTAAGCAATCCTTTGAAAATTACCTATAATATTATTCTTTGCCAAAAAATATTCAACATTATGGTCTAAATAAACCAATTAAAAGGGCCTGATTAAACATTATTCACCGTTTTAAATCCCAATCTTGAAGACCGGTTATCAAAACTAATCTCCTGTGTTGACGAGTATCTGTCACATGACACTCCTAGTTGACCTATCATATTGTAGCAACACATTTTCAAATGGTTTTATATTTACCTTTTTGAAAAATTAGTTTTGCTATTGAAAAGAAAATCTCTTTGATCCATGTGTAAATATTAACAAAAAGATGACATATTAAGGCTAGATCTTCTAAATGTGTTTTATAAGGCAGACAGCACACACCTATCGTATGTCAAATCTTTTCCATATAGAAACCGATAACCTTGAATGTGCTTTGCTCTATAATGATAATAAATGGTAAGCGAGTGTTGTCTGCTGTAAAACAGTACCTTGTAAAACGTTTTGCTATGACCACTGCTCGAATTCTATGGCTAAAACAGCAGAGATCCTTTCAATTATAGATAACCAATTCTCTGTTTGTTTTTCCCAGCATGTCATTGTAAATCAATCAAACGTTTCTACAAATATCTCTTTATCTCTAAGAATTTTCCAAATTCTTGATAAACAGGTTAGTCGTAATCCTGCTCTTATATGCATTTACTGTTTATTTTCCCATGTCTTTGGATTATTTATAGCTTATGTAGGAAGCTTTGGCTGTCAATTATACATATAAACATATAATGATATGGGATCAACTTCATAATATTCAGGTAATGTTTCACAATATCTCTCCCACTTCTCTAAAATCCGTGATAAAATAAGATACAGACCGTAATGTATAGGCTTCCATATCAAAAATAAAAGTGGGTGGTGAAAACTTCCTGTCGCAATAAGAGTTTTGGCGAAGTTTTTGATATTAATTTGTACTAAAATATCAAATCATTAAATTTTAATCTTAAAATAGAAAGAAATGACAAAGACCAAGAAATTGTGGTATTTTGGCTCTTTTAACTCCTGTAGTTCACGTTTTAAGCACATAACCTTGAAACATTCCTTCTTGTAATGAATTTTCTGTTCTAAATTGCACATTCTTAAATGCTTTTCGGTGAATTATCAATAAATAACGGTAGATCATAATTTTGATAAACTCGCTGCCTTTCCAGTAAAATTATCAAAAACTTGCATCCCATTTTTATGCAGTCAGACTGAAAGTCTGACTTGCATATAGTGGTCGCCGGCAATCGGATCCTCACAACACCGAATTCGAATAAATCCATGAGCGTGAAAAAGTAAACCCATTCATGATTTATAGCCCGCGAAAATAATATCAGACTGAATGCCAGCTGCCTATATTTTTTGTGAACAATTCCGATTTCAAAGCCATATTTCCGAATTACGAATTTGGATATCAAAAGTCAGGGGAAAAAAGATTTTGATCGGCGCCGAAAAGTAAACACGAAATCGAAAGTAGTCAGCGACCGTTTTTTAAAGGGACTCGTCTTTTGGAGTTACTTCCCTTACTCAGATAGGTTTATCGTTTATTTTAAAATCCGGTGTTAGGGCAAGGCCGCGCGATAAGAACTAAAAAGTTGTAGCCTGCGAATAAAAATCAAAAGGATGGGCCCTACGTCGCGCCGAATCTTAAAATACGACATCAACGAAAATCGGACTTCCGCGACGACCTGCCGTTTTGGCCTATTCCTAAATAAAAATCTTTATGGTACCCCGCACAGCGTTATGATAATCGGCGCTGTATTATCGTAAATCCAATAAATCGGGAACCATTCTATGTTAACATGTTCCTTTCCTACGAAATAGATCAAGATTAAAGGCGATCAAAGACAATTTATAACTTTTTCGCCGGGTCTCCCGAAAATAAGGCAAAAGTAAATATAGAAATAGATTCTAATGAACCCGGGCCGATTTCACAGGGTCCACGTCCATATTACACAATCACCGAAAATCAGTCTGTCCCTCTGAAATTTCAGCAGACGAACAAGTGACTTTTGCCGATTTAAAAACCAAAGAAAAGCGGGGTTTTCTCACCTACTTGTTTGACAGATATTACTGGCTTAAGTATGGTGAGCAACCCAACGTTATGACATGTTCGTTGTGAATAAAAAAAAAGAGAAAAGCAGAGTTAGATAGTTAACAATATCATGTTGATTTGTTGACTCGAGTGCAATTTTTGGGGTGGTTTTATGTCTGTAGCTATTTTCTGTTAACTCGGCATGAGTATTAGCCATAACAGTAGCTATCCCTATTATCAAGGTGGATGACGATGGAAGAAATAATAATTAAGCCCTTATTATTTTTATATTATTATACTGACCTTGTAGCAAAGCATTGTCCCTCCAAGCAGTGCTCTTTTCATCAAAAGTAAGGGCTTTAAGCATGAATAAGGCAATATTTGGGAATGAATGGTCAGAATAGAAGGCCTAAGATCTGAAGTATAGATTTAAGCCTTAGATTTTAGAGAATTTGTTATAATTGAAATATTTCAATACTCAAATATTGTTCCGTCCTGACTGCATTCAGGCCTTTCAGGCCTTTGATTAGCTCCACTGGCTGAAAGCCACTGGGGCTATTGTCATGGCGTTGTGTCCGTCGTGCGTCCGCCCGTCCGTGCGTCCGGTCGTAAACTTTTTCTTTAAAAATCTTCTCCTCAGAAACTACTGGATGGATTTCAACCAAACTTCACAGGAATGATCCTTGGGTGACCCTCTTTCAAAGTTGTTCAAGAAATTTTGATCCAATGAAAAACATGGATTAAATGGGCGTGGCTAATTTCCAAATATGGTAAAAAGTGACTTTTCTCAGGTTCTAACTGATGGATATCAACCAAATTTTACATGAATGATCCTTGGGTGACCCTTTATCAGTCTACAAAAATTATTGTGATCGGATGAAAAATATGTATTTTATGGGCGGAGGTCATTTCTCTATATGTTATATAGTGGAAACTTTGAAAATCATTTTCTCAGAATCTAACGGATAGATATCAACCAAATTTTACATGAATGATCCCTTGGTGACCCTTTATCAGTCTACAAAAAATTATTGTGATCGGATGAAAAATATGCATTTTATGGGCGGAGGTCATTTCGCTATATGTTATATAGTGGAAACTTTGAAAATCATTTTCTCAGAATCTTACTGATAGATTTCAACCAAATTTTACATGAATGATCCTTGGGTGACCCTTTATCAGTCTACCAAAAATTATTGTGATCGGATGAAAAATATGTATTTTATGGGCGGAGGTCATTTCTCTTTATGTAATATAGTGCAAACTTTGAAAATCATTTTCTCAGAATGTTATTGATGGATATCAATCAAACTTCATTAGTATGATCCTCGGGTGATCCATTATCATTCAGCCAAAAATTATTGTGATTTGAAGAAAAATATGTCTTTTATGGGCGGAGGTCATTTCTCTATATGTTATAATAGTGGAAACTTTGAAAATCTTTTCAAGATCAGTAGAAGCCAAAATATCTAAAAATCTAGTCAAAACTTAGATTTGCTTTAACAGAAATTCAAGCCTGTGGAGCGACACAAGCCATTCATGGCTTTCTAGTTGTTCATTTCACCCTTTCTTACGTCATCTTAGCGGAACCAAATAAGCGACTTTATCATGAACGTTGCATGGCAATCACATGTAAATTGACGCGCTTTAAGAAAATATGCCGTGAAATTTTCGCATTTTGTCGCTTTCCAGTCATTTAGTTTTTCATCTCGGGGACAACAAAAACCTATATTTTCAATCGTGGCTCCGACACTCCTATAAAATATTGCTTTTTTTGTTAACCCAATGAAATAAAAATCAAGATGTTGAATTAGAATATATGCAATTGTTTCTTGTACATCTACTGCTCATGAGTATGTTCGAATATTTAAGTCATATGACTTGTCAACAGGAAGCCTTTTTAAGTCTTTTGAGAAGGACAAGAAATTAAGTCGATGGTGTCTCTATGGGAATCCTCATCAGTTTGACCAGTTTGCAGTTTTGTCACTCACGGGAAATGCAGCTGTGGATACGCCAATATACAGAAAAAAAAACCGAAGTCTTTCAGAGTAACCATTCAATAGGATGGCTCTGATGCCGTTTCTAAGGATCTTGTCAAAAATGGATTAAAGGAAGCATACATCGGTTCCCAGTACAGCAATTCCACATGGAAATAAGGATGGACTCCAATGTTATCAGAAAAGACGCACCAGACACCGATGGCGTAAGGATGGAACATAGGGTTCTCGGTTTCAGTTTTCATTTTGGTCTGACAGGTCAATGTCAGCATCTGAGATCATTTTGAAAACTGATACTGAGTCCTTGTATCGACAAAGGAGATAAAGAAACAATCGCAATTTCTGTGAGAATGAAACAGAGATGTATTGTACCTGGACCTGTACAAAAACTACAACAAAGATAAAAATATTTTTACCAGAAGAAAGGACTATCCAAAAGAATATTCAATGAGCCTGTGCGTGGAATTTCCAACAATTTCATATGTGAACAAAGCAAAGACTCTGGCCAGTCTGTGCATCCGCACAGACTGACCAGAGTCTTCTCTTTGCGACTTGCAGATTGATAGGGTCTTGGAGTATCTGTAGACAGTTAGGTAATCCTAACACTAAGAAACTGTCTTGCCTGCTACATGTGTGCACCTCATGCAGATGTCAAATTGCTGGAAATGTCATGTAAAAGCTCCAATGCATTGACTTTACATTTTTTCAGCTCGGGCTCATTAGCACGTGAATCATTGTCGATTACCATCATTCGCAGTTGATAAGATTCTACATTGACATTGAACTTAAACCATCGTCGTCTGAAAGGATCACAGAATTGACATCAAATTTCTTCAAGAAAGAATGATGGAGTAAGATGAACTCGGCTTTCGTTTTGATCTGTCAGAGTGTTGCTTTTTGTCTGAGATCATTGCGAAAACTGATTTAGTCTTTTAAATCTTCAAAAAAGCACCTTCAAGATGTCATCTTTCAACCGTGCACTCTATACATATTTTAATTTTAGGCAGACGGAACTCATTGGACATACTCCTTATAAGTCTAACTTCTAGAAAACATAAGCTTTGTGAATATTTTGTATAATGATATTTTTATGGCACAATTAATTACAAAACGTGTGTTTCTTTTTCTGCATCCCCCACCATAAATTGGCGATGGGCACATAGAGTTACCTCTGTTCGTGTGTGAGTGGCTGCGTGTTGGGCTGGGGTTGGGATGGCGTGTGAGTGTTCAATGTATAGATAAATTTCAAAATTGCTTAGCACAGTTGTCCCCTGGGTGTGCACTAGTGTCATACGATAGTTTGTCTGGATACGCCCAAGGTCAAAGTCTCGACTGAAGGTCAAATGGGTCACCGGCAAAATCCTGTGACAAATTTCCAGTTATCTTAAAATAATGTAGTTTGGTGTTCATCATTGCATTCGTAAATCCTGATCGGCTTCAAAATTTAGTTTCATAGCTCGATCAGACAATTTTGAGTCCCAAGCTTGTGAAAAAAGTGGTCCCAAAAGAAATCTTGGATTAAGTGAAAAAAGCTTAAAAAAGAAAAAAAATTGATAAGATATATATGCCTCGCATATCTGTACACTGAGTATAGTTTCATTAAGTTCATCCTTTCAACTTAGGCATTTGACAAAAGAATTAGGCAAAACCAATGCTGTTCTTATTAAAAACCTAAAGAATATACGACGCCTTTGACCTTTCTGATGTATTACTCTGAACTAAGGCAAACATGTAATCACTGGAAAGAATAATGTGGGGTATGTTCTTGTTGCTTAGTTTTTGTACGCCGCCGAAGGTGAGCGAATACTGGTTTCGTCTTTTCCGTCAGTCCATCCATCAAGACCTCAGTAAGTACCTACATGTACGTCCGTTCGTCTTAATCTTGCAAAGGCAACTAATCTTATATTAATAGACCGATTTGGATATTTTCACAATATGTTCATATTCACCTTACCTGCGCATATTGTCGAGATTTTGTGAAATACTGATGTTTTACAGAAAAGTGACATTCAGGTGATTTTCTGAAAATTATGCCGCGTCACGGAAAAAGGGACCTCAATGTCAAATTTTATATGATTTTGATTAAACTTTCACAAAATATGCCTCGTCTCTTGACCATGTGTATACTGTTGGGATTGGAGAAATTATGCCGCGTCAAGGAACAAATGTGTCTAATGTGAATTTTTTTTTTAAATGCAGCACTTCCTACATATTTGCATGGATTTAGATGTATTTTTCTCTGAATAACCCAAGACACCTTGCTATGCGCATACTGTACAATTTTTATGATACTTTCAAGCGTCACAGAAAAAGGATCCTTCACGCAATCTGTTCGTATGTCGGTAGATTAACATCTTGTGGGCCGCCGTCATACCGCACTTAAAAGCGCGTCGGAATGTCAATCTTTAAGTCCCGAGTTAGATTCCTGAGCGCTGCACCTTATTCCGATTACATGTCTCCCACCAGAGGATATATAATCGGAGACTTATATCGCATACCAACTGGAGGCTAGGAAGGGATATAATAGTAGTACCAGTGTGAGAAATAACAGGAATTGTAAGGTGTTCCAGCCGCCGCGATATGACTAAAATGTTGCTAAGAGCGGCGACCCCCCCCCCCCCCCCTTTTCAATCAAACCACATTGTCAGCGCATCTTCTTCATTTATTATTAGGTCTTATTTTAATGAATCTCCCAAAGACTATTCCTAATTACCTTACCTAGCGCATACTTTCAGGATTTGTTATTTTCCAGTGTCACAGAAAAGTGGGCCTTGTATAAAACTTCCTGTCCTTGCAATGCCTCCTGCATTTATGAATGGATTCCCGTAAAACTTTCATGACGAGCGCCTATTCAACTTTCCAACTCGGGCAGTAGAAACTCTTGTTGACATAAAAAGGCACACTTTCGAACCTACCGAAGATTTTCATCTAGACAATCATTCTTACTTATTTTTCAGGTCGTCCGGCGTCCGTCAACAATTTCTTTAAACGACATCTCCTCCTAAACTACTGGTCCAATTAACCCCAAATTTTACAGAAATGTTGCTAAGGTGGTCCCCTTCCAAAATAGCTAAAAGAATTGAAATCCGTGAAAAATCCTGGTTGCTATTGCAACCAAAGGTGAAATTTTAAGAAAATCTTAAAAATTCTTCTCCTTCTCAACCAGGAGTCCTAGAGACTTAAAATTTGGCATGGATGATCAGTTCATAGACCTGAATATAAATAGCTAAAATCATTAATCTGTTGGGCCACCAGGTGCGGAGCACCAGGGGGGAGGGGGTAGTACTTAGGGTAAATTTTGTAATCTTTAACCTTCTTCTTTTTCGGAACCAAGAGCCCTACAGACTTGAAAATTGGCATGGATGATCAGTTCATAACCCTGAATTATAATAGCTAAAATCATATCTGTTGGGCCACCAGGTGCAGAGTACCAGGGGGAGGGGGTAGTACTTTGGGTAAATTTTGTAATCTTTAACCTTCTTCTTCTTCGGAACCAGGAGCCCTACAGACTTGAAAATTGGCATGAATGATCGTTCATAGACCTGAATATAAATAGCTAAAATCATATCTGTTGGGCCACCAGGTGTGGAGCACCAAGAGGGGGGGGGGTATTTTGGGTAAATTTTGTAATCTTAAACCTTCTTCTTCTTTTGAACCAGGAGCCCTACAGACTTGAAAATTGGCATGGATGATCAGTTCAGAGACCTGAATATAAATAGCTAAAATCATATCTGTTTGGCCACCAGGTGCGGAGCACCAGGGGGTAGGGCGTAGTACTGTAGGTAAATTTTGTAATCTTTAACCTACTTCTTCTTCGGAACCAGGAGCCCTACAGACTTGAAAATTGGCATTGATAATCAGCTTGTAAACCTCAATTAAAATAGTAAAAATCATGACTGTTGGGTCACCAGGTACATTTCATCTGGGGGGAGAAGGTAGTGCTTTGTTGAAAATTTTGAAATCTTTGACTGTCTTCTTCTGATAAACCAGAATTTCTACAGCCTTTATATTTGACATGAATGATCAGCTCATAGACCCTATCTGAAATAGCTAAATCATGAATGTTTGGCCACCACGTGCAGAGCACCAGGGGGCGGGAGGGTAGCTTTTCAGAGCAATTCTTAAATCTTTAAAACTTCTTCCTCTGATAAACCATGTGCCCTACAGACTTGAAAAATGGCAAGGATGATCAGCGTATGGACCATAATTAGAATAGCTAAAATCATCACTGTTGGGCCACCAGGTGCGGAGCCACTGGGGGGGAAGGGGTTTTTTTTTAATTCATAACCTTCTTCTTCTGAATCAGAATCCCAACAACCTTTATATTTGACACAGATGATCAGCTCATAGACCCTATTTTACATAGCTATAACCATGAATGTTTTGCTACCATGTAAAGAGCATTGGGGGAGAGGGTAGAATTCTGGTCAATTTTGAAATTTTACACCTTCTTCTGATGATGAAGTAGGAATCTTACGGGCTATAAATTTGGCATGAGTCATCAGCTCATATACTTTAATCAAAATAGATATAGTCATGATTGTTTTGTGACCAGGGACAGAGACCCGAGGGGAGGGGGTAGTGCTTTGTGGTAAATTTAACAATTGTTAAAAATTCTGCTGGACCAGAATTCCTAGAGCTTTTTCATTTGATATAGAATAATCAGCTCATAGAACTGAATTTAAACAGCTATTATGATTGTTGGACCACGAGGTGCGGAGCAACAGGGGGAGAGGGTAGTACTTCAGGTCAATTTTAACATTTGAACTTTTTTTAAGCTCACCTGAGCACAAAGTCCAGCTTCCATCCTTTGGTTGTCGTCTGGCGTCCGTCAACAATTTCTTTAAACGACATCTTGTCCTAAACTACTGAGCCAATTTACATCAAATTTTACAGAAATGTTTCATAGGTGGTCCCCTCCAAGATAGCTTAAAGAATTGAAATCCATGGAAAACTTTCGTTGCTATGGCAACCAAAGTTGAAATTTAAGAAAATCTTTAAAATTCTTCTATTGATGAACGAGAAGCCCTACGGCTTTTGAATTTGCCTTGGATGATCAGTTTATAGACCTTAATTATGATAGCTAAAATTATAATTGTTGGGCTACCAGGTGCGCATTACTAAAGTTATCCCAGATATTCTCTTGTAAAATGATCATGCAAAAAAAACGACTGATAACAGTTCCATTTTGGATCTTGTATTTTCAAACAGAAATAGTAAAAACTGAGACTGTAGAATCTTACTGGTCTGACCATAAGAATATTTTCCTTTACACTTGAATTTGTTACAGTTCAATAACTTATCATCTGAATCAAAAGTAATGCAAGTTACCCTTAGGTGCTTTGACTCAGGTGAGCGGACCAGGGCCAAAGGTCCTCTTGTTTTTAAATTTAGTTGACCTAATTTCTTACCTGTTCGAAATTGTAAAACCAAATCATTAATTTTGCCAATTTTCAAGTTGATTGGGAAGAAAACAGCCTACAGACAATGTCTACAGGTTGGTTCTTAGATTTGACATCGTGACAAGATCCAGTTGATAATAGTACATATTTGTCCGAGAATTTTTCATGACAAACATTCTGATCATATTTCAGGTTGATTGCATTTACATAGCGCTTTCTTTTTCATACACAAGTGCGTTCCAAAGCGCTTTACATTATTTCTATCAATTTACAGCATTTATGTGAACAGTTTAAACCTTATAAAGTGAAAAGTAAATTATTTTTTAAAAAGTAAATTAACATTTTCCTAATTACCAAATCATTATAAAAACATTTCTTTATATTTGTTTGAAAACTTGTCGTCATGTTTTATAATTTTGTTAAAATATGCGAGTATTGCGTTGTTTCTTAAGTTGTAGAGGACCTGATTATGGATGGAGCGAATTTAACGGAGTTGGAACTATCACCATAAAAATACGATCTCTTAAAGCTAGTACTCGTCTTTCGGGAACAACGAGAACCACAGCACTTGACCCGGATCTTAGATCTCGTTTTGGTACATATATGTCAAATGTAGATTGAATATAACCGCAAGATTTCTAAGCTGTAGTTCCGATATTTTGATTATTCACCAACGCTCAAATCATAAAAAAGGAGTGGGCCGAGGACATTCATCTTTTGTCTCAGTCATCATAATATCTCCTTTATCCTATATATTATATGTTGGTCGCCTTCTGAGTGCGTATGTATTTCAAAATCCCAGTTACGCCTATGTTGGTGATTGCAGAAAGATGCGTTTCACAACATCAGTTGTATACGGTCTAAATTCTTTGTGTTTCTCTTCTGATTTTGTAGACGGCGATGTTAATTGTATAGAACAGGATTTTATCCCGTTCCGTATCGTTTCTACTTATTAACAATAAAAAATACTGAATTCTTTTGTGGGAGCTTGAGTAGATAAAAAAAGATGGTAGACCAACATCATTTGGACTCCAAGAAGAAGATTTGCCTTTAAAGTGTGAATTAAATAAATGACGATGGATATCACACAGTCATAACGTTCATTTTTGTCTTTATAAGAGAAACTAAAAACATTGTTGGCACTTAGAATTACACCTCGACACAGTAACCTAAAATAAATCACTTGAGTTATGGAATTGTCCTAAAACCGAAATGCATGTAAGCGTTGTAATTGCTCCGCCAATTTCATTATTAAAATCGGGTATTTACCTTCGGATTGTCTGAAATCTCAAAGGTGAACCTTATCAAACATTTTGGGTTTAACCCTTTGCTGTTTAATCCCTGCTTTTTACGTGCCTGTGATTTTATGATTGAGAAAACATTGTGAAAAAAGAAGAAATTGCTTCTGACAAGCAATTTCTTCTTTTTCCACACTATTTTCTACCCTACAGAATGGTTATTTTTCAAATTAAATCCACTTTGAATTTTCGTCTGCAAAACCTTTGAATTTGGGCAGGTCAAAATTTTGTAAAACAGGAAAGGGTTTTAAGTCAACAACAGGGTTATCTTTTTTAGAGCTCGGTCAAGCTATACGTGTTATGTGGCTAATCTTGAAATCCCAACCAGATCAACCAGAAACTGCCGTTTTATATCAATTAGTTGACGACCGCAATAAAAGCATTCATTAACATGTCAAGTTTTGGCCAAAATTCGTCATCTAAGTCTCTTATCATGTACTTTTTCATGAGGACATTTGCCCAATGGTCATGATTACTCGTTCTAAGACAAGGTGACTTATCACTGGAATGGCTTGAAAGAACGCAAAAACGCAGAAACGTTTTAGCTTGAACTCGATGAAAAATCTAATAGAGAGGATGTTTGATGAGTGGTCATTTAGTAACGTGTAATCTATAAACCGATTAAAAAACAAAGCTGTGTCAAGATTGATAAATTTAGTATTTATTCCCGCAAAATTTATTTTCAATATGTAAAATGGCTTGAACTTTTGTCAAAATTCGCTGTGTTGAACTCATTGTATAGTTATTACACAAGCGCAACAACATCCGTGTAATCAAAATATTCAATCGGGGTTTTTTTCTCGCACTACCGTAGGTCATATTATACTATAACATATAGTATAGGTTACTTCAGGCCTCCCATCATTTCAGCATTGCAAAGATTTTGGATGTTTCAGACGATAAAAGGCTCTTATTCTCATCACCATTAATGCCTTTATCAGACATGCAACGGGAGGATTGTTTGTTTGTGCAGTATATTGATCGATATTGGTAATTTGTCTGATTTTATGTTTAATTAATACAGTTTTTAAAAGTCAATTTACTTTCGAAGAGGACACATTTCTACATCTTTGAAGTACAAAACCTTGACATAATACGGATTGCCGATTTGAGCTTGTTTTACGACAACGTACTGTTAAGAACATCGTGAAATTGATATCCACCTCGATCAAATACATTCTAAATCGCTCACTCATCGCTGAACACATTAATTCCAAACACTCACTCAAATCACTCCTAAACGCTTGGTTCGTCAAGACAAAAAAATGAAAGAATGGAGATTTTTTAAAGGCAGAAAATAAATTATCGCTATTTTTTCGTCCAATTGGACGGAATTATCGATGATATGTATCTCTGAAATTTCATTCAAAACTTGCTCTTTTCACTCAATCATTTTCATTCCAATATCATTCAAAAAATCATTCACTTTGTCAATTTTACGATAATGTACATGCGACCTTAGAGATACAACTTTTGTTAAACTATAAGACGCGGTCAATGCTTAGATCTCAATGTATTAAATATCTCGCGGTAAAGTAAGCTAAATCTTGAGTTGCGTAATCATAATTTGTAATAGAAAGTGTTACAGTAATCATATGGACCAACCTTTTCATCAATTACACTAAATTGCGTATGAATGAAAGATTTTTATGTAGAAAAATCTTAATTTCAGCTTAATACCATTAAAAAAATATTTTTGGAAAATCAAATGATTTCAAAATAATGATTTTGTCTATCTGATTAATGTTAATACTTTCGCATTTTTCGCTCTTAAACACGAGGGGTGATGAAGGCTGTTTAGTAGTAAGAAAATAGTAAAAACACGTGGCTTTATACTAAACATTTGACAGAAGAAATGCCTATTATTCCTTTTTTGGACATTCTAATTTGCATATGGACGGTCATTTCATCTTAGATGTTCCGACCATAGATTATCAATTGAACTAGGTCGACATAACAATATTGCTCGTTCAAATAGATTATGTGAACAATGCTCGATGAATGCTTTCGAAGACGAATACCACTTTCGTTTGGTCTGTCCAAAATATAGAAATCTGAGAAAAGAATTATTTCCGAGGTATTACTGCAGATGGCCTACCAAGCAAAAGTTTATTCAAGTGATGGGTAGTACATCTTCAGTTGTAATCAACAAACTTGCAAAGTACGTTTATCTTGCTTTCAATACACGTTCTTCATTATAGATTTAGACCTAACCATTTTCTAAACTTAAGTCTGCTTTTCTCATTTTATAATTTGCTATGTTCTATTTGTATTTTTTCTCAATGTCTTAATACATGTCCTGCCTATTGAAGGCAATTAAACACTGAATGTTTTATGCCAAATAAAGAATTTTGACTTGACTTTGACTCTTGAACTTGAATATCACGTGATTTGTACCGTAATTACTCGCCTGCTTATCTAATTTTCCTCGTGAAAATACCAAGGTCTTAGTAAAAAAATATGCTTTTTGATTGGTCTAATTAAGGGAGTGTGGGGTACATCTCAGAATAGATAAAAACAATTTCCAATTATCAGGTCAAACTGTCTGGAAACAAAGAGAATATACACCAGAATTGATATCCTAGGGAAGTGAAAATCTTCGATAAAATTAATTTTATAAGATTACTCGATTTTATACCAAAACGAATCACTCTAACTCATACACTTTTGACTCGGTCCCTATGCAAATCAGAACTATTTTTGGATAGACAATTTGCTGTTCCGTTTAATACAGTCATAAGAAGGTATGAACGACTGAGAGTTAACATGTAGACAGACGGACAAAATAAGTATTTTACGATAAAAAATTCTGAAAAACTAAAATCTTCATGGTATTAGATAGAAAATATGATATGCCAAGAAAAAAATACGATTAATCAATTCGATTCTGAGATTTTCGGCGAAATGTCGGTCCATATAGAAGTCAAACGGACTATATATATAAAATTATATATCGAATGTGTTAAAAAGATCTACACAACGAGAAAGATGTGATGCGCTTGTTATAGACCAAAACCATTAGACTTTTTACAAATTTGACCTTGACGCAATCAAATGTTTATTTCATCACAAAGGTCGAAGGTCAAAGCGATAGATTAACTGCGTTACTTTTCGAATTTTATATGTCCGATTGATATTACCGAGTCGTGTTTTATCAAATATTTTTACAGGACTGAAAATCGCTTTACATGTTAAAAACTATAGCCAGAACATGGGTTTTGGGTTGAGTTTTTAACTGCGATGTCTAAATGAAATTATGAAAATTTAATATTTGTTAGGCCAGGTGAAAATAGTGGGTCACTTGAGTCAAATCGATGAAAATTGTTAATGGATACTCCAGATTTTTAGAACTTCTCTTTTCATCATTGTAAAAACGTTTTACCTTTATGGCTTTATCTATGCGAACTGATCAATGCAGGCCAAAGTCAAGTCAAAAATGGTCACTATTTCTTATGAAGGGAAAGCGTTTATGCATGTTCTTGGGGGTCACAGTTTTACCAAAGAATTGATTAGAACTTGGGTTAAAATATGTTCTGTGTCTACCCTAATGTTAACAGCATGAATACGTAGCTAATTAAGTAATATTCTTTGACCACTTGAACCTTAACTAAACCACATTGCAAATGCGTCCGATGATCAATTACAGAAGATGTATCATCTGATTGTATGATATCTTGGATAAGGTGTGTTTACAAAAGCAAGATGCAAAATATACATTTGTGTATCTTAAACTTGAAGTCATTTTGGAATAATAGAAAAGACCGCAAATTAAGAAAATCTTAGAAAAAACCTTCTTCTCCTAAACCAATTTTAATTCTCGTAAGCCGATTAAGCCGATTTTCGGGGAGGATGTCCCTTTGGCAATGCTCAACCAAAATTATGTAAAGAATATGAAGATCGAATTTAATGTAAAATTAAAAAAAAAATGTCCTAGACAACTCGGATCAATCGGACTGAAACTTGGCAGGGATTTTCCTAATGTGAATCGCTATCAAAGTTTTGTAAAGAATACAATTCCATCGAAATCTCTGGCCGCCATGGTAACGGAAAAGGCGGAGTTGTCATTGTAATGGAAAAGGCTGTAAAATTTAGAAAGTCTTAGAAAATAATCTTCTCCTAAAAAACGATGAAGTTACAATTTAGCGAGGATGTTCCTTCTGCGAAGCTCTGCTAAATTCATTGTCCTTATCTCCGGAACTATGGATCAAAATAACTTGTTTCGCATAGTTTCACCTTTGATTTGTACTTGTGTCATCTGAAAGGTTTGTTTGGCTAGATAGCAATATTTGCGGGGATATCCATGTCTGTGACACATTCTTGTTTTTGTTGTTTTTGGACAAGGGTGCTCAGCTGAGCGATTTAGGATCACCGTGATCCCCTCGTCTACATGTGTATTTATTTATTTTTTATTTTTTTAAGTCGTCATTTACATGGATGAGTGTTTTGAAGAACCCGACACGTATGTAATACGGTTTCGTAAAACCATGTATAAAAGGCGCATTGCAGGTTCGAATATATGGACAAGTTAAAAAGGTCAGGCAAATATTTGTCGCAAAGGGTGACCAAGACAAAGTTGTCATCAATTGTGAAACCGCGGCGATTCTTCGGAATAGACCTTCGGAATTATTAGGGCGCAGATATGAAAGCGCGGCATTTCGCATTTCAAGATGACATTGAGAAAAACGGAAATCAAAGAAATGTTAAAACTGGACATATTAAAAATTGCCTAATATATAGCTTAAAGGTCACCATACACCATCGCAAAGCCTTTCGATTTGACGGGACCAAAACTCCTGCTGTTATAGGTGGGTTTCAAAATAAGTAGGCGCATTTTTCAATCTCGAGTAGATTTAATCTGGAGGAGATATGCCACTTTGAAAAGAAAGTTTTTGATTGCTCCAAGATCACAGCTCAACGTCAAACGTTTAACTTATGATCGCATGTGCGATGCACATCTCCAATAACTTTGATTGAATTTCAAAATAGATAGTATTCGGAACATCACTCGGCAATTTTCGTAAACTGCAACAGACCTCGGATGTATGTAATGCGGATGGGTATGTAACAAAATCGTGCATTTTGTTAGGCGGAAACAGTGTAAGAAAAACTAGCACTGTAGATTTATATCTTTTACAGTAAATAACGGCTGAAAAATCTTAATTTTTGAGAATGACGAATCATTCTCAAAAATTAAGATTTTTTCTGCCGTTAATAAAGAATATAAAGATATTTATATTAGGATACGATGGTTTCACGCTAGTAACTTAAACGAGTAGCGTTGGCGACGTCGAATGTTTTCACTCAAAGTTTCGAGGGCTTACGCCATTTCAACTGACGTCATCGAGTTTTTCAAGGTTTTCCCGTAATTTTTAAAAATATTCCGTCCATGTACATCCGAGGTTGATCATGGGATTGGTCGAGTGGTGTTCCGAATGAATAGATTGATGTGTCGTTTGAAAGAAATTTGTTGATAGTGCCAATGTCACTTTTGCAATATCGTACTTTAATTGTACCGATATGCAGATCTTTTACTCGTAAGAAGAAGTCGTATTATTTGAATCTGCACCATATTGATTTACATAAAAAGTTTGTTTTGTCTTCCTGAATGAATTACTACATTGATCGAGCGAAAAAAAGGCCAACCGAATTTAACTTAAATTCTGAATGAAAATTCAAAATGTTTAGTTGACAACTTATTTGAATGGGTATTCAACATGAAATATGTCCCATTTTTCCAATTAAAGAAATGTGGTTTATCGGAGTTTGTAAACTCGTCACGTTTCTTGTCAAACTGTGGTTATACTCTGTCTTTAATTTTACGTCTTGATATGTTGATTAGTAGATTTTCACGTTCGAACTCATTAATAATCTGACCACACTCTTTAATAAACGGTCTTAAACTTTTACATCGTCGTTCTGGTCCCAAATATCGTATCTAAACATTGAATAAAGCTTTAGACGGGATATTTTTGTTTTACAACGACAGGAATAAAAGGACGCAACCATTATAGTGCGTCGTTTAGGTTTTGGATTACTTGACATCAAAATCATTAATGTTCCCGCTAAAGATGGCTTTGTATAAAAAATCAGCCATATATAAAATTAGGCATATTATAATTGATAATAAAACTTTGTGTTTTAGTGCGTTTTGTCATCAAAATATGAACTGCCAAAAATATCTCTTTCGATGATCGGAAATCATCAAAGAAGTTTGTATGTCTTCAAGTGTATAGACCAAATTACCACCAGAAGCCGAATAACCTTAAAAAATCAGCAAAAGTTACTATACTTACGTCCGGGGTACGGAGAAGTATGAGCGATGGTCCGAGTGCTAGGCATTATTTCGAAAGAAATTGTCTTCCGCCAACGCTCGATAAACCTGCGGAATGACCTTCTTGCATGAAAAAAGTAGTTCCTGCAGTGAAAATCGGAAATGAAATAGTCACTGGTGATAATGTGTAAATTTATCAAAGGATTTCATGGTTAGATATAAACAGGCTCAGTGCAACACTATTGTAAGTGCCTATTATAATATAGGCACTTACATAGTGTTGCACTGACCCAAACACAATCACAAAAGTTTTGCACCCCTGTATGCATCATCAGACTTTTTATTTGAAATGATACGGGATACGCAAAGGATTAAAGCCATGGTGATGTGAATGCCTACATGAAGTTCCAAAACGTACCAAAACATAAATTCTTTATCAATAATATTACGAAGGAATATACTTTCATTTGACCAATAGACACTTCGCCATGGCATCTTATTCCATCGGACATGCCCAGGTGTAACAATTTGTTGTAAATCGTGGGTTTTATGTCGTTTTAGGACCTTTCTAGACCTTACACCAGTTGATCAATCGAATTGGCACTCTTTTCTTCTGCTGACGAAGGAACCGTCGTCTTTTCGAGCTGTGCTTGGACCAGTTGTTCGACTTCAGACTGGTCGCAACAAAATAAATCTTTCCTCTTTGAGCTTTATGTTTTCTCCCTGATGAACTCCTCGATAGAATCCTGTTACCGACACTACTTGTTAAATGAAACTAATTACCGGGACTGCTTTTTGAGATGTAATCGCACTCGATGTTCCTACCGATCTATCTGAAGAACTGGCATGCTTATGAAGGCGAGGAATTATTCTTTCTTATCCATTTTTAATTTGGCACAATTAATTATGAAGTGATAAAACACAATAGCAAAGCTCTACAGTTGTTTTGTCATCTTTTGAGAAACTTACTTTTTGAAATGCCTTTGGTAGATGTTTTTAGGAACTAGATGAGGTGCATTGCCTACTCATTTCTTTCCGAAAAAATTATTTACTAACCACCAAAGGACCAGAGATTAGAATTTCCATAAGCTTTTGAGAAGATGTTTTTGCCTTTAATTTCGGGACAATTTTGTTATAGGGGAGCAACACTTTTTTATTATGTCTATATTTAAATGACTTAACTTCAGTTACATCTACCTTGTCTTTTTCATTTCGTATGGTAAAGAGATAAAAGCAAATCATTGGATTTTCGTTAGAAAATGACTTCCAAACACTCTATACTTTTTTTTTTTCAAATGCGTTACAGAGCACCAATATATTACCCACATATAAAAGTATTCGTTTCGATCACAAAAATGAAAATTATAAATCTTGCAATAAACTGTTGCCGTAAAAGGCATTGTATAAATATTATCAATTATCTTGGGAATCTATGATTTATTACAGGAATAATAATTTATATGCATAAATATTTTGCCATCTCATGTATTTTAATTTGACATAATAAATGTAAAAATATAAATATTATTATAAAAATGGGGTTTAGAGAAAAAGTGGAGTAATACATCTTCTTTAACTATCTTAAATAGACCTTCAGAACCTTTTACATCATCTGCCAAATTTCGTGTAGGTGCACATAAAATTGAAAAGGGTAGACACCAAAAAAAAAAAACCTTTCATAGACAGAATTTGTCCTCTTTGTAAACCACAAGTTGAAACTGAAGCCCACTTCTCATTACAATCCTGGTCTTTATCAGAAAACAGGAAAACGTTCTTTTCTTAGGTAGAATGCATCGCACCTTCTTTTAAAATCATGAGTGGTGATGAAAAATTTAGATACATTTTACAAAACAATGAATATGAAGTGCTGCAAACTTGTATATCTTATGTTCACAAAATGTTTGAGGAAAGAGATAACTTACTCGCAAAAACATCTGTAAACTGATGAGCTTCCTTTTATTTCAGTGTGTATATATATAATACGTACTTAGTGTTTTGTATGGAAAAAAAATATCTAACGAGATTGGAAGAATTGATCATTGTCGAGGCTTTGCCGAGACAATTATCAATTCTCACAACCGAGTTAGATATTTTTTCATACAATTCACTTAGTACGTATTATATTTATCTTATAACCTCTTTTTATCTTGTTTTCGTCGATGTTTCTGACTGAAATGCAAGTTTCTAAAAATAACCGTATAACATCATTGTTCTAAAAATAACTATGTGATAACATAAAAAATATCATACGAGATATTATCATACGGATATTTGTATAGTTATAAGGTAAATAGTCATACTATCATTCCGTGTGTTAATTCGGATACTTTAGTATATACCTTGTATATTTATCTTCTTGGTAAAGAAAACATACTTTTAAATAAACTTTGTTAAGGAAATCAAATTTTAATTAATTTCGTTATCCCCTACAAGAATTTTGCATTTATTATAGAAAAAAGAGCAGTTATTCTTAGACGTTAATTGTTCATTTTACCATTGTTTTCTGCTAATAAAAGGAAATAAAATTAAAAAAAAAATAAAATGTCATCCGCTGCTTCTTAGGCCAAGATAAGTCTTCGTTTTTTGTGGGTTTTTTCCCCAATTTTATTATTGTTTATAAATTAATAATTGAAAGCAAACATATTGTAAGATATGCATGCTTTTAGGGTCATCGTTACCTTTATAATAGGCCAAAGATACCATAAAATTTATTATATTAAAATATGACAAACTTGGGTAAATATTATCATTGTGAATCTTAAACGTAGCAATAACAGCTTTCTTCAAGCGTTGGTTGCAAAAATTTCGAATTACACTATCAGGATTTGACTCTGGCTCTTGATATGTATGCTGGTATTTTATATCGGTCCATAGATATAAATAGTGACAATCCTATAATTGGATTTTTTTAAACCAATATAGTAATTTGAATTTTGATTTAAATATTCTTTTATAAAACTGAGACCAAGATAAGGCAGCTTATCTCATCAAATTGGACATTTGGCCTTTTTCTTCTCTTTGTAATTAGAGGATATTGAATGAGGGATCATTGAATACCCAATTTATTTAACTCGTCATCCATAAACATATAGAAACCAGGCTGCGCAGATTTTTTTTCTATTTTTGTTGACGATTTTAATAAATTTGGCATGAAACGAGCACAAATTTTATAGTCTTCTATATTATGACGCTGTTTACGAAATGACGTCAATAAGTCTACTATGACGTCATTTCCCAATGAACTTTTAACTTTTCTATCCGTTCTTAGCTCATTTGCAAAGTTTTTCCACTAGTGTAATAACACACGTGTTATATCAAAAATATTCATGGGGTTATTTTGCTCCCGCGACGTCGGTCATATCAAAACCAGACTTATCAATATTAGTATCTATATTTTATTTCGAAATTATGCGACTGCATGTTGATTGTTTACTAGATGGCCCCTTTTCGAGTGACGGGTCACATTTATATAACAGCATCACAGCTACTGAGCACAGAATGAAACTGTATATCGTCGATTGAATTAAAAAACCTCGTATCTACAGCTTAATGAAGCTGTAGTAACGAGGTTTCCGAATAAAACAGACAATATCAAATATTATTTCACATGGAATGTTTTAACATCTGTTTCGAAAAATTAAATTTGCAATTAAAATAAGGCTACTTTGAAGTTCAATAAATATTCGGGGATTTATTGCCTGTATAAATTATAATGAAACTGCGCACTGAGTAGCTGATTGGTGAATATAGACTTATTAATTTCATTTTTATAGTTATAGAGCAATTATTTGAATCGGGATGAGACTTTAATTCTTCAAGTGTTGAATGGGGAGTTGCGGTTACACTCTATTACTCGTATTCTACAATTAAGAACATCGTGAAATTGACAAGGGAAATGATTTTGGAATGATATACGAAATGGAATTGATTGAGTATGTGTAGCGAGTTTTGAATGAATTTCAAGGGAGCATGCAATTATCGCTGATTTCGTCCAAATAGGACGAAATAATCGATAATTTATTACCCCCCTTTAAAAAATCTCCGTTCTTTCCAAATTTTGTGTCTTCAAGTACCAATCATACATTATGAAATCCACACAAGGTAAAAAAATCGTGGATTTATTAAATCGATTTCAATATTATGTTGACCGGCTTGATCGATATAGGAAAATCTTCAAAAATCTTCTTCTCTGAAACCAGAAGACAGACAGCTTTCATATTTTGTATGTAGCATCATCTAGTGGACCTCTACTAAGTTTGCTCATATGATGAAGACCCTGGGGTCATATTTGGGCTCCTTCTGGGCGCAACCCGTTTTACAAAGAATCAAAGAGCGAAAATCTTTAAAATCTTCTTCTCTGAAACCAGATGCCACTCAGCTCTGATATTTTGTATGTAGCATCATCTATACGGTCTCTACCAGGTTTTTTCATATAAATAACCTGGGGCCATATTTGGGCTTTTCCAGGGCGCATACCTTTTAGCTCTTCTGAATACGAAGGGTATAAAAAGGAAAATCTTCAAAAATCTTCTTCTCTGAAACCAGAAGGCGGGCAGCTTTCATATTTAGTATGTAGCATCATCTGGTGAACCTCTACCAAGATTGTTCATATCAAGACCCTAAGGTCACATTTGGGCTCCACCCGGGTATATCCCTTTTTACATAGAATCAAAGAGTGAAAAGGCATACCCTTCTTGTTCTTGGCTGAAAACATTCCATGGTATTGATCTTATGTAGAATTTATCTCGTTTTTGACACCTGTTTATTTAATTAATGTGATGTCCCAGGGGTCAAAAAGACTGGGATGAGCGATCAAGGACCATCAAGCTCCTCTTGTTTAATGATTTCGGAGCGTTTTCGAGTGAGGGCTGAGTTTACGATTAATAGTTTTGATCGAGTTCGATCGGAAAGTGCTCATTCGGAACACCGCTCGGACTTTTTAGTAAACTGGAAAGTACCCCAGATCTGTATTTTCTAAACCCCCTTCCGCATCTAGGAGTATTTTTTCCTCTGTCTGTTTCTCTATTTACCTGTTTATTCGCCCCATCCCCCTTCCACATTTGATTTTCTCGTGATACAATACTTCTCTGTTGTTACCAATTTCATCTGTCAATGTTTTTAAATTGGTCATAACTTAAAGATGGTATGTGATATAGTCTTCATATTTCACATGGTTATTGTTTATGATAGCAATTTCTTCTTTTTCATTATTATGCCCCTCTTCGAAGATGAGAGGATATTTTGCATTGCACAAGAAGCATAACTCCACGCATAATATCTTTTGAGTAATTGCCCTTTGTTAAATTCATAACTTAATTTTTGTCCGAGGAATATCTTAAAAAGTTTGCGAGTAAGAACCATGAAAGTTCACAAGTATATATATCTCACTGTGAAGAAGTGCAGTGAACAAGAACCATCAATCTACGAATAATATTTTATCAGATTAGTTATTGTCCTATGTTAATTGTCAAACTGCCCATCGACCTGTTCTTATGGGAGGGCGGACATAAATGTTTAACAAACATCTCTTGTTCAATGTAAATTTTCAAAGTCGAGTTTGTGTAAAGAACTTGATCTTTAAAAAGTTCTAAAGCAGAAAAAAGCAAGATAACCATTTTCAAGTAAGGTTTATTTTAATTTGATACTGATTTACATATTTTTGTATCGAATCAGAGTTTCTAAAAAATGGTAGATGCGTTCACTATGTAGTTCTCTCGTACGGTAAGGGTAAGATCTTTTCAAGATATTCGACTCAATTGTTAAACCAATCCTTTATTATGGATCTCACATATGGGAATATTGTGTAATTTCTAAGATCGAAAAGGTTCAAAATAAAATTTTGTAAAAGGCTTTGCAATCTTTCCGAAAACAGTTGCGATGCGTTTGCCCTCGGCGATTATGGAATAATGCCTTTATGTGTCTCTAACATGACGATATGTCTAAAATATTGGATTAAGATAATTTGAATGGAAGACACTAGGTACCCTAAACAGTGTTACAAAATGTTGAAAGATCTTTACTCAGCCGGTAGATTTAATTGGGCCACAAATATAAAAAAAAAATACGCTCTTTCTTTATGCATTTGGAAATATGTGGATTTCCAAGGATATAGGAAACGATTCAAACTTCATCAAAACCTTCCCAACGCGATTAGTTGATTGTTTCACACAACAATGGCTCTCGGATATTAATACATCCCCAAAAGCATTGACTTACGACCACTTCAAATCAGCATTTAACCCGGAAAAATATCTAAGTTTAAATATCCCATTTTGTTATAAGAAAATATTGTCCAAATTTAGATGTAGTAATCATGACCTAATGATTGAAAAAGGTAGACATCTTAATATAGATAGAAACCTAAGATATTGCCCGTTCTGTAAATCACTAGATATTTCAGTCGTAGAGGATGAATTTCATCTGTTCTCTGAATGCCATTATTACGAATATCTAAGGTTAAAGTACTTCAAAACTCCTTGGTTACGATGTAGGACTAAGCAAATGTTTTACAGTTTTACAGTATACTCGAATTGCAAGATATTCAGACAATCAAGATTGTTGCAAAATTCTTGATAGATGCCTTTGAATTAAGAAAAGAACATAAAGAACATTGACACGAAAAACCCTTTAAATAACTGTTGTTAAACTTTTGTTGTTCACTCATTAATGAATTACCTTACATTTATTATTATTATTCTCTATTATTATAATCATTGTTTTTGTTCTCATCATTTGTTCAATTAATTCACCGGTGTACCGGTATGCTGAGTACTCGACTGATTAGTAATTCTATTTGATCAGAACTGTGTTATTTTACATGTTAATATTTACTAATAAGACATCGTGACTATTTCATATATTATTATGTTCTTATTATGTATGACTAGAAACTGTAAAGTTTACGTCAATAAAATATTGTCTATTGTCTATTGTCTATTTTTCGTTTAAGTGAATGTATAAGTTAATTGAAAAGATTGTTAGATCGTTCATTCGTTCGTCTGTTGGTGCGCGCGTTCGTTTATTCTTTCATTCGTTCATGAATTGAATGACGAATTGATCAGTTAATTGAGAGATTGGTTGGTTGCCTTGTTGACTACTCTGTTAATTGACTGATTGATTAATTGTTTACTTAATTTAGTTTCATTCATTTGATCATTGACTCATTGTTTTGAAACTTTCTTATACACATGGTGCTGGGTTTTCGTTGTTGTTGTTGATGATTTCTTCTTCTTCTAAGTTCTTACTCCCAACGCTAATATTATTTATACGATCGCAATTATAGCATAAAAATAGTTAAAGATTTATCTGTCCTTTATTTCGTCTTTGAAGGACATATATTCTTCTCGAAAATATCGTTCAGGAAGTCTGCTCTCATTTGGCTGCGCCACCTTCTCTCCTTTATTTCGGAGAAGGAAGCCAACAGATGAGGGGGGGGGGGATTTGGATGAATTATTTGGTCTTTGTTTTATAGTTTAATAAAAAAACCGCTATCAGAATGAATATCCACAATTAAACCAAGAGCCATCAACTCCAATATGAATCTAAAATCCAGTGTATGTAAATAAGCATCGAACTGTCACTCGTATATATTTTTGTAATGTTTATTGTATTTATGTATTTGGGCCGGAGGCCAAAGTACTGAGTAAAATATTTGACTTGACTTAAATTGGTATTTATGTACTAAGAGTACATATATGATACTTGAACAAGGTTGTAGTCATAATTGTTTAAAAAAAAAATAGAATTAAAAATACATGCATTGATAAAGTTTTAGCCAGAGTTTTAAATGTAAGATGGAGTTCATGGTTTTTCTTGTAAAGCTATTATATCTTGATTCCTTAATGAGCTTGAATGATATTGATAGTTTTAAGACATGGACTTTGACTCAAAATTTCAAGGAATTGAACGCATAGAACTGATCTGTGAAATAAAAAGCTATTCATCTTTGACCCTCGATCGGTGGTTAAAGCTTTTAGCATGATTTACGACAAACGGAACTCGCAGCCAAAGGAAATGTCATAAAAAGGCGATAAAATTATTCCAAATTTGACAGCGTCTGTGAACAAACCCTATCACGCTAACTTATATGGAGTCTTTCTTGTTGGTCGGTTCTCCATATCCAACTTTGCCACTTTTGTATTTATATAAAGAACATAATATGTTAGTGTCTTAAAATATCAATGTTATCTGGTCGGGGTTGGGAGAATTTATAACGAAGAGACTTTGCTTAGTCAGGAAAATTTCTTGCAGCCGAGACCAGATAACATTGATTTTTAAACACATGTTATCCTATTTATTATGTCATCATTTTCAGCGCTTAATTTTATTAAACCCTTAAAATTCTTTGAATTTTAGAATTCTAGGTGAAAGCCAATTCAAAATTGTTTCTAAAACTAGACTGCCTGATATCATGATATAGATCGTTCTGTAATGATGGCCCTTGATAAATGGCGTCATTAAAAGACACGTCCCTGTGTTTAACCGAGGCGGCGAATACTAGTGGTACATTTGTTGTTTGTCGATCTGGTTTGATGACAGGAAAATGTTGGATATACCATGGCTGTGATGACTCTGTAGTGTGTTCTTTCAGGGAAGAAATGTAACCTTTCTGTTCATAGTCTTTGAAAATTTTTACCATACTTCTTATACATCTCAGGCTGTTTATTAAGTAATTTCTCTGTGTTCAAAAGCCGTTTTGTAGCCATTTCTATGTTGTCATTCACCTAATTTTTAATTTCTTTCCACGGAACATTGATTTGGTAGTGTCCATCTTTCTGTATTACAAACCTTTCCGCTTTTCCCAAAATGTTCTGGTCATTTAACGAGTACTGACTGTCTTTTTTCAAACAATAAACCCTCTCCAATTTTCCAAAACTGATGTAATTTTTGGTTAATATCGTTATTGTCTCTATGAAGAAGAAATATATGACGAATTATCATTTGTTTGTTCTAGATTGCCAACGCATATCCATCTCAGTGGAGTTAGACGTGCCACCGGTTCTTCTTGTTTTCCGCGGATCTCATACAAAGCATGATGTAGATCTGAGTAGTCAAGACCAATCAGCATATCAACTTTACTATGTTTGCCTATTTTTTGGAAAGGATATACCTTTTAAATGTTCCCACTTCTTCATGTATGATTTCACTTCAACTGCTTGAAGATTGCCTTCCCAAGCCTGTTACATTGTCTTATCGACTTCTAAATTCATGTTAAGTTGTCCATTCAAACTTTCAACACCAATATTTACTGAACTCGTCTGGAAACACTGCTTTCTTACCATTTAGGACATTTACCTCTAAATCGTCCGAGAAATCTGTCATTTTTATAACTGACTCAATGAAGACATCTCTTCACGTAAGTCTGAGTGCTTCCGTCATCCAACAAGGCGTTTATTTGTAGATGTTTCTCTTCTCTTGTACAAACCACAAAGTTTATCAAAACACTGAGTCAGTTCTTCTTGTGCATTGTCAAAATTATCCTGCAGGGACCGAATTACATTTCTGTTTATATCATCATTATCCATTTTTATCAATAGTATGTTCTTGGCTTTTATGAAGATGCTTTTGCAACGGGTCTTCCACCTTTTCATTTCGTTTATTAAACGTGGGCTTACCCCACCCATCAGCGACTTCTCGTGTGTGTCTTCTGAATCGGCCATTTTCTTCTTTTACCATCTATCTTTTGGTTCAACAAACATCCAAACCGTGCTCTACTACCATTGTTCGGGACGAATTACGAAGATGACGATAGATTGCAACAGTTCTATTTGTATTTTTCATTTAACGAATTTACCATCTTCGACAATCGAAAACGTCACAAACAAAGGGGGTAACCCATAACAACCTAAAAAGGATAGTTTTCTAATTTCCAGTTTTGACTGGTTTCTATTTTTAAGTAAAACTCGAAGGATAGTTTTGTATTCGTCTCTGTTTCTTCTGAACAATTACATGCCAGATAAAATCGGGTCAATACTGGTTTCATAAATCAAAGCATTTAGGTGACAGAGATAGACGTAATACTACTTAATATCAATTTGGCATTTTTTGGAAATATGTCAAATCGATAATACCAAGATATTCCAAAAAATCAATTTTTTCTTGGCATGCAAGTAAAAAGCCACACAAGGTATCTTTTCTTTTTAAATGTTTCTGGAATATTTTTCTGTTCATAAAGGGGGTTTGTTCATTAGAATAATATATATTCCGTCTGTTAAAGTGTTCCCTGAGATAATTCTTGTGATATTTGGTTGACATACAGCTTATAAAAAAAGGATCTCACCAAATGAACTATATGAAATTGACATCAGCTCATAAAAAGCATGGTTTGCATATAATCATACTAATATTTTGCGGACTGATGCAGCGTTGCGTAATTTCGTCATTTCGAGAAAAGATTCAAACTAAAGACAATATTATGTATTTTATTAGATGATTTAATTGACTTTATTGTTAACATTATTTATCTAATATGATTTCAAATTAAGATTTTCAATTGAAGCAGCAACTCGGATTTTTCGACGATTGATACTCATTTTAACCGTGATGCGATTGCATGCTGTTTATAAACACGACAACACGAGCTTATTATGTGCGAATCATCTTCGGTAAAAATTGTAACGCATTCGTTGTTCACGGATGTCACTAGACTGGTGACAGCTTTTAATGCAACGACGTGTATAAATATATACGATAAAAACAAAGTATAGGCGGCCACGACCTAAAAATACATGTTTCCGGCAAATACACGTTGCAATATCGAGGGCTTAGATGAATCAAAGCGCTAAAGGCGCCGAGGGCCTGGTAATTAGAGAGGCAAGACGACATTTGAAGGCAAGCACTCCAATTTTTAAATCTTTTTAGGCAAGGGAAACCAAGGGTTCCGAATTCACTTCAAAGGAAATATGTCGAACGGTATGCTCACTGTATAGCGCTGAGTCTGCAAAAAACAACTAATTCCCAAGGTTTAGATTACTACGCCCGATACCGCTTTGCAAACAGGCGCAGCTTGCGATTTATATTTTTTGTTGAGTTGATTGGTTTGCTTCTAGCCAGTCAATTTATCTATTAGATCGTTCCGTCTAATAATCGTAGTAATGCTGTTTTTCTAGGGACACAAGCTCGTCGGTTCTTTCTTTTAAATTGAATTGAATTCCAAAAAGAAGTTGTATTTTACTGTGGGAACACAAGAAATTGATGGGGTCAATTTCTCCCTTTCCAACAATATGGTCTACGCTATACTCATACCCCATTTTTTTTAATTTCTATCCTATATATTCAACAAATACCACTCGTGATGATTTATTGTATGCAACCTGTTCTTTAACACAGCAGTGATTTTGACAGTGATAAGTAATAAAATATCTGGTATACAGACTAAGGACAAGGTGAATAATCAAGGTTATATTCAAGAAAATTGCCTTCGTGTGTTGTTTCGTCTATTCAGTTCCCTCCCTTTCAGTACTATCAGTACAGCGTAGTGATATGCAAGCACTGCTTTGAACACACAAAGCACTTCGTGTCGCACAAAAGTTGATGACGTATACTAGACTAATTTTTTACGCGCATGAGCACCAAAAAGCTACGTAATACACATATCGTTTGGTTTTTGACTAGATTATCTTTTTCCTATGCGTTTTCCAGGAAACAGAGTTGTTTCCCATGGTCTGCTTACCCAGGCCAAAAACATGGTATGTGTCTATACAGTGTATAGACACAAACTTTGTTTTTGCTCCAAACCCTCGATATGCTTACGCGGATCATCCATACACCCGATTGAAATTTGCTACTTCATTTTGTATTTTTAGGGTAATTTTGATTATATTCCCATGATAATGGGTTTTAGTATCTCGCAATGACCGAAATAAACAGTTATTTTGCGAAAAGAAGTGAAAAGTAATGCCAAATTGAATCTTAATAGGCACTACTTTCTCTCGAAACTATTATGAGCCTACTGGGTATTCCTAACATAGTTACACTAGTGAACGTTTTCGTTCACAAAAAAGTGTATAACATTCAATTATTAAAATAAGTTGGTGATATATGATATGTACGATGGTGAATGAAAGATAAACTTTTAAATACAGTCCTTAAAACTCCCTACTGGTCACTTAGCTTATGGTAACAGGCAAAATGTCTAATGATTTGAACCAGATTTGCGTTGGTAGGATATTTTTCTAGGATATAGAATGTGTCGAGAGTAATGGATTTTATCATGCGGAAGTGTTGAGCTGTTTGCTTGCTGAAATCCACACATTCAAAATTAGGATTTGCGTTTGTAATTGGTCAACATTTTTGAAATAGTCATTTTTTTTTGAAAATTCGAAATTGATAGTATTGTCATTTGATTCCTCCTTGATTATTTCCTGTTGCATGACCTTGAAAGGCAATCAGCAAAGGTAATGATCGAATGGCAACTCATTCGCAAATAATGTTCAAATTTGATATTAAAGCAAATCTGCGTGGAAAAAAGGGAAATGTAAGATAGCCGCTTAGACCTTTTCAATAGCTTATTTGTTTTGCGCATGAGTTTGAAATTCGATCAAATGACATGATAAAGGTACTTACAGTTAAGAGCGTGGTGAAAATTACAAACGAAATGGTTAAAAGCAGCTTTCGGAATGGAATTGAAAAAGGGCGCGGTTAACCAGTTTTGATTTATATAAAGGAAGTTCGCTCGTTTTTTTCTGATTTTTATACGCCGCCGGAGGCGGACGTATATTGGGGTCATCTTCTCTGTCTGTCCGTCCGTCCGTCCGTCAGTCCATCCATCCGTCCGTACGCCCGTCCACTTTTCTTGTCAACGCAACTCCTCCTTAGTTTCTGGCTGGATCTTCTTGAAACTTGGTCAATCTTATCACCTCAATTGGCAGATGTGCATGAAGGAAGGATTATATGGTTCGTTGATTTTTGCCTGAGTTATGCCCCTTAAAAACTTAGTCTCTGGGGCTTATTGCCTCAGTTTTTTCTTGTCAACGCAATTCCTCTTAAGTTTCTGGCTGGATCTAAATGAAACTTTGTGGATGTTATAACCGAAATTGGTAGATGTGCATGAAGGAAGGATTTTATGGTTCGTTGATTTTTGCCTGAATTATGCCCCTTAAAAACTAAGTCTCTGGGGCTTATTGCCTCAGTTTTTTCTTGTCAACGCATTCCTCCTAAGTTTCTGGCTTGATCTTCTTGAAACTTGATCAATGTTATCACCTCGATTGGTAGATGTGCATGAAGGAAGGATTTTATGGTTCGTTGATTTTTGCCTGAGTTATGCCCCTTAAAAACTTAGTCTCTGGGGTTTATTGCCTCATTTTTTTCTTGTCAACGCAACTCCTCCCAAGTTTCTGGCTGGATCTTCTTGAAACTTGGTCAATGTTATCACCTCGTTTGGTAGATGTGCATGAAGGAAGGATTTTATGGTTTGTTGATTTTTGCCTGAGTTATGCCCCTTAAAAACTTAGTCTCTGCGGCTCATTGTCTCAGTTTTTTCTTGTCGACGCAACTCTTCCTAAGTTTCTGGCTGGATCTTCTTGAAACTTGGTCAATGTTATCACCTCGTTTGGTAGATGTGCATGAAGGAAGGATTTTATGGTTCGTTGATTTTTGTCTGAGTTATGCCCCTTAAAAACTTAGTCTCTGCGGCTTATTGCCTCAGTTTTTTCTTGTCAACGCAACTCTTCCTAAGTTTCTGGCTGGATCTTCTTGAAACTTGGTCAATGTTATCACCTCGTTTGGTAGATGTGCATGAAGGAAGGATTTTATGGTTCGTTGATTTTTGTCTGAGTTATGCCCCTTAAAAACTTAGTCTCTGGGGCTTATTGCCTTAGTTTTGCCCCCTTAAAATTTAGTCTCTGGGGCTTATTGAAATTGCAGGCTTGTGAATGCAACTCTTCCTAAGTTTCTGGCTGGATCTAAATGAAACTTTGTGGATGTTATAACCGAAATTGGTAGATGAGCATGAAGTAAGGATTTTATGGTTCATTAAATTTACCCTAAATTATGCCCCCTTAAAACTAAGTATCTGGTGCTTATCGAAATGGCAGCCTTTTGAACGCAACTCCTCCTTACTTTTTGTCTTTATTTAAATGAAACTTGGTCAATGTCATCACCATAATTTGTAAATGTACATGGATCAAGGATTTTATGGCTCATTTATTTCCCTGAATTATGCCCCTTTAAACTTAGTGTCTGGGGCTTATTGAAATTGCAGCCTTGTGAAGGCAACTCCTCCTAACTTTTTGTCTTGATTTAAATGAAACTTGGTCATTTTGAATTTGGTTCTGTCAAAATAAGTAGTGTACTACAATTATTTTCGTGAAACGGCAACAACGTGGCGGCGTATTTTGTGACTATGGCACTCTCGTTAAAAAAAGGAAAAATGGGGTCACCGTGCTTGTTTTTTTTCTAAGAGCCGTATGAAAATACATGTAAGTACCAAAAACATGTAGTGCCCTGGAGTTTCTGCCAGTGAATTTCTTTGAAAAATATGTCATTGATTTGAAGTTATTATTTTTTGGAATATAAGTATTCTGAAAGCTATTAATTTATGTTTTATTTACAAACGACAACCGATTTCACTGAACTATTAGAAGATACGGAATTTAAATGAGGTAAATGAAGTATATGACATCTTTATTCGATCCTCAATAGAAGTATTTCTCCTTTAATATTGAAGCTTATTTATACACAGTAAAAAAAAAATTCAACAGTTAATCTTTTTCTAATACCCTCAATATATGTTTCTAATATAATGAAAAATATTTTGGTATGAATAAAAGTATGGGTCACAGTCTTACTAATTTTTTTATATTTTGACCTGTTTGTTAAAATAAAGGGAAGTAATTCGCAAAAATAATCAAATTTCAAATCACATTTTTGATTATTGGAAAAAACAAATTTGTTGGTATATTGGTTCAGTTTATAAGTTTTATTTGCTTCCTCTCCGAAAAGTAGAATGCTCGTGAATCAATGTTACATAATTTTCAAGAGGGTTTACAATTTTATTACCTCATGATTTAACCTCAGCAGAAAATATTTTTTGTTCCATTGAATTGTGATTCAAATCAACATAAGAGTAAAGTTAGTTTACTAAAACCTCGAACATTTAATTTCAAAAAAAAAATAATGATAATGAAAAGGATAACTTTTTATTAAAGGGAGGGAACATTTGCTTAATCGAGTTAAGGTTTCGTGTGGTGTCTGATAGTCTAAAGCTCTTCCGAAAATGTTCAAAAAAATTTATCCATCCTTAACCCTGGTTGTCGCGAAAATAAAAAAGGTTAAATAGATATATCTTTTAAACTGTTCTTCTCTGGAATGAAAAGGCAGAAAGCTTTGTTATTTAGCCTGTAGTTTTGAACACCTCTGGTAGGTTTGTGCTTATCTTAGATTTGGGCTCTATCCGGGGCATCAGATTTATCAAAGAAACAAAGAAGATGATATGTAAATAAAATTCTATATAACCAGATGGCGAAAGCCTTGATATTTGGTTTGTAGCATAATCTTGAGTGGACCTATTTCAAGTGTATTCAAAACGTGACCCTAAGGTCATAATTGAGCTTTGACCGGGCGCACTATCTCTCTAGACAATCAGATTGTTGCTTTCAAAAAACTGAAAGTGACATCATTGTCTAAATATAGTAATTCTTTCCAAGTCTGGATATAAATAGAAATCATCGAATTACAAGTGTAGCCGGGTTGAGTATAAGGGGTGTTTGTACTGCCTTGTCGTACAAGCTACCTTTTATAGCGACGTGGTAGAGCATTTGCTTTGGGATGTAGAGTTCCCACGTTCGAATCCCGATGGAGTCGAATATTTAATTGCGGGTTACATTTGGTGCCCACCGTAAATAACCCACATGAGGTGGTGGTTATGTGATTAGGTAGTTGATGATGTTGAATTGAGAAGATTCGTGGAACAATCTTAATTGTCGAGGGGGTGTATGTAGCCGGGTTGAGTATAAGGGGTGTTTGTACTGCCTTGCCGTACAAGCTAGCTTTTATAGCGACGTGGTAGAGCATTCGCTTTGGGATGTAGAGGTCTCGGGTTCGAATCCCGATGGAGTCGAATATTTAAATGCGGGTTACATAAGCATGTCGAAAAGAGCGTAAGTAAAATTCATGGTAAACCTCGTTCAACATGGGTATTGAGGAAGGAATACACGACTTTTGTAATTAGCGTGTTCTCGCATAAATATTTTCATAATTTTGGCTATAACGTAATTCGTAATTAGACCTTTGACCTACAAGGGATCCAAATCATCTATGCAATGTGGAACGGCACCATAACTTGGTACATAAAATACAATTTTGTTTCCCATCCGCATTATTTATAGAGGTTTACTAGAGACACTGATCTTATTTGACCTGTCACTTTTCGGACTGCTTCTTTTTTAAGTAATTCGATTAAGTTGGAAGATGTGACGGAACAACCGCCCCAAACTTCTAAAGAATACTCTAGAATTGGCCACACGTATGACATGTAGATTTGGTTTAGTGCTACCCGTGTGTAGGTAAATTGAAGGCCTCGCATCATTTGCAACACTTTGGTTGCCGATTCTAAAATACTATTTACGTGATTTTCCCAACTTGACAATGCTGTAAGGTCTTGATTAATAATACCCTTTATATCATTCAAATCATTCGCTGAGTAATATAGGAAACTGCCATCTGCATATAATCTTGAAAGACTTGATTAACATTCTGCAATATCATTCACATATGAAAGAGAAAGTAAAGGTCCTAACACAGATCCCTGTGGAACTCCAGCGCCAAGAGGCAAAAGATTCGAGCCGAATGAATGGATCCCCACTTTTTGCTGTCTGTTTTTCAAATAACCATTAAACCAAAAAGGAAGACTATCACTGAAACCATTTTCTTTCAGTTTGAATAAGAAACCTTTATGCCATGTTCTGTCAAAAGCCTTGGATATATCACACACAAAAGCAATACGAGATTTGACAATTATCCATGGTTTGACATATCTGGTGATAAGTATCTATTAGCTGCCCTGCGTTCAGGATGACAAAACGGCGCACACAGTTTTCCAACTATATCCCGCTTTGCACTTGCACTTGCATGCAAAGCGGAGTTGAATTGGCTAACTGTTTGAGGCGTTTTGTCATTCTGAACGCAGGGCTGGTATGTCATTGAATGTCTTTGTTGGAGGCTGATAGATAATTCATTTACATATATATAAAGTTTTAGGTGTGTTTAAAATTTATTCTTTCAAGAACTATTCCACAACAGCTTAAAAAAGACACGGGTCTATAAACAGAAGGAAGGTGCTCATCACCCTTTTTAAATAAGGGTGTGACAGTTGCCCTTTTTCATTCTTCGGTAAAAACTCTCTAAGAAAGGGAGAAGCATATTGCTTGTCGCAGAAGCATAAATTTTCACTTAAATACATATTAAATATGTGTTATGCAAACAGGGGGCTAAATGTAGTGCAGCTTTGTGTGTTGAAAGTAAAGAATTCTCAGAATCTAAATTTCTGCAATCTAGTTGGTCCAATTATTTATCTAAAAAATCAAAATTAGTATCAATATATCATCTTTTCCTTGGATCAGCCTAATTTTTAAATGCTCGATGTAGTAAAGAGCTAGGGACAAAAAAATCGAACCTTTCATTTTAGCTCAACTATCGTCGGACGGCGTAAACAATCGATTTCTTACACCCCCCCCCCCCCCCCCCCAACCATTTGGGGAATTTCAATGAAACTTTGTCAGGGTGTTATTTCAATTAACCTCTTGCAAAACGCGTTTGATCGGTCAATAAATATATACGAAATAGACTACAAAGAGTTTAATTACCGGTCCACGCGGTAGTTTTAGTTCATTATGAAGTCAAGCAAGTACAGTTTCTTTTCCGTCCATGGTAATATTTCTGTTTTACGTTTCTTCTAATTATTATATCATCAAAATTACGAGAAAAATATATTCTGTGGTTAAAAACGATTTTGCATGGTATAATTAGCCAACTACCATCACGCCTAATTGAATAATTATGACAAGCGAATTGGAAATATAACAAATAAAGTACACCAAGAGTGACATTCATTAGGCTTGATTTGCATAAATTACGAACCTATCATTCGGTATTCATCTCTATCCTTCACCCAAAACGACATTTACGAAGCAGGTGCGTCGTTGAACAGCAATTTGAAGACCTTTAATGTATATGTAATGAAAATATTAATGTGTTTGTAGATATGTAAAATAAGCTTAGAACAAGCGAAAAAGTATAGAGGAAGTAGCCTTGAACAAGTAGACTTACATTGCGTCTTGTTTCATTAAGTATTTTCCTTAGAATAACGTTGAGATATAGAGGATAATCGTTTGTTTCAGTGTAAGATCGATTTATATTCATTGAGTGAACATCAAAAGCTTTATTTTCGCGAGTGCCAAAATATAGCTTTTGTTGTTCACGAAATGAAATATTAATCGACCTAATTCGAAAAACAAACGATTATTCTATTTCTATATTGCAAAAATGAGACAAAATGTGAAATTTCTAGGATATATTTTCGTGAAGCGCGACATTTTGTTCGTGATTGCTATGCAACGTTCATTATGACGTCACTTATTTCGCCCGTATAGATGACGTCAGAGAGAATGAATTGAACAAAAGCAGGGTATAAGTTTTTGATAATTTCACTGCTTTGCGGTGAGATTATCAAGTGATAATCTACCGTTATTTCTTGATAAACCACCGAAAAACACAAAGAAATAGAAACCATCGACATAAATGTACGAGTAAAAGAAAATTATTCCTTTTATTATTCTTGTAGATTCTGGTTATGCATTTGTTCGAGAAAATGATCAATATAAAAATAGTTTCTCGATAACCAAAAATCATATAAATCTAAATTTATTTGGATCACACACTCAGAAAGTTCGCAGGTTTTCTCCGGAAACAAATTTTAAGAGAATATGTTTGAGAATACAACGTTTTTTTAAGCAAGTGATTAAAATAAAATGCGAAATTGTATGGCGATAAACGAATAAGGCTCTATACAGTTAATCGAGGCTTTAGCGCAAAAGTGTACTAAGTGTATATACATGTTGTAGGTTAGCGACATATCGGTTCTAGCCTTACGCTAGTCGATTGACCATAACTTAAAGCTGTTTATCCTGTATTTATAGTATTCTATTTTGAGAAATCGAAGCCATTTCATGATGTAATTAGTCTAACAAATTCTGGATTCAATATTAACCAAATTTCTTGTTTAAAAGCCAAATTAATAATCGACGAAAAGCAAAACTCTCGTAGATTATTTAACAATTCTCGTAACCAAGGAGTGTGGTTTAGATTTCCATAAAGATTTTTTTTTTATTCCATTGATAATCCTCAATAGATTTACAATTATGAATTAACCCTTTGCTGTTTAATACCTGCTTTTTACGTGTCTGTGAATTTATGATTGAGAAAACATTGTGAAAAAAGAAGAAATTGCTTCTGACAAGCAATTTCTTCTTTTTCCACACTATTTTCTTCCCTACTGAATGGTTATTTTTCAAAATAAATCCTCATTAAATTTTCGTCTGCAAAACCTTTGAATGGGGACAGGTCCAAAATTTTGTAAAACAGGAAAGGGTTAACCCAGAAGTTCCAGATCCAGTTTCAAAAAGGATTTTTTTTCTATTTCATTGATAATCCTCAATAGATTTACAATTATGGATTAGGGAATAAAGCGACGACCTATCAAGCGATACAGTGTCAACGTTACTTTATTATCACCCCTCTTAACTTATCATGCACACGTAGTCGTAATTATTATTTTATATACAGTTAGATGTGATATATGGCCAAGGATTGCGCAGCTGTCGAAATGCGTAATTAGAAGTCCCGACTTTTGGCCTATTTCCTCGTTTGTCTTTACCTAATATTGCAGCTTTACCGAGAAAGAGAATAGTTGGAATCTAACTTGCACGTCGGCTGTCCTATTTTCGAGAAGAAGGCATGGCCACATACATTGTCTCTAAACTTTCATACAATGTCACGAAAGCTGTTGTGCGTATTGGTTGTTAGTTTTCCTAATAAGTTTTATCTTTATTCTTGGTCAAACATAATACTATATATATTTATTTCTTTACTTAAGACCCGTCTTCATATTGTAACTTCTTTGCAAATAACTCGCATATATCGTCGTTGTTATTTCCAAATCGTTTAGAAAAGCATCGACGATATATACTCTTCAAAAAAAGTTCTTTGACATTTGATCAATATGCAAATTATAATTTCGACATAAATATTTATATATATGAGCAAAGTCAATCAATGAAGGTGAAGTCAATGCATCCTCACACTGTATTAAAACAAAATTACTTTTTTGAACAAAGATTTGTAACAGAGACGATGATTAAGGACGCTACGTCGCACGTGTCTTTTAGTGGCAAACTTGATCTCTCTTATCTGGTTCCACACTTTCTCACCAGAGATCCAACTTAGACTGGAGACCTAAATGTTTGTTGACGTAGCAGTTAGATTGAAAAATCCCAGATAATTCTTACGTCATTTGACGTCCTGGACGAACGTTGTTATCCAGCGTCAGACTGATCTGGTTCTATACATAATGCTATGAGGCATGTTATGGCGGTGCAAGAGGTGCAGGATAGTCTGTCCGGAAACAGTAAAGTCAATTGCAACGGCTTGTCTTATAGAGCCTGCTTTGTGGCGACCAAAAACTTTATGACGTTGTTCCTCCGTTCGCTTGACATGTTTTCATTACAGGTGTGTGCCTGGACGTTCACTTTCAAAAGCAATCAAGCAATGGCATTTCATCCACAACACAATGGAGAGCTATCAAGACTTTTCAGTTAATCTGGAACTGCACATGCCGAATGAAAATTCAGATTTTACGTTATTTGACGTTGACGTCTCTTTTGAGAAATGTGGTCGGGTAATTTTTTGCAATTACATGTGATATTCTTACATCCTAATAACTGTTCACAAATCAATCAAAATTTATCGAAGTTCTAACATGGACTCAGAAAAATCGTATGTTAAATCAGTGTCAAAGAACTTTTTTTGAAGAGTATATAATTTCATAGTGACAGTTGTTTGATATTCATGAGGTGTTAGCGTATTTGAGTATAAATGAGTAGTAGAGGTCTATATATTGTTGTATAAAAGAACCATGTAAATGATGACAAATATGGACTGGTAGCGACAATTGCTTGATGTATAGAAGAACGATGTATATGAGAATAAATATGAACTTATGGCAACAATTTTTGATGTGTATAATATTGATGCATATGGGCATAAATAAGAACTGATAGCGACAATTCTTTGATGTGTTGCGGAATAATGCATATGAGTATAAATATGAACTGCTGACGACAACCGATTGACAAGTAAAAGAATGACACAAATTTATATGGATTAATATGAACTACTTACGGAACATTCTTGGCGTATTAAAAATTGAACCATATGAGCATGAATATGAACTTGCGTGCAAAGCGGGGAATAATTGGTAAACTGTTTGAATTGTTTGCCATCCTTAACGCAGGGCAAATGACAGATGAATTTTTGTAAATCGTTTGTCAATAATTATGTTAGAAGGACATTTTGTAATTGAAAGCATATTATGGTTCTTTTTTTCACCGTGATTGCAATTATTTTCTGAGAACTTTTAAGTCGATTGGCCTTTTAAACAAGCCTTTGACGACCCTCTTGTAAATTCTAAATCACATTTAGCATATCTTAAAAAATATGTTCAGCACTGCCAACTTTAACAAGTATCGACATATGTTAAACGAATTCAACAAGCGAAGATGTCCCACCAAATTATAAATTCATTAAGCTTAGGGTGGTTTATTTATGCGTTGCTATACTTAAACATGTAAAAAATGTTTGACCTTTTTATTAGGTTCACTAGATTTACAATTATGGAAGCGTATTTAAGTGTCTTAATAATTTACAATAACGTGAGGCCATATCTATAAACTTTAACTTTTTCACTTGCACGACTTCCCGTAAGGAACTTTATTTCTTTGGCATTAGAGCACTTGATCAGCGGCGGTCCTTACTTGCGAGTCGTTTTCATGCTATTAAATATGGCGAGTATTTTTTTTAAAAAAAATAAGAGCACCATTCCATCTTGTAAATTATAAGTGGTCTCTAACAAAACCAGGCAACCAGTCCTGTATTATGGATGGTTATTTTTTAGTGTTTTGTGTAGCAAAATCAAAATCTTTTTCTTTTTTGTTCTTAAATCGTTTAGCGATAAACCATTATTCAACTTAACTGAACGCCTTTGCCAATCTTAATGCAAAAAAGGTTTTCTTAAGAAATATCAAAAACAATATCTGCGTAATATTTCAAATACATCTAAATACAAGAGCATCGCATCAGATGAAATTTTTATCATTTTCTTATGTGTACATGACCTGTTTTTGCCAATGGATCTATATAGACCTATATATACCTGCAGGTTGGACACGATAGGATGGAGTCTTAAACTGCGTTTACACTTTGTTCCCATCGGGTCAAGAAAACATGATTTGTAAGCGTAGAAGAACAGAAGTTCTGATTCCGTCGGGGACGATTATTTTACTATAAAAGAAGCTTGCAGAGGCAATCACGGTGGGTTGATGCTGTGTCAAAACCATGTTTTTCTGCAGTTATGGCAACCCCGTTTGTCCAATACGTGGTACATCGCGGAATCTCGGTTGCTTATTCCAATACCGTCAAACAAGTTCTAATGAGTTCCATTTTGTTTTCTTATCACGTTCTGACACGTCAATATGTTTTGCCATGATGTATTTCGGTCAAACAAGTTCTAATGAGTTCCACTTTGTTTTCTTATTACGTTCTGACACGTCAATATGTTTTGCCATGATGTATTTCGGACGAAAATTAGCAAATGGGCAAACATGAGGTAAAATTACTTATACTAAAACCCAAACTTTTGTCAGAGAGGCCACTTAGATAAAGAAATCAAACAATTCAGATGATTTTGTGTTCGTAGTATATCTGGGTGGATACATACGACCCTTTAGTGTTAAATGTATGTCTTCTTTCTCTTTAGGGGCGTAGAGCTTTTCTTTGGTGGCAGAGTGCAACGTATTTTGAGACTACATAATTTCATTTTTTACCTCGACTGTTTTCAGAGAAAACCTTAGGCATTGCTGTATCCTTGGCGTCGTCGTTGTTGTCGCCCTCCTGCGAAAACTCGGATATTTTGTGATATATCTGATTCTAATGAAGACATTCAATTGTTCAATATCAAAAAAGCAACTATTTTTATCAAGTGGGGTCACCCTAGATGTATTTTGTGTGAATTAAAACCCTCTTTCAACTTCGATTTTCTTATCAATTATCCTGCACCCAACAGCTGAGTGTTTATTCACCCGTAGGCGGTACTCTCATTTTATTCTCAGTCACAAAACGCTGTGGATGGCATAAGTGTAGGAGCTTCGTTTACATATTCTAAGCTTTTCAATGTTGGTCTATGTTATTATAGTTTGCCGACAAAATCGGTCTACAAATTCCTATTGCGGACCCGGAATAAGTTTTTGCTCTAATTGCCAAAGGTCAGCGAGCTATTGTCATGGCGGAGTGTCTGTACGTCAGTCCGGTTGTTAACGTTTCTTCCTAAACTGATGGGCGGATTTTGACGAAACTGGACAGAAATATTCCTTGTGTGATCCCCTTTTAAACTTGTTCAAGAAATTATGATTGAACCCCAATATTTGCGTGGCATGGTGGGACTTATTGTACCTATGAAATCTTTGAAAAATTTCTCCTCCAAAACAATTGGCCGGATTTCAATGAAAATTTGCTTGAACGATTTTCACTATAAAATGTTCTCCTCCTAAACAATTGGACCAATTTCAACTAAATTTTGCAGGTTTATATTCCTTTGGCGAATCTCCACCTAGTAGAATTTTGATTGACCCCAAAATTTGGGTGGCGGGGCTTATTTTCATAAAAATGATTGTCGTTTTCCCATGCTATATGTCAGTATTGTTTCATTTGTAAAGACCCATCAAGACATATTTATCTAATATAAAAAGAACATTTTCATTTTCAGAATCTATACTAATATATTTTTTGCAAAACCATACTAAAATCGGCTTTGGTCTTTTCACAAATTTTCTTGTTTCCGACTGAGTTTTTTCATTTATTAATTTTTGAAAGCCAGTGGGGCGATACAGGCCCTCTTACGCCTCTTTTTCATGGAGAGTCAGGACGACAACGTTTTAATTTCCTTTTACCATTTTACATAAAACAACTCCTTTGTCAATTTTTAGATCAAATGGCCGAAGGCCAACGAGCTTTTGTCATGACGGTGTGTCTGTCGTCCGTTCGTGCGTTTCTGCCTACGTGCATAAATTTTTCTTTAAACATCTTCTCTACCTAAACCGATGGGTTGACTTTGACGAAATTTGGCAGAAATGTTGCTTGGGTTTTCCTCTTCAAAAGTTGTTCGAGAAATTTCGATTGGTCCCCAAATATGGGCGTGACAAAGCGGGGCTTACTTTCACTATAAAATCTTTAAAAATCTTCTCCAAAGCATTTGCCAGAATTCAATGAAACTTGTCTAGAATGTTTCATAGGTGACTCTCTTCTAAAGTTGTTCAATAGTTGACGCCAAAATATTGGCGTGGGAGGGCGGGGCAAATTTTCACTCTAAAATCTTAAAAAAAATGTTCTCCCAAACCATTGTCACGATTTTCACAAAACTTTGCATGAAGGATCCTTGGGTTGCCCTCTTCTAATGTTGTTAAAGAAAGTTTGATTGACTCCAAAAAAAATAGCGTGGCAGGGCGGGGCTTGTTTTCACTATAAGATCTTGCAAAAATCTGCTTTCTCCAAACAATTGGCCCTATTTCAATAAAACTTCGCATAAACGATATTTGAATGACCCGTACTTATGATGTTCAAGAAATTTGATTTACACCCCAATCCCCGCGAAATATGGGCGTGCTAGGGTGGGGCTTATTTTCACTAAATAATTTTTTTTTAAATTTACCCATGACCATCAATGAAATTTGGCATGAATGTTCCTTGAGAGACCCTCTTCTAAAGATGTTCAAGAAATTTGATTTGCCTACCCAAATTTGGGTAGGGCTTTTCTTTTTTTATGAAATCTTCAAAATCATGTCTGTCCTTAACCATTTGCTTGATTACAATAAAACTTGGCATGAGTTTTCTTTGAGTGACTCATTTCATTAATAATTAAAAAAAATGATTGACCTCAAAAAAGGGCATGGCAGGTCGTGGCTTATTTGCACTATAAAATCTTTGAAAATCTTCTTCCCCAAAACCTTTGTTAAATAAACATGGAATGAGCGTTTCTTTTGTGATCCTTTTCTCAAGTTGTTCGAGAAATTTTAATTGATCCTCAAATAAGGGCGAGGCGTTGTAGGGCTTGTATTCACTTTAAAAATGTTCTCCTCCTTAAACATTGGACCAATGCCAACCAAAGATGGCAGGATAACATTTCTTGGGCAATTCTCCCTCTAGCAGAACTTTGATTGGCCAATATATGAATGTGGCATGGCGGGACTTTTGTTCACAAAAATGATTTTCACATGCTATATGTAGTGTTTCGTTGTTAAAGATCAATCAAGACATGTCTATCTTTAAAAAGAAGTTTTCATATTCAGGATCAATAATAATATGTATTTTGAAAAAAGAAATGCTTTCCATATAAGTTTTAGCCTACTCTAAAATCGACTTTTCTGTCCATCTTTCGGCCTCTTTACAAATTTCCTTGTTAACTTCTATATCCGACTGAGCTTTTCATTGATAAACATTTGAAAGCCAGTGGAGCGATACAGGTCCTCTTTGGCCTCTTGTAATATATAATTGTCTGTGAAAGTGTTTTTGAAAAATGTTATATTACTGTCCAATACCGCTCGTAAAAATATGTAATTCCGGATTAGCCAGATCCTAAAACATGCTTTTTGCTACTTTCTGAGGAACCGGTGCTGAATGAACTAACTTGAAAAACAAGTGAAACGGTATAAAAGATACGAGGGAAGAATGGTAGTCCAACTAAATGAAAATTTAGTAATGTTGATGTCTAAAAGCTTAGAAAGACATCGTTGTATTTCGTCTTACTAAACACTTTCGTTTTAACTGAAATGTCGTAAAGACTGCATTTCAACACTGCAATAGCATAATCAATGAAAATCTTAACTTCATGACGTTTCGCTATGAATCGAAATTTATATATATATGACGCGTCACCCGAAAAGGGGTCATCTGGGTAGTGCGTAAAGTGTCGACCCTAGTCAGACTGCGCAGACTGACTAGGGTCGACACTTTTTGCACCATGCGTATTATCTGAATCTAGAATGATCAATCTACCTTCCAGTGAAAGAATTTTTGAAATGCGACCCCGGTTGACCTATGCTGGATTTAAGGTGGAAGAGGACAATAGCATTTTTGCAGATAAGTGCTTAAAGATTGGTATCAATGGAAACTTTGTCTAAGCGCGATATCAATGGTGTATATTTTTTAACGTTCAATTCAGAATTTACGTTACCATGGCGTCGTTAAAACAACGATTTCGCACGTTTTTCACAAATGACCCTACACATTCTTAAACGCTTACCGTGATCGTATTTAGGACGATTCAATTCAATGGAAAACACCAAAATGACGCAAAATAAATAGTGAACATTAACATGTAATCAGGAAATACTTATATTCAACGATAGCAACATGTGATTGAACCGAAGTTTAATTTTCCAAAAAATGCTGCCCGAAAAAATAGCATTGATCTAATTCTTAAAAAAAATGGCCCGATGAAATTTTCCTGAAATTCGATATTTCTTTCACCTATTTCCGTTTTATATGCTCGCATCTTAATGTGACGTTTCACCGTACGAAATTTCTACATTAGGGGATCAAAGTTTATTACCCTAACGTCGAAATTTGGAAAAAGACAATCGCAGCACGTCGAAAAATTCGCTAAATTATTTTGACATACTTTATTTAAAGTATTTTAAAGATTTCTGTCTATAGAAAAAGTAAATGTCAAAAAGATTTTTCATTTTTATAAACATTCATTGGGAATTTCCAATTGTATTTGAAATGATATCACTGCACCCTCCAATAGTCTTTTAACGTGCTAATTAATAGTAACGTCATAACGTTAAGGTTGCGATAAAAACTTACAAAAATCAGAGTTCATTTATAGCGACATCGACGTAATTCTTACTGAGGTCATAGATTAGCAACACTTGTTTTAGGTAAATTCATGTGTACCGCAAAGTTCTGGGTGTATTGGAATCAAACTTTGAGGACCTTTTCCTTTAAGGCTATTGAACACGTCTGCGAATTTTGATCTTTTTATACTTATAAATCGCAAATAAATCAAAATAAAGAAAGAAAAATAATAGGTGTAATTTGAACGTCAGTATCATAGATTTAACGTCAAAATGTGAACTTTTAAATCTAGATTATAAAAAATCTGTGTGGTGAAAGTTTTTAAAACTTTCCCTGTTAACCAAACTAGAATTTGAGAAAAAAATATCAAAATTTGAAAAAAAGTCATGGGGCAAATTTTTTTTAAAATTTTGTTACAAGCGAGATTTTTGGAACAATAAAAAAATGTGAAAATTGATTTCAATCATCTCGCATGTCTCTATATTAAGATTCAAAGAATTTTATACGGCATTTGGTTAATGACCCTTCATTAAGCTTCATTTTAGTGCATTTGGCGGAACGAAAACGTCTTGTATTAAATCGCACTGCGCATTTAAATAGGGATAGGGTCGTTTGTAGAAAGCGCGCCAAATCGTGAATCTTACGACGTCATGGTAACGTTATTTCTTAAATAAAAAGCAAAAAATAAACGCCGTTGAGATCGCATTAACTTATTGATTACATATATACCTAAAGTTGTTCACTTATCTCAAAAAATGCTATTGTCCTCTTCCACCTTAATCACTTTTTCAATAATTCAGTTTACAGAATTCCCGGATGGTCCCTATTCGCGTTACGGGTCACATATATAAAAAGACATAGTCCAAGAAATCACGAGTCGCGCCGATATAAATATTTTACTATAGGGGCGGACTGTGGTAGGAGTTAATGCATGCTCAATTATGATGGGATGATGTCTATAGAACTTGAGTTCCAGAAGTTTTGTATCCGTGATCGAGAGGTAGAACAACGGCCTCTCGGTCAAGGTATCATATCCCGAGTTTGATTTCCGGGAACAGCTATCGATCTTGGTTCTTTCCTTATTTCCTCATACATGTATTCGGAGAGCACTAATCGTCGTAGAATACAATCAACGAAAGATAAAACTAGGCGTATGATAACTTGATTGTGTTTTGTCATCAAATTATCATATACCCAAAAGTTTGAAAAATATTAATGAAATTCTTTTTCCAAGCGTATTGACCTCAGGTCCATGAGAATCTGAAATATCTAAGAAATGACGTAGAATACTATTTTTACTTCCGGGGTACTTTGCAGTTTACGGAAAAGTCCGAGTGATATTGTGAATGATATACTTGTAGATGCGAACATTGGTCGAAAGTTTCTTTGGTATTTTGACAAATAGTCGTTTTCAGTATTTTCTGCGAAATGGCAATTGTCGGATTCGACGATGCGTTGAATTCGATGATTTATATTTTGACGAAATGTTAAAGACGATATATAGCCATAAGTTTGCAAATTGTTTGTTAAGATCTTAGGGAATGGGCTTGGGTATGCATTAAGGGACAAATGACAGATATGGTTTAAATCTTTCTTTTTATTTGTCATGTATTCGTAATAATGATATATACAAACTGTAAAATTCATCTATATACACAATAGAAAATATTTCAAAAATAGCATCTCTTTAACTGTTCATTATGCATTCTAAATATAACTTGTGTCGCCATTTTCGTAATTTTGACCATTCACAATTTCCTCTTTCGTTACACAAATATTTTTTTTTCTTTTTCTTAAAGATGTGATCTGACAATGGTCACTTTGGGGTGATTTATCAAAAATAAAAATAGCGAAACATATCAAAGAACATTCTACAATAATAAAATGGACAAAAAACGAAAGTTTTATACTCTGGCAAGGCTGGGCAGTTTCTGCAGCTTGACCAGTGTTGAAAACTTTCGGCGTTTCCAGATTTATATTAGATACCATTTCGAGGGTTTAGTGCAAGACTGTACTAAGTGTATATACATTGTATATACACTTAGTACAGTCTTACACTAAACCATCGATTTGTTCGATGGGCTATAAATTGCATTGCATAACATAACATTAATTGACATCATCAACTCTACTAGTGCATGTACATTCGTTGTCGGTCAATTTTTAATTCGTTGTATAAGGTATAAGGCACAGTTGGAACATTTGTTAATTGGGAGTCAGAAATAGCACCTATAATATATATTGGGACTAACATTGAACTTGAACATACATATAAAGAAGTCATGTATGAATCATAAAGAACAATGAGTATGTACCGGACTTACAATACTCTCAAATATTTGCATAAAAAACAAGAACACGTTGCCTCGATGTACTCCCACTACATAAAATTATCTTTATTTAATTATTTTTATTTTATCACTATTTTCAACGAAGATCAGAGTACTTACACTGTTATCAATATTCTAGAGGATTTGTCCTCTTGAATATTGCTAACAGCATGAGTACTCTTGAGTTACTTGTACAGAATATCTCTACCAAATACCTCAATCTGCCCTGCGATCAGGATGACAAAGCGGTGCCAATTGTATTTGTCAATTATGGACCGAAAGTAATGCATTACCAGTGTACACACTACAAGAGGTTGAATAAAACTAAACCTTTTTTGCCATCATTACCAATATTCCTATATCAATGAAAGTGAAAAGCATCGTCTATTATCACCGTGGACAAGATCATTACTAGGTTATGGGAACTTTAGACCTAATACTTGACCTAATAATATATATTTAATGTAATTCATTACAGAGATTATCAAGTTGTTTACAGTTTTAACAAAATACAGTAGAGCAAATCAAATGAGTTTTATGCTAAAAAAGGGCTGTTACTTCTGTTTAAGCATGGGCACGAATTTTCATCATAATGAAGCACGGTAACGGGAAACAACATGGTGAAATTGACAAGGTGAATGGTTTTGGAATGATTTTGCAATGATATTGAACGAGTGCAATGGCGAATTTTGAATGAAATTAAATAGAGGTACCTAATATCGCTTATAGCGTTATTTATTACCTCCCTTTTTATGAAATATGCATACAGGTCCTAAAGATAACCTTCTACGTCTTCACGAGCCCATAAAACGCTAACGAAATTTAATTAAGTCAGTGAAATCGTAGATTTTCTGTTACGATTTTTATTTTGAATGTAGTTTTTGATCTTATCATTTTAGTGAATTTGGAGCGCTTTAGAATGGTTTGTGTAAATGTTTAAAATGAATTATTAGAGCACTGAATGAGCGATTAAGAATGGTTTTGATCAGAATAAGTGTCAATTTCACGAGGGACAGTATTTAACTGTATCTCTGTAATGAAACAGCGTTAACTATCAACAGAGCGTACAGTGAAGACCCTGATCTTTATTTGTGGTTGCATAGAATGAATTGACCCTTAACCTGGGTCACTTGCGTTATTGTTGAGAATTTCAATTTTTAACTCATCGTGTCACTTTAAATCGTTAACCTAATAAAGAAAACAAAAACATGCTACTAGTATTACGAAAGCTATGAATTACTTTTTGGCCTTTATCAATTAACATAGCTAATATCGATGTTGAACCAAGAGGGGTTACTTGTTAACTACAAAACCTATGTTACCAAATGCTATTGTAAAGCATAGTTGATTTGACCTGACATATACCTTGACCTTTTAGAAAACTCGTCTTTCACATTTTGTGTCGTGTTTGCACTAATTAAAAAAATCTGTTATTTTACGAGTAAATGAGACTTAAATGTGGCGGAACCAAGAGTAAAAATGTAGATTATGTTGTTCACTCAATCGATCTTACACAGGTACAATGTCAAGCATGGAAAATCAAATTTATTTATCCAAAAGACAGAAATCGATGTCAGGTCAATGAAACCAACCTATATATAAATTAAATTCAGAGAAAAAATACTCAGATTAAATCCGTCTGTATCAATATACAAATTTAAGTTAGTGATTATAGATCAGTAATGTCTATGCCTGTATAGATAAAATTGACCTTTGATCGCTTACTTAGACTTATGTATCTAAAACACCAAATTTAACATTAAATCAACACAAGGTTCTACATAGTTTAGAAAGAAACAACACGAAATAAATAGACAATAAAAATGCAAAATTAATAATATACTATTCCTAAATCTGCGTGTCTGTTCATAATTCTAAACATTTAGGAAGACATTCGGCATAAAATCCACCAAATGCATAATGAGTCATATCATTTATATTTTATACGAGATCACATATGATAAAACACAAATTTTAGATTGAATGTTATACTTTTTCGTCTGTATTAGCTTAATGTCTGCTTTCTTAGATAATACATATTATGGCACAGAAAAGACGTCAAACATACTCTTTTGTTGGACTATCTGTATTACTTTATGAAGAACATATATCGTTCTTTGAAAACGAGAGTAATTCGTCAGTTTCTTTTACATTTATCAACTTCTGTCAGATTTTGAAAGATAAACGAGAACATCCCTTGTCCATTCCTGTTTTTAACGCGATTCACTTTTTCTACCATCAACACTATTTAATTGGTTCAGGTGTATCTCTCCCACTGCTGATCGCCTGGTACAGCCGCTGCAATTGGATTAAACATCGGCCTTGACATTCCGATGTGCGAGTAATTCATTGGATGGGTATACTGCGCGTGCGCATTTGAACTAACGAACGCCATATTGGGATGGCTGCCTTCAAATCTAGTTCCAGCAATACTACTATAGTCAAATTTGTTATCACAAGAATATCTCGGCGCGGGACCTCTGTGGTGGGTAATTGGTTCAATTTTTATGCTGTTGTCATTCTCCTCCCTCAATTTGCAACTAGAGCTTGAACTTCCGGTTGTGTATCCTGGACTATGCATACTTCCAGTTGGAGAGGAATTTGTGTGAGACTGAACTGCATTAGGTGAATGGGCTTGGTGTGATGGAGAGGCGTTATTTGAGAGATCGTATGGCGATGGAATGTTATTGTTCGTATTAACATTGCTGGTACTCGTGTTGTTATTTATAGCACTATAAGCTTGCATACAGGAACCAGTCGATGGCCGGAAGCAGCCAGACCAAGAAGCACTAGATGATGCAGTAGGGACGTTTCCTTGGTAACATGATGAGTATTGTTCGGTTTGGTTGCTATGGAGAATGTGGCTACCGCTTCCGGGTGTTCCATTCGGGAGATACTGATCAAGTTCATGGTCGTCGAAAGTGTCAAGGGGCATAACTTCTGGAACTCCCAAATCTTGTAAGTTAACTCTGCTGAAATCTATCGGCTGTGCTTGTGGGTGACCTGTAAAATAAAATATAGACAAATGAATAATTATTCATAAGTTTTTCTGTCACATTCATGAAATTGCGAAAAGAAGCGATACAATGTTGATTTCACCAACTATTTCGTTTACCCTGCATGCTCATAAATGTTGATCCATAGTCATTTTTGTCTGAACAAACTTCGCTATGAGTTAAGTTCGATTGACTCATTACCTTCAAGTTATAGAACGAATTTCCGAAAAAAAAGAATAACCCGAGAATCTCGTTCAATAAAATATGCTTGTTTGAAAATGGGATTGGATCCACTAGAGCTCAACAAGAGGTCTAAATTCTTATAAAGCAAGGTAATCTTGCTATTTTAACTTAAGAAGTTTATCGAGTAATGAAAAGTATTGACCATGCAGCATACTGCGCAATCTGACGCTCAATATGGAATATTTTTGCGTAATTGGTCATATATCTAAAATCAAATTCAATAGAAATTTCTTCTGAAAAAAAATCTTGATACTATTTGCAGAGCTGTAGATAAACAGTGTGTTTTGGCTTGACCAATACAATAGGGTTCATAGAAAAATATAGATTTCAGACTGGAGTTACCCCCTCGAAACTGTACATCTGCTATCTGTTTAATGTTATGCTTCTGTTAGGCATTCAAAAAAATAAGATATATAATGATAAACTATTGAAAATCAAAACATGTTTTTATCAATTTGACAATGACCTTATTCTCAGTGATACCGTTTTAACAACTAACATGTGCCCTTAACAGAAACTAACACCACCCTCGAATAAAAAGGAAGAGAGTGCCTACTCCTCTTCCCCCGAAGTTTTCTCTAAATATGCCTTGAATTTGGAATTCTAGAAGTTTAAAAAAAATATTAGTAGCCCACATAATTTATCGATAAAAATATCAATAGTAATTAACTTATAGTCTGTCAAGTACATTCTAAATTCATGTTTGCTTCTTGGGATGTGGAACATATAGAGGATAATCGTTTGTTTCAGTGTAAGATCGATTTATATTCATTGAGTGAACAACAAAAGCTATATTTTCACGAGTGAAAATATAGCTTTCGATGTTCACGAAATGAAATATTAATCGATCTTACTCGAAAAACAAACGGTTATTCTATTTTTTTATTGCAAAAATGAGACAAAATGTGAAATTTCTAGGACATATTTTCGTAAAACGCGTCATTTTGCGCGTGATTGCTATGCAACGTTCATTGTGACGTCACTTATTTCGCCCGCATAGATGACCCATAGATGATCTACCGTTATTTCTCTATAAACCACCGAAAAGCATTGAAGAAATCAGAATAAGGCCATAAACGCCTACCTTGTAAGTGTCTCGATCTGATTCTGTCTCCCATACATTTTTGCAAATTCATTAGATCGTGGTGGTTTGGCGTGGTGGGCGGAGTCGGGGGACCATGTGCATTGTGGGTACTGGAGGAGTCGCTGCTGTCGTCGTTCATGTTAGATGGCGAGCCGTCGTGCATCCCTTTGTACATCACACCTTTAGGTAACGGGTTCGGGTTATTGTTGTCTTGGTTTGGATTTTTTAATGGTTTCCGACGCCTTGGTTGGTATTTGTAATCGGGATAGTCTTTTTTGTGTTGAACCCGGAGTCGCTCAGCCTCGTCGACAAATGGTCGTTTTTCTTCTTCATTCAATAACCTGAAAAGAGACAAAAACATTTTGAAATATTTGATCTGTCTGAGTAACAATGTACTCACTATAGATGCACAAGTTTGACTGAGTGATCAAATATCAGACAATATTAACCTTTGAACACCCACTCGAACTTGTACTTCTAAATCTACTGAATCTTATTTTTTGACAGGGATTAAACTCTTCCCTATATTTCAAAGTTTTAGACCGGTCTAAAATCGAAAGACGGCAACAAAAAGGGTGTCTATTTAAAAAAAATATTCTTGCGTGTAGAAAATTTTTTATAGCAATATTAGAAATTGTTTTTACATGAACAAACTAATACACATACAGCGAGATGGATTTGTGGCGAATACCTCGCTCACCGAAAAGGAGTTCGACCGTTATCTTCCGATAGGTGGCATTTTTCAAATACTGTTAATCTTCGGAGAATATGACATGCGCAGACAACGGGGGTTCGACAAAAATGATATACATATAGTTCATTTGTGGTAAAAAATATACATTCATGGATTCTTTAAAGTAAAGAAAAGATAGCTTAAACATTACGATTTTGAGGATATCTTTCAGATCCATCCTTCTGTCGCAAATTATGTAATAAAGACGGGTGCATTTCAAAAGCAGTGAAACCATCAATGCCCTGGGTTTTTGTGTTAATTAAAAACAAATGAGAAGTTAATTGACAAAACTGGTAACTGGTATCGTAAGAACACATTAAACAAATGGTTTGCAGTTACTGTTTAACCGACTAAAAAAGGACGTGTTTTGCTTGGTGAATCACGAAAAGGAGTATGTCATTAAAGTAACGGAAACACGATCCTAATCACAGGATAGGTTAATCTGTTGGCCAGATAATTGACTAGTTACACAGGTGCAGCTACTGTTTTAGGAAGAAGATGCAAAGGGTGCCAAGTCATCTGCAAATGATCTTCAAGGTCATCTGCTCTCTAGAATATTATTGTGTTGTGAATGGCGTGTTAAGAGTGTACACTTATTTTAACGTAATCAATTCTTTAGCTCAAGGCATACAGAATCCTGAACCGTTTGAACAATCATGATACGATGTAAACAAAGTTATAATTTGACCTATTAAACAGATGTTATAACTGGAATAACTTTGCAAATTAGGTTAGAACACATAGCAACGTTGAATTTTCTTCGGGGAAAATGACGTCATAGTGGATTTGCTGACGTCATTTCACAAACTGCGTCATATGTTTCCGCGGAATAATTCAATCGATTAATATTGTAATTTCATTGTTGTACACACATCCGGTCATATTATACGTAAATTTGTACTCGTTGGATACCGAATTTATTAAACTCGTTATCTTGAACAGAAAAAAAACTAGACTGCGCCGAAGTTTTATCTGTTTTAAATGACTCGTTTGATAAATTCGGTATTCAAAGACCACGCATTCAATATCATCTGAGTATTGAATGGGTTTAATAAGTAATGAAGCAATATATCAAAATAGAAAATTCAATTTAAGACAATGAAGCGAGTATCTTCCTCACGGTAAATCTCGATGGACATCTCATGTTCACTTTTTTGCCGCCACTTTCTTTTTAAGGCTTTGGGAAGATCAGATAACACTATCTAGTTAGTTAGCAGACGCAGATAACGTCTTAATCACTTTTCATGGAGAAAAACATAATTTAAATGATGATTCTTATTTATTAAGTCGTGTCCTCCAACTTTATCAAATTGAGAAAAAAATATAGGGCCAACTTATTTCTTGCCCCGGGTTGGTATTGTTGCCCGCTTTACCAGAGTTTCTCTCAGACAGCGAGCTACCAGTTTTAGACTGATCTCAATATCGACTATTAAAATAGCCTTGAAATAGGGTAATCTGGTAGTTGATAGTAGGACCAGTCTACACTCGGAAAGGATTCGGGCCAGAAATAAGTTGGCCCATTGATACACGTATATTATACGTGTACAAGTAGATCAGTATGCTTTGGTAATGCAATATATAAATAGACTACGGTCGCATTTTCCAGTTGCATAGTCCATAAAATGAAATAAATTGGATTACATTGGATTCATACTAAGATGGCCTCTTGAAGTTTTACATAAACTAAATTTGAAATATATTTTTGATGTAAATTCTAAAATGTCGAAATTTTAAAAAGTGTCAATTTATTATCACAAATATGCGTACGTGTGGAATAACGGAAAGGCTAGCGAGTGATGTATCTGATTACAAAAGTTAACGGTCTCACTACCTTGGTAAATAAATTTGGTCCATAAAATTTATTACAAGTTAATTCAACTCGGTCATCCGAGAGACTGCCAAATTCGACAAATTATTTAGAGACAATAAAAAAGTAATCAAATTCTAACAAAATATTTTTTGCCATCCCTTGTACCTCCGCTTAAAAAATTCAAGTGAAGCAAGATTATATGAGCCTGTGCGTAAGATTTCCAACAATTTCAAATATGCGCAAAGCAAGGACTCTGACCAGCCTGTGAATCCACACAGTCTGACCAGAGTCTTCACTATGTTTGTAGATAGATAAAGTCTCAAAGCATCTGTTGACAATCAAGTAACTTAATATTTGCAGTATAAGGCTGTCTATGCTGCTCAACGTTTACACCTCACAAACATTTCAAATTGTTGGAAATGTCAGGCTCATATATGTTACGTTTAATGTGATTAGTTTTTTCAAATTGATATATATCACCTGATGAATATTAAAAGGTAGAATTTTCTAAGAGTATTGAACAATTTTCTCTCATTTTTCGAATTCTAAATTGATACCTTGTTGGGAAATAGGGAGGGCAGCTTAACCATGGTACCTCTTCGTGTATAGATCCCGGCTGATTTTTCCTTATTTGTGAAAGAAATGAATATGAATGGACAAAACAGTGGCCTGTCATTTTCTTTTTGGATCTATTTAATTATGTATTTTCAATCAAAGGAGAGCAATTTCATTTTCCCAACAATGTTATTTACCTTTCTCATATTTTTTATCCTACTGAATTCAAATTTTGTTAAACACAAATGGTTATTTGTTTTAGAACAATCATATTTTGCTCATATTTTTCTCATTTATTTATCACACCCAAGGTAGTGAATGCTGGGATCAGACACATCGTCTTCGGGAGACGATTCCAATGAGATAACGTACGGTAGAATTTCATATTTAGTTAATACTGTAGAAGCAACTTAAATTTGTGACATACCCAAAAAAATGATCGTAAGGTATTTAGTAAAAAAGGAGTTACAGTTTGATCAATAAACATGAAACGTATCGTGAAAAGCGTCGTTTATACATAGGTCATTTGACCATAAAGCGTAATAAACGGAAACGAAATAAAACACACGATAGGGCCATTAAACCCACAAACCAGTTAAAACGTATGTTGCAATATTGGTCATGTTTGAGCCGGTCCCTCGAAAATCAAAACCAAGTTGAAATAATATATGGAAATAAATCCAATAAAACTGTTCGCAAAGCGTAACAAATTTGATAACTAGTTTATTTAATAACCGCGTCAGGTGCAAAGGGGGGATACTTGGTAGGGGTCTTGTAGGCCATGCATTTTTATCTTAAATTTTAGAATAGCTTTTGATACACTTGGTCACAACGCGAAATTGACAATCATCTCGATCAAGAGTATTCAAAATTACTCGCTTAGCGATCAACTCTCGAATTATTCACCTATATCGCTCAAAACGCTCCGAAATTGTTTAAAATTACTTTGATATGGTTTAAAACGACCAATATTTCAATTAAAACAATCAGATGATTGCATGAATTTATTGGGTAGTGATGATTTTTCAAAGTCTGCCCAGAAAAAGTTCGTATATTTTTTTACAGGGAGGTAAAAGATTCTCGCTAATTTCATCCAATTTCGTCTTATTTCGTGTATCCATTTATACACAAGGCAGAAAAATGCAACGTGGATTTAGTTTCTGCTAAACTTTTGTTAAAATCCAAATTAAAGTCAAGCCCGTGACCCTCCGGTCCCTTGTCCAGCCCTGCGTTCAGGATGATAAAACAGTGCAAACTATTTGCGAATTATATCCCGCTTTGCACGTACACTTGCTTGCAAAGAGAATTATAATTTGCAAAAAGTTTGCACCGTTTTGTCATCCTGAACGCAGGGCTGGACAAGGGACCGGAGGGTCACGGGCTTGACTTTCATTTGGATTTGGGAGCGTCTTGCAAAACCACCAGATACTCCATTAACAAACTCTGCATGAAGAATTGCAGACATTTTTACGAACGTTTGAAAATGGTACCACGCTTTGCACGTAAGTTCCTCTGCAAAGCGGGGTAAAATTTCTTAAATATTTTGGGATCATTTTCATTTTGCACGATGGACTAGTCTATCGATGGGCACCAAAACTCCATTTCTCAGATTATGTCCCGATATTAATAATTATAAATATAGTTCGTTTAATTCACGTGAGATGATGATTGATGTTTAGGTTCACGTTCCCTGACGTCAAGACGTACAACCGGAATAAGTTATGCGCCCGTCATATCTACTTGACAAGTAGTCCGTCCGAAAGCGTATTCATCCGCGAAAATGACAGGCTATTCGCGTCTAATTATTAAACGTCATCGATATTATTTTTTGTTCCGCTATTAATATGTATGAGATGGAATTAACGTTGAATCATTAGTGAACTGGCCAAGCGTTTCTATAGGCTAATAGGTGGTAGACAGAATTATGGCGTCAGATTTACCTACGTTAACGTAAACGTCTCTAACGTATTTTATGAATCAGATGAAAATTTATGCTGTCTATTATTACCGTTATTTCTAATTGACTAAAATATAATCATTGGCGTAATCGATCAAACATTATTCTATTTTAGAATTCCGCACATAGTTCGATTTATTTTCGTAAACAACACTAAAATTATGATTCAAAGATGGTATACGAAAATTGAAATCATAATCGATTGGTTTTGAAAGATGCATCGATAATCGGTATTTAAAAAATCTTTTCATGAAAAAAAATGATTCAAAGGTACCATTATTTTTCTATTTCTTCGTTATTCTTGGTTAATCTTTCAATACTAATAAAAATGCTCCACAAGTACAAACCGAAAATCTGCGTTCAGGCTGTTAAAGGTTGCCAAAAGTTTAAAAAAAGTAAACGAGTAAACGAGCAATAGTAAACAAGCAATGCAAAGTACCATTTTCAAACGTTTCGCCAACGTTTTTAGCTCAAGATGAGCCTTTGTGATCAACTTTTGTACGTCGTGCGTCGTCGGAAGTCGTCAAAAATTCTTTAAGCATCTTCACCTCAATTACCAATGGGCGGATTTCAATCAAACTTGGCAGAAATATTCATTTGGTGACCCTCCTTCAAACTTGTTCGTGGATTTTTGATAGACCCCAAAATGTTGACGGGGCAAGACGGGCCTAACTTTGAGCCCGAAATCTTTTAAACGTCTTCTCATCAGTAACCGAGCGGTGGATTTCAACCAAATTTGGCAGAAATGTTCCTTGGGTTACCCTTTTCAAAGCTAGTTTGTATATTTTTGATTGATCCCATACCCCCCTCCCCTTAATATGGGCATGGCAACTAGGCAAATGAGAATCAAAATTTGTCTGAAAGTTACTTAGGTGAGATTCATGTCCCCCCTTGTTATCTTGAACGAAGGGCTGCTCTAAGTTACCCCAATCCTTTCATGCAAAAATCAGAATAACTCATCTGATAAATATCCAAAACCACGTTTGCTTGCAATTACTACTGGTGTTTATCAATGTTCGAATACAAACGATTTCGAAAAGGGAAAAATACCGCTTTCCAGCATTATATCTTGAAACCACATGTTTAATATTGTAATAGTCTAAGTGCATCAGCAATATACATTCCATACCAATATTACATAAGAAAGACCACGAGATTTAAGATTTTATTTGAAAACTACACCCCCTCCCACACACACATCTTGCGTTAGGGCTAAGGCTATGCAAAGTATTGTGTTTCTTGGAATTCTAATATAAAAATCGGGCGTAAAAAATGTATGTTTATTCGCAGACTGTCCTTTTTATCCTATTATGTAGATCTATGCATTTGTCGATTGATTTACATCTACCAATGTTTCGTTTTAACTTCCATATACCGTAAAAGAGCGTTGACGTGACGATCGATCATCATTTTGCATTTTTTTTTCTTGTACAGCATATCGTGTGATTCACTTTAAATCACTTATAATGATTTGAATTGATTAGACATTGATTAATTATATAGGACAGGGATTGCGCCTTCCAACATGAGCGCGTCGAAGACGAATATCATCTTTCAATTGCAAGCCACATAATAATTAATCAATATTGCAGATATCTTAACACGAAAGTCAACTTGATCGCTAATTTGCAAGGCAGTCGGGGCATTATTCAAATATGAGACAAACATTTGGAAGAGTAGTTCCTTATTCGCCAGTTGACTGACGAAATAATGACAGAAGAAAGCTGAACTTTACACAGAACACCTGTGGATCTATGCGCGCACATAAATTATTATAAAATCCGCACTTATGTGACCCTATATCTCATGACCGAAAATACGCAAAAATTGTTAAAGGAAATTCAATAATTAAACCGCGAAAATCATTTTATATTTCATTGTAATCTTTGCTCCTTCTAAATTAATTTTTCCACTTAAAGTTTTTCATTCGCTCAGATAAACCTGAATAGGTTTTCATGTAAGATTGATTTAATAACTAGATTTAAAAATGTCCGTGCTCATTGAAAATAAACATCACACACAAAGAATTAATATCATTTTTCCTGACATTGTTTGTAAACTATCATTAATTATATTATTTGCCAACCGACTTGATTGCTTTTCTACATCAAGAGGGAGTCTAATTTCTTCTTGAAATTTAATCCGCAGTTTTCGTTGTACCTCCTTAAAGCGTCTTTTGATATTTCTTAATCCTTTTAAAACTCGTATTCATTGGACTGCTTTGCGAATTTGTCAAGTTAAGGTACTGGACCCGTAAAAGTACAGCAACATATCGGGAGTAATAAACTTTAACAGTGTTGACCGAGGTTTCCTAATGATTTTCATTAGGAAACCTAGGTCATCATTGTGAAAGAGTTCCGAATTATTGCGGAACTATTACGGGTCCACTACCTTAAGGCAGAACAATCATAGAGTCATGGGTTCGATCCACGGTGGTACATTATCTTTTCGACATTTTGTTGCCACTAATAGGTGGATAGCCGTAAAGCTAAGTAGGATAGAAGCAAGAAGTTTGGAAACAAGTAATATTAGTAAATTAATTGAATTAATTTTTGACATAATATAGAGCTCTTTATGGTAAAAGCATGCTACATGTCATAGATCAATGTGTATTTAACACTGAGGAACGCTTTTGTGTTTGCACGTCGTTAAAGGCTACATAATGTCATTATTCAGGGGGTAAATACACGCTTCCGTAGGAACAGGCAAATGTTCATTTAATGGGTTGGAGTATCGACATCGTCTTTGAAAAAAAAGAATAATTATATGTTTTGGCATGGTCAATGTATTTGTAAAAACTTCTCTTTAAACCCAAAGGTCCCTTGTCATTGAATAGATCATCTTAAGTTTGCTCTACCTAAGCTTACTCAAATTGCAGCTTATGTCCGAGTATACGTATAATTTGACCACAACTTCGGAAATCCACTAACAGATACTAGTCATTTTTTCTAGTTTTGTTCATTCTTTTTTCGAGAAGGATTGGTGATCTTATTCACAATACAATGCCACAAACTGTTACATTTGATTTATTATTTCTTAGTACATTTATTTTCAGCCATACATCTTTCTTTACCTTGTGTTTGATAAGCAATAAGTTTATTTTGAAATCATGTTTCTTTCCTCATTTAAAAAAAAATAAATTTCTTTAAATAGAAAAGAGAATATATTTTCACAATCTTTTGCCACGAAAAAACGTTTGATCGTTCAAGGGTACCGCCAATAGAAGGGTGGCTCTTGAAAGCCATGCTCAACTGCCCTTCTCTACTAATTGTCCATGTAGAGTATAATAAGTTAGATGCGGGGCGTTTTGTACGACCTCTAGGCCGTACCCTTTGTGGTATCGGGTGGTTTTTAGAAAATTCGAGTGTTTACTTTATGAAAACTAATTATCTCTTTAGGCAAGACAAGATTTTTTTTCTTTAAGTACTATTTTTAAACCGCTCAATTGGAAAGACCAACCTCCGTTATTGCTTATTTAGACAGTACAAATTTGCGGTTTGTCTAGAGAATTCAATTTAAATGAATGCAACGCTAACCACCGGAAATAAAGAAAAACGGGGTGTCTCCTCATGCTTGTCGGCTCGGAATATGCATTGCTTTCAAGATAGAAATTGTTCACGAAACGTTTAAGAAATTGAACCCCGCTTTACACGTGTTCCTTCGTGCAAAGCGAGTTGCAATGTTATTACGATCGTAAAGGTTTTTGAATCCCGAACACGATGAAAATGTAGCAAATGGGCAAAAGGGTAGAAAATATAATAGGATGTCTAAAGTTCTGCTTAAATCGCCTGTAGAACTCACGATTTTACTGAGGTCGCATATCCGCTATTTTTTTTTAAACAGGTGCGAGCGTCCGAAATTAGACACCCATTTATTGTGAAAAGACTTCAGTTCTAAGAAATAAGTTTCTTTTCAATTGTTAGCTGATGAATTAAGATCGATATCATTCAAATCGTTTTCGGATGCAATTAAGTTTTTAATAAATACAAAATTTCAGCTCGACCTCCCAAAAACTAGAACGTTTTCATCTATATTTAGGACTGGGAAAGAACAAATGTATATAGTTTATCAAAGTAAAACAAAATTTGCCGTTGTGTAAATTTTCCAACAGTCTCGCTCGTGAGTAAAGTTAATATTAAGATTAGTCTGTGCATTCGTACAGTCTGATTAGAATCTTTTCTTTCAATAGCTTCCTTGTCGAAGTTTTTGTTGATGATCAACGTTTTTATTTTAATACTTTTGAGCGGCTGTTCAGGTTGCCAAACGTCAGACTTTTGTGTACGTGTAACATTGTTGTAACGACCATGGTCAAATAATTGTCAGATAATATCTACTTCTTTTACTAATTTATTTTCTTTTATTTTCATTTCATTTACTCATGAAACAAAAGATTCTGTAATGCTTCAATAAACACACCTCTTAATAGATACGCTAAATGCCTAAGATGGGAAAGCCTATCTCGCGTTCAGGATGCAAAAGACGTTTGCAAACGTTTCAGAATGTTATCCTGTGTATGCACGTTATCACATGTGCAGATCGAGTGCACTTTCTCAAACGTTTTGTGACCGCTGTTCTCCTGAAAGCAGGTTAATTTCGAAGACAGAAAAAAACGCTAGTCAGAGCTACAGTCACTGGGGCCCGTTTTACTAAACTTCTTACGAAAAAATTAATGTAAGTCAAAATCACAAATCGTACCTGGCGTTTTCATTCATCGGTAGATTCTGCCTTGTAATATCTGATTTGAATCGTCTTTAGAAGACGATTCCGGGAACATAATGCATTCCCTTTTAAGCTACACGTTATATTGACAACAACTTCTTTTATTCAGAAAATAGTTTCTTGTGTTTATTAATATTGCATATTTATTGTGGAAATGAGAAAGTGGCGAAAACTGGTACATGGCGAGAATTGGTCTCCAACCAGTAGAGGCGGTATTTTGTATTATAGGTAAAAGAATTTCAATGATAAAAACCCTTTGTATTTGGTACTCATTGGAAACATCCCATTCAGACGATTCAAATAATAATAATAATAATGATAAAATCTTTATTTAAAGAAGGTAGCTCATTAAGCTGTCATCATACAAACAATACAATGAATAACTTATTTACAATGAGGCCTTCTGTAACAATATGAGGTATTGATCATCATATATATTCATGCTTCATATTTGAGTACCCATAACATAGGGTTTCATTGAGAAATAAAGATTTAAGACTAGTTTTACCGCCCCCTATCTGTGTCAACAGAGAGCTTCTTTTTCAAGGAAAAATTAAGTTCAAATTGTATCACACAAACGTAAAGTTGAAAGTGGCGTTAAGTCCCATACAAACAATTAATTAAACACTCTTAATGTTAGAAAACCCCACCTTTTAATAGGACCGTAAACAAAGACAAAGCATTAATATGTCACGTGTTAAAATGACAGATTTCAGTCACATATTTCGGTGAAATAAGTCAAAAGCATGTGTCGATTTCACTGACAGCCTGATATAAGATATTGTTACTTAGTGATCGATATATCATTATTATGAATGACATCTAGTAAACACAAATTAATCCTTCTTTTTAACTTTTACCATTATCTGATCATGAAAAGTAAAGACAAGACCAGATTTGGTTAACAAAATCATGCACTGTTATTTGTGGATTGAAAATTTGATTTCATGACTATATTTACCAAATCGCATCACTTGAGAATCTAGAGCTTTCACTACAGACTTTACTGTACAATTTCTATTAGGCTTTCACCTAATGGAACCCTTGAAAGCGTTCACTTGAAAGACGGGGCGCTGAATATTATTCAATATGACAATAAGAAGAGTGAGTTTTTCACATTTAGTAAAAAGCGTATTTCTCGTGCCATGCTTTTTAATTTGAAGTCTCAAGAAACGCCTCAATAACGGGAGACTTAACATGGTCGCTAAATGAAAGTAGCCGTTACGTAAAACTTGCCGCTCTAACAAGATCGAATCTAAATAATAATAATAATAATGAAAAAAGATGTGTGTAACCACATAGACCTGTTTTACTAAACATCTTACGATCAATTTTTGCGTAAGTCAAAAATTAAAGTTGCTTCTACAGTAGAAACAAAATATGGAATTCTGCCATGCATCATCTGATTGGAATCGCCTTCTAAAGACGATTCCAATGAGATATTGCAAGGCGGAATCTAACAAGGATTGAAAACACCAGGTACGATTTGGGATTTTGACTTAAGATTAATTAATTCGTAAGAAGTTTAGTAATACGGGCCCCTGATGCGCAAAAAGACGACCCGATAATGTTCATTTAAAAGAGTCTAAAAACAAAGATTATTACTAACTTGGAGGGCTTGGTGAAAAACTATTGTAAGTGTCAACATGGATATAAATATATAATACATACTTAGTGTATTATATGAAAAAAAATATCTAACGAGGTTGGGAGAATTGAAAATTGTCGAGGCTATGCCGAGACAATGATCAATTCTCACAACCGAGTTAGATATTTTTTTCATAAAATACACTTAGTATGTATTATATTTATCTTATGACCTCTATTTTTCTTGTTTTCGTCGATGTTTCTAACTGAAATGCAAGTTTCTAAAAATAACTGCATGATATTATTGTTCTAAAAATAACTATGTGATATCATAAAAAATATCATACGGGTTGTTATCATACGGATACTTGTATAGTTATAAGATAAATAAACTTTAACACTTAAAATACCCCTCGACCAGCACATGATTTTCCGTTTGCTTTTCTAAAGCTTCTTATTTCAATATTTTAAAGATAAAAGCATGTGGATATATAAAAAGGATTTTATTTATTACTTTTATCCTCGAATGAATCAGTTTAAATTACAGTATGATGTTTTTAATTTTATGTATATTAAAATGTGTTTTTTTTTTTCTTACTACCTTATCAGTTAGAATATGTAAACAAGAAAGTACCCTACTTCTTTGCAATACATTGCACTTTGAAAAGAAATATCACTTTTAAATTTAACTCAAAGGAGTGTGCTAAAAACTCAAGGCAAAATTCTTTATTTGAGTTTTATTTGAGTTTTACGTTTTATGGTCGTTGAATCGAGCAAAGGCATATCGACCATATATCACGTAGGTGTTTATTGAAACTTAAGAAGTTTGTTCTACTGTCTTCGAAATTAATGTCTGGGCTTTTGTTTCAGCCATTTGATCACGACGGTCTTGCAATTTTAAAGTATAGGTATCTTATCGGAATATTCTTGCTTTTGCAGGACGCATAGACCAACATCAGCCTGCACATATGTGCAGTCTGATGTTAGTCTACTCCACCTGTTTCTCATTTTTAAACCATATTTGTCAATAGATTTAGTTTTTCAAATAAAAATTGACCTACAGTTGGAACTTTCCATGCTTTTTGCCCTTTGATTTTGATGAGAATTTTTAGCCCAAATTTATTCAGCATGACAAGGGTTAAGATTTCTTGTTGTCGGCAGCAGTTAAGCGATCGATGGTAATATTGGTTGTCAATCCATTTTTTGGGGAAAAAATTAATCAAGTTTCAGTTGTGCCAATCAAGATTCGAACATGCTGATTGGCTTGAATATGCCCAAAAGATCTGCATAGGCTATCGGTAATCATCGAAGAAATTTGTTTTTGTTGAAATTTTCTTGAAATTTACCGAACGCAGGGCTGATGCAACGATAAAGGACGATTGGTCCCGTGTTTGAATGACGAGTAAGTTTACCTGTACGTTAAGAACACGCAAAGTGATTAACAATAAATATACGTATACAATTATTTGATGGAATGATGCACTAAATATTTGTTAAATGAGCTAGATCATTCATAAATAAAAAATGCACTTTGAAATATTGATCATTCTATTAAATGCACTTCGAAATTTGTTTTTTTAGTGTATATGTCACAGGAAAATGTAGTTGAATTGCGATATGATTCTGTGTCTGACGTTTCAAATTATTTTATATGTGTGCAAGGCAAAGTCTCAGTTCAGCATGTGCATCCGCACTCTTTGATCAGTGCCCTTCCTACGCACCCTATATTCTTTTTATTCAAGGACAACACGATTAAAGGTCGAAAGATTCATATTTCCATAATGGACCTAATTCATTCAAGATCTTGTCATGCACATAGAGAGAGGTATCGATGAATTCTAACCACTGTTGTTCAATTTTTACAGCTGGGTGGACTGGGGCTCCGTCTGTAAAGTGTCTTGCCCAAATACGCTACCCGTATTCAGTTGTGCTCGAACCCGGAACCATCAGATAACAAGCCGAACACGCAAACCACGCAGCGAACGAGCCGGGCAAAAATAGGTAACTAGTGCCTCTGTTCAAATCAAATAATGTTTCAAAAGCACTTTGAGGCAACCCATGTTGCTCAATTTCTCCCATCCATCACGCAACACGAAATTGTTGGAAATGTCACGCACAGCTCTTGTTATACTTGAATGTGTGTGTCACATGAAACTCATAAACATTGTAAGAAAGAGGGAATTTGCTTCTGCCTATGTATTGTTAGTTTTACATCTCCAGAATTGTTGTCTTGTTGTATGTTCGTTTATTTGCTAAGTATTGTATATAAGAGGGCGGTGGAAAAGGAAAGACTAGTAAAAGAAATAGTTTTAATTGGTAATTTTATCTTTATTCCATCTCGAAAATGTATCTTTTAACCGCACATTTCAAAAGTCGGTTGAATTACTTAGAAGATTGAAGTTTTACCACGAAATGATTTATTAATCACATGCAATCATAACTTATAACTTTATTTCAAACCAAAAAAGTAAGATAATATCTTCTTTAAAATGCCTGTCATCCTTAAGAAAATTATCCTGGGGTAATTTCTGTGAAAGCCGATGGGTCAGTGCAAAACTATTGTAAGTGCCGATATATTTATCGGCACTTACAATATTTTTGCATTGACCACTTAAATTGGTCGATGGAGTATAAGGCAGTTTAGGCATGTCATAAAAAGCGATGTGATTGCATGAACCGAACTTCATTGGGACACTAAAACTAAAATTTTCTGATGCTTTCAATACGATATTGTGTTACAAATCGAATACTTGCATGGGCGTTTTTCGCGATTTTATGTGTTATAAAAATGCATTTTAAAAATCAGGAATGAATTACGTGAGCTAGTCTTTTAATAGTAATGATCTCATACCGATATTGGGTAAATCTGTTAAAACTCCGAATTCCTTAAGACTATTTTAAAATGGCCCCTCTACCTTACTAAATGTATCCTATTGTTTACCCATACTGGATCCAATGCCCTTTTAAAATATTGATTTAACGAAGTTGCAAGATGGCCCAAAATTAGGCTTCTGCGTGACATCGAACAATTCCACGAGTGCGTGATGATGGATATTGCTTTGCAAGGACATCCACATAGTTCGTTAAAATTATTCTGCAATTGTGAACAGAGACTTAAGGTCCGCATTTACCTATATAGCGTATAGTGAAGACTCTGATCAGACTGTGCAGATGCACAGGCTGGTCCAAGTCTTAAAGCTGCGCATATGCTAAATCGTTGGAAATGTCCTCGCGGATTAAAGCATTTCCGCAGTTCAACGCAGTACTTATTCGACTGAGGGTCAAATATGTAACAAGGTCGACTTTCTTTAGATTCTTAATAACGAACAAACAATATGGACAAAAACTCTAAATGTAAGCGCTAATGACTTAATTAAGACGTTATAATGGAATCGGTAGAAGGTCAAATGTCCAATTAAGGTTCGGAAACACTTCAAGTTTTATCGTTATTCCGTACTGACCAATCTGGTGCTACCGGTCAAATGTGGCTTAATTGGTGCTGTTCTTTGGGCGATTATGAAATATATATATGTAGAAAGCCGCAACACGAGAGAAATAACAAATATACCTACGTTTATGAAGTCAAGAAGTCCGTGATGTTTTAAAGCCGCGCTGAATACGATTTAACCAAAGAAAAAAATGGACCATACTGAGCAGCCTGGAAGGACGCTTCACTTGATCTCTTTACGGAAAGTTACCGCGACTAAAGTAGTAACTCGATTATACTCTAAATGCATTTTTGTGGTTGCAAGGCTGTGTAAATTTGCGCTTCACTGGCATTTGAAATCGTCTGAAAATTGAGCACAAGCCAAAACAATTCGGATGTGCAGAAATAAGTAATATACATTTTTGGTCATGTACACTATACGAGCTATATAGTGATAACGTAAGTTTGAATCTGATTATTATTCCAATGCAAAGATGTGCTTTGGCTTCATTCTTCGTTGATCTCTAGTTAGTAACAAATTGTGACAAAATGACAGTTATGATGGTAAACAATAAAGGCTGGGTGTTGGTGAATATGACAATTGTCAGAAGTACCAAACACTTCAGCCCTAATTAGAAATTTTTAACATTTGTCATCTGACGTCAACGTGACGGTAACGTATTGCTAAAACACGTTTATTCGCACAAATTTGCATTTCTTGTAATGCTGCTGCAATTTTTTAAAGGTGAATTACTTATAAGATAAAACCCTTATACCGAAAGTAAGATATGAACTCATGAGAATGATAATCACTTATCAAACGCATTCGGATTGTTAACGAAGCTCTGTAACCATTCGGAACATCGCTCGGACCTTTCCGTAACTTGGAAAGTACCTCGGACGTAAGTGTAGTAATTTTGGGTCATTTTTTGGGTAATTGGTGGTACTTCGGTTAATACGCATGACAAAAAATTACATTTTGTGAATTCTTTCCGATCGTCTTTCGAGATCTTTTGGGCATATAATAATTTTATGAGAAAACGCAGTAAGACACTGCGTTTTGTTATTAAATTATGATATGCCCATTATTCTTCTTTCGTTGATTTTGTTTTATGCAAATTCATCCTTAGCGGGATCGTTTATGTTCGTGATGTCATATAAACCCACGTGCGAAATGGCGCGCTTTCATGGCAGCGCCCGTATTATTCCCGAGGTCTATTTCGTAGAATCGCCGAAGGTTCCCGATTGCTCTGTAACTACAGTTTTGGATAATTCCTGCAATGTTCAGAGGTTATTTCTACATCGTCAAACCGTTTTTTCCCACTTCGTATTGCATTGTATCTAGTTGATTGAGATTACGATTTTGGAAAACATCGGACGTGTTGCTTATTTCCACATTTAACATGGAATTTCTTTCTGTAAAGCCTAATGAAATTTAGAAACAGGGTATCGAGGGATCAGCGCAAAGCAATTGTGTGTGCCTATTCAAAAATGTATCTAGGCACTTACAATAGTTTTTTCGCTAAAACTCCTAAGTATGTAGCAGTTTAAAAGAATAGATATTGACATGTTGAATGAGAAACGAATAATTGAACCGAAAGTAGGAAACATTGATAACACTTTAACTGAGATTTAAATCTGATTCAACAATTTCATATTCCTCTTTTTTTCCCAACAGCGGTTACATTTTGTTTTACATTTGATATCTTTAACATCTTTTTATATAATCTAAAAGTACGTTTAATTCGTACAACTATTTGTCCTTGTCAAGGTTTTCATGCAAGTATTGTCAAAAACCCATGGTATATTTATTTTCGTTGCTATGCTTAATCTAAATTGTAATTACGGTGCTTCTATGTTGAAATATTTGTACACATTATTTGATAAAGATATATTTTCCAAACTTTATTTTTCCTTTAAACAGAAAAAATAAGAATTTCAAAGAAACAAGCAATTAAGCATGCATAATATATGGATCACTAATCGGCTAAATATATTTAAGTCGCCCACGCTAAAGAAAACGTAATCACGCGTGGAAAAAAAATGCACTAATAAAATGTAAGTGCTCGCGCTCAATATTGAGCTCCCTCATGTAAAGATGTACGTATATGCATAAAATAACAAATGCTTTCAAAAAATAAGATGCAACTCATGTTTTGTATATTTGTATATAGTAAATCGGGTTAAAGAATATTAAGCGTTTACGCGCATCTTCTTTTTTATTTCAAATCGCGTTTGCTAAAAAATCTACCACAGATACTTGTATTTTTAAGATTCGCCTGCATTTTCTCTTATGCGAAAACGAATTTATTAGCCTAAATTCTTGAAATTTATACTGGTCCCAATTCAAAGAAGTTCCCTGGGACAATGGAAACTTGGGCATCTAAAGAAAATCAACTAATTCGGTAGAAATATTTGTTATGAGCAATTTCTTCATTTTCCAACATAATTATTTTCTCATTTAAAAAATGCGTTATATTCAAGAACTGTACATGAATTAACTTTTACCGTCATGAGAGTGTGGATACATTGTCAAATAACTTCTGAATTTTTAAGTGAAAAATAGGCCTATAAATGCAAAACTTTAGAAAATGGGCGACAAAAAGTTAACAGTGAAAATCATTTGAAGTCGTGTTTGAGCGACAAAAGGCGACTTTCTTAAGTTTGAACAAACCAAGCCAAATATTACATCCTTGGTATTTTTCAAACCCAAAAACGCTAATCTGTTTAGTTTAAATCTAAAAAATACAACATATTTTTTAAATCATTGCCAGTGAATTGAGACAGCATTTGCTAACACATAACTTAAAGCCAACAATAACCTCTTCCTCACTCTTGCCGATATATGTGAGAACGGAAGGGATTACGCTAAGGGCGCATTCCTTTTTAATTGCTGGGTAAATGTTGGAAAGCTCGTAAAGAGGGTTGGCTATCTCTCGATAGTTTTGTACCGAACACATGATACTTGAAGAGGCAACAAAATACGGTTGCATAAAACAACATAATGTGAGTAAATGTGTTCACGTTGCTTGAACTTAAGGTAGTGGACCCGTAATAGTTTTGCAACATCTCAGTAGTAGTGAACTTTAACAGTGTCAACCAAGGTTTCCAAATGATTTTCATTTGGAAACCTCGGTTAACATTGTGAAAGAATTTGTGGTCTGAAATGTTGTGGAACTATTACGGGTCCACTACCTTAAGACAGGCTATCCAAAGTATCTTCGAAACCATATCATATCTACACCTGTGTGCACGTATGTGTCCGGGGGGGGGGGGGGTGATAAGAAGCAAGGTTGGGTCAAACAATATTATTTGAAATAATTTATTATAAAAAAGTCGGTCTGGTCAACTAAAAAACTGGCCAGTTTGGACTGAAATGAAACCGATCTTCACAACGCAGCTATTAAATATACTTGCGCATAAATTAGGGCCAGAAGACAACAGACAACAATTTGTTCTCAGTTTTACGCGCAAGTGCATGTGTATATTGGGTTATTAATTTGGAACAGTTTGCATCTTTTTGTCATCCTGAACGCAGGGATGTTTCAAAATTGTCACAATCTACACCTTTTTATCAGTTATATAAAATTATAAGAAATGAATTCAAGATGGTATGAACTCAAAACCTAATTTAACTCGTGATGAATCCACTTTTAGTATTCATACGGTCCTTTGAGGTTTTCATATTCTTTTTTCAAAATTCTGCCTCAAATTAAGAGACATTTTCTAAGAAATGCACGAGGAAAAATTAATCGATTGATTTAAAATCAATAAAATGGCGACATCCGAAAATAAAGATTTCTCAAATACATGTATGATATTTCCATATCAGTGACAGTTTTGAAAATACATTGTGGGGGGGAGAAAAAATGAAATTTGATTTTAAAAGCCCTTTGATTAACGTGTTTTGTTACCCATTTAGATATTCATTTTCCGAAAATAGCAGAATTGTTTAAATGAGGAAAACTTGAAAAGATCCACTTGTAGTATCAAATAAAATTCAAACTATGTATCCGCTCAAATAATTACGAGAAAGATTAAAATCTTTGATAATTTTCTTGTAAATCTGTTTTTAACTTTATAAAAAGTAACATTGATGTACGGTCAAATGTAGATATGAAAAGTGGCACTTAAAACAATGAAGATATTTTTATGGGGATGCTTCCGCTCTTATCATTCCAGAACCTATCACCAGACGACAATCTTTTGGACCAGACGAAACACAGAGAGAAGTTGCAGAAGACAATTATAGTACTTCTTGCTCTAGTGACCACATCTATTAAGCAACCATTTTTATTTAACGATCGTTTTCAAAATCCCCTTCTTTGAATCAAAATATCTTAAAACAGTAGATACTTTTGTCCTGATAAGTGAAATTGTAAATAAACCCCATGTGGTTAAAACTCATCGAGCTTGAACAACATAGGATTATCGACGAATTCGCAAGAACATACATATTCAATCAAAATTATGTTTCTTATTTGTAAACAAAACGTGTAGTAAGCGACCATTCTCTTTAACGACTGATTTTTGGTGGTCTCGTGAGTGGTTGCTTAATACACTTTTTACGATATTATTTAAAAAAAAAAAAGCTTTACTAGGTAAAGAAATCAAAGTGACTTATGTTGTATTTAATATAGTGGAAAAAACGAGGAGTAGCTGCTTTGAAGCAACTTTACATTTACGAACTATATTTTATGTGAATAAAAGTGATATAGATCACTGGGAAAAAAGGGGGGTTGTTTTGAAGAAAAGGTTAAGTGGGCGAGATAAGAATCTAAAAAACGGCTGTGTATCAATGTTAAAAACGAGATATTGTGACTCGTCAATCAAAATGAGGACATCTTGGAAAAGAGTGATTGTTGGTAATTGGGACGATAACCTGCCTTGATGCAGTATACCAAAGCGCTCGAGAACGTTCCAGTACAGATGATCCGCTAATCTGGCATGGTATCATGTCTAGGGCGCTCGCAAATGCTTAGTTATTTAGATCACAGTGCATTCTTAAATAGCAAAAAACGTATTCGTGTTTATATTATACACGCGATTGTTTCAAAATCAGATCTCTTATCATATAGATTAACATATGAATTTTATTAACTAATCTGAGAAAAGATCGGTTTCACGAAACAAGTGCACGTGTTCTATTGCAAAGGTAATATATAGTAAATTAATGAAGCTATGAAACAAAAAACATAACAATACCGAATGAATACACGAAGCAGATTCATACATATGATAATACGTTATTAATTTCATTCCTCCATGAATTTAAAAAAAAAGTTTTCAACTTCGTGTCATACAATTTACTATGATGAAGCAAAAATGTAAAAAATTCTCCATAAACAGACAGATTATTTTTGAGACTACTTTTTGTGCAAGTTTATGAAATGAGTGCGTTAGAA